>CM070042.1:14969848-14981617 GCA_036250615.1 Ptychadena robeensis
TCTGTATCTATCTTTTATTTGGCATGGAAGTGTCCGGGGAATACAAGAGAATGAGCCTCTAAGACCTGTAAAATTTGTGCCAGTATCGAGGCATTGAGACCAGTTGCAGGTCTAGGGACAACCTGATTAAGGACTAGTATAGATGGGATGCCCAGCAACCGAGGGAGTAGGGTGGGTCCACTGAGGGGGATGCCAACCCATCTGTCCTAAGTCCTGGAGAACCGGAGACTGAAAATCCTGAAGCCATGGAGGGGGGACATCCTGAGGGCCCTGTGTGCCCCCCAGAGCAGGAAAATTTTGTTACGGACCCTTTTGTTGGAGCTTCATCAAGTACTCGCCTGGAACCGGCCAGTACTGGACTATCCATTAGTGGTGATCCTGTAATGCAGCAAGCCCTCCGGAAGCTAATGGACTCTGACCTGGACAGATACCTGGAACATATGGATCGCCAAGCTGCTGCAGAACGCCAGGCTGCTGCTGCAGAACACCAAGCTGCGGCAGAACGCCAGGCTGCTGCGGCAGAACGCCAGGCTGCTGCTGCAGAACGCCGGGCTGCTGCTGCAGAACGGGAACGCCAGGCTGCTGCTGCAGAACGGGAACGCCAGCGTCAGCATGAACTGGACCTGATCAGGTTGCGTCAACCCTGCCAGAGCTCATCACCCAGCTTTCCTGCAGAAGGAGCAGCATCACCCGTGAGTGCCAAATTAAAATTTGCTCCCATTGAAAGAGACACTGACATTGACTTATTCTTGCGGTCTTTTGAGAAAGCCTGCCGTCAGTATCGTCTGCCCGAGACGCAGTGGGCTAGACATCTGACACCCCTGTTGCGCTACAAAGCACTGGATGCCTTTGCGGAGTTACCCGTAGAGCGGGATGAGGATTATACCGCCATCAAAGACGCTATCCCAGCCAAGTACCAGCTGACCCCTGAGGTCTATCGCAAAAAAGTTCCGGTCCTTACAAAAGAAGCATACGGACTCCTATGTGGTCAGCAGTCTTTTTACCACATTCTGCCAGTGGACTTTAGGCCTCACCCAAGGGGCTTATGATGGCTTAGAGGATTTAATGGTGCTGCTGTGTGTTTGTCCTGCGGATGTACGGCAATTCGTGCTGGAGAGAAAATCGCTGCTGCAGCAGACCTCGCTGACACATTTGTGACAACCCGTGTACCCGATCTGCGCAGATCTGTACCCTCTAGCTGGAAAGGAGGTCAGCCTAATGCCCGGGCCGACCCCCCTGCCCCTGTGGGCCACCTGCCACAGAGATCACCCAGTGCAGCTGCTGTTTCCAGAGTTGGGGCGCCTGAGGGGGTCATCTGTCACTACTGCCACAAGCCATGACACATGAAATTCAACTGCCCTGAGAGGAGGCAGCCACCGCCAGCAACCGGACCACCTGTGCCTCGCCCACGACAGACACAGCCAACCAGCGCACCCCAGCTTGGGTCACCGTCAACGGTCCTGTTCGCCGGTGGAGAAAAGGTCCACCACATCAACAGCAATCACCAACTGGTCACTGTGAATGACCAGCGCGTCACCGGGTTCCAGGACACGGGAGCCGACGTCTTTTTGGTGCGACCTCACCTCGTACCCACAGAAGACATCATCCCAGACAAGTACCGTACCCTCACTGGAGTGGGGGGCACTCTTTCTCACATTCCCCAGGCCCGGGGTCCATTGATTGGGGGGTGGGGGGTTCAATGAAAAAGAAAGTCGTTGGTACCTGGACCAGTTACAGTTCCGGTTTTGTGGGGGCCCGATTTGGGTAAGATGCGTGTCCTATTAGAACCTGCCTGAAACCCTCCGAAGCCCAGGAGGAGGGACCGCCCTCTGCCCTCCCCAAGGTGCTTGGCACCAGGGGCAGAGTCGTTGGGGAGGGGGGTTGGAATGTACCCACTGTAATGTACCACCTAAACTGCTTGCCTGCTATACCTGTCAATGGTATCTCTCATGTCATGATAACCTGTGTCAATCCGAGGTTCCTACACGTCCTAGCCGTGACCCGGAGTCGTGCTGCCCAAGAACCTTCGCTCAGAACAGGTGGAAGAGGCTCCGGCAATACTCAAACTCCTCTGACCCCAGGGATGGGTGAGCTTTAGCCGCAGGCCTCGTATGCCACGGGCCAGCGAGCTGAAAGGACAGTGCTGCGTTTGTGGACTGGAAGGCACCTCCAGGACCGACCCTAGGGCCCTGAGGATTCAGAAGGCAGGTTCTGACCCCTCGCGGACGGGCCAGGTGTCAAGTGTACTGGAAAGGTGGGAAGTTGTATAGCGAGGCAATACAACCCAATCGAAGATACATGGGCCGTGAGTACAAGTGCTTGTGGTACTAGTGCAATTCCGGGGGGCATGTACTGAAGTCTGCCCATGGACATTCCCCTGGCAGGGCAATTAGGGATCCGCAGGACTTGAGGCGTTTCAGGACATTTTCTTTCTGACCAGGATGAGAATAAGATGATGACCAATAGTGCGCTCCTGTTACGGTCTGTCAGAGGTAAAAAGGGGGGGGAATCCACGCAAGTGCTCCCTTGGGTCACTGCAAATATAAGTGAGCCCTTTCCCACGAGTGGCAGTCGACATAATGGACCCCGCCCCATTCCCAGCCGCAGTGGCAAAAGGTTATTATTTGAACCATGGTGGATTACGCAACCGATTCCCAGACGCGATTGCCCTCTCTTCCCTGAGAGCGGACAAGGAGCGGACGCCTAATTACATTGTTCTCAGAGTAGGTTCCCTGCGGAGATGTTTACAGATCAGGGGCACCCAATTGTGTCTGAAATAATGGACGCAATGAAGATTCAGATGACGAACCTGTCTCCAGCGCGTACCCCGCAGACCAACGGCCTGGCGAGCGCTTTTAAACGCGCCGTTTAAAGCAGATGCTGGCCATGTTCGTTTGAGTCGCAGGGGTGGGAATGGGAACGATACCTGCATCATCTGTCTGTTTTGCCTACAGGGAGGTGTCGCAAGAGTGCACCGTCCGAGTACCAATACAGTGATGCAGAAGACGTGGGAGGGCAAGTTGACACCGCGGATGTCTCTGTAGTCGATTACGTCTCAAGTTCAGGACAAAATGGAGTCACTATCTGCCATAGCAACCGAAAATATGGCCCAAGCCCAGGCAAAGCAAAAAAGTTATGGTATGACCGCAATTGAAGGAGACCGTTCATGTGAAATAGGAGACAAGGTTGTATGCTCTCTTCAGTCGGTCAACAAGTTACAAGCCCGCTTGGGAGGGACCATACACCACAGTAACCATACCCCCTGACGTACCTATCAAACATGGGAGGGAGGAGCAGAAAAGCTTCCATGTTAATATGTGAAGGCCCATCATGACAGGACCCAGTATGTGTTGCCCGTTGTCACAGCCGTTTAGAGAGCGAGACCAGACCCCCTTGTAGATTTGCTGGCTGACACCCAAGAGAGGGGCAGTGAACATAAATGTAACCTGCACGCTTTCCCTTGTCCAGGAGAGTGAGGCAGTTACAGGAAGTGTTGGTCGGGAACCAAATACCTTCAGCATACAATCCTCGGGGCGAACCAATTTGGCCGTTCACCAGGTAGTAATGGAAGCCATACCCCCATAGGCAATCGCTTATAGGGGTCTGCCAGAGGTGCAGGCCAGAAATTGCAGCACGAAGTGGGGGAGGGGAAGAGATGTTAGAACGAGTTCAACGGTTCTGTAGTCCCTGGGCAGCACCCGTGTCTTGGTACCCACAAGAAGAACAAGACAACCCGGTTTTGCGTGGATACCGGAAAGTTTTATTAAACGCCGTAACCACTACCCGTAACCCCCACTATAGTGCGTACCCCGCCTCGACATCGATGGAATTGCCTAGATAAGCTGGCGGCAGCCAGGCTAAGATATCTCTCAATCATGGATCTGAGCCGGGGGGGGGGGTACGCAGATCCCTCTTGGCACCTGAAGTGCGGCAGAAGTCAGGCCTTTATCACTCCCTTCGGGCTTTCGAGTTACGGACGAGGCCCTTTGGGATGAAAAATGCACCTGCCAGTTACAGCGGGCCGTGAATTTAAGACCTGCTGGAGGAATGCAAGGGTTGCGGTGGCATACCGGACGATATTGCGGGGTGTTCAGCCCCACCTGGGAGGGAACACCTCCAAATCTGGTCCCAGGTCACGGAGAGGCGGTCGGGATTGCCAATTTGACAGTTTAAGCCCAAGTAAATGGCAAAATGCAGACGGAGGTCCAGTATTTAGGTCACTGAGTGGAGGAACACCCTTGAGATGGGAAAGGTCGACGCCATCCTAGCTTGGCCTCGGCCTATCACAAAGAAGCAGGTCCAGGCGTTCCTGGGAACCGCCGGCTACTATCGGAAATTTGTCCCATCCTACAGTTCCCTCGCGAAGCCCCTGACTGATGCCACAAGCAAGAAGCACCCAAAAATTGTTACATGGAGCCCCGAGTGTGAGAACGCCTTCCGGCTAGCGCCCCTGTGCTTCAAGCCCCAGATTTCAGCTGCCCGTTCATAGTCCAAACTGATGCATCCGATTATGGTCTCGGCGCCGTCCTCAGCCAGGTGGATGAAAAGGGGGACGAGCACCCTACTCTGTACTTGAGCCAGAAACTTCTTCCAAGAGAGGTGTCTTACTCAACGACAGAAAAGGAATGTCTGGCGATTGTGTGGGCCCTACAGAAATTGCAATCCTATCTGTACGGCCGCTCCTTCACAATCATTACGGACCATAACCCACTCAGTTGGCTAAACCGTACTGCTGGGTCCAACGGCAAACTCTTGCACTGGAGTTTGTCGCTGCAGCAGTACGATTTTACCATACAGCACAAGTCTGGCACCCGCCACCAGAATGCGGATGGACTATCCCGTTGCAATGGGGGCCTCGGGTTAGTGGCGATGCCATCCGTTGTGCGGACGGATGTCTAGCCGTGATCCTCGGGGGGAGGTGTCACGGATGAACCGTGAGGTCATCCAGCCTCCATGTGTTAATACATCACATTTGTATTAATTCTGTAGGAATATGATATATTTCCCTGTATTGACACTGAAGGCCTTTTATATGTAAATAGAGTGTGGTCTTTCCTCTAGGAGGGTCGTAAACTTCAAAAGTGATGGCTGCAATTAGGTTTCGTAGAAGTGTCATAGAGGTGTCATTTCATCCCCAGTGGAGCTTCAAAGGTCCAACTCCAGCACCCTGCTGTGGTGTTGCCGTATTGTCTGTTGGATAAGATAAGATAAGGTTCTAAGTGTATCCCTACATTTGATCGTACAAAGAAAAGTACAATAATCCAGCACCGACCACACTAGTAATGTCTGTTATAATTTTGGTGGACATCATACCTGATACAGTTATGTAACCTATATCAGCGTATTCGTCTGACCCAGCCGGATACCCTGATATAGAATATGTACTTCTGGCATGGACTGGCTCAAAGTTATAACCTTTCTTAATGACTGGATATGCCATTTCATTAATGTTAATGTTTGGTATTAATGTGACCGATAATCTCTGGGGAGTTTGGATATGCCATTATCATCTGTGTACCACGGCCATGGGCCAAAATATGGATCGTGTCATATGTTGGGACGTCGTTTCCCTCCAAAAATATAATAACGCCCATGGGGGCCGGATCTCAAAACCCGCCCAGGATTTTCATCCTTAAAACACAAAGACAGCATGCTCTAAGAAGTTCTCCATTTTACCATCACCTGAAGAGCACCAGCCGAGAACCGCAGTGCTGGTGGCCATTTCATTTTGGACTTATAATTCTTGGACTTTCCCCTACGAACAGACACTCTTCTTCAGCAACCTTAAGTATCATTTCTTCAGTTATTCCCTTTTTATTTTACCCTGGAACCCACTCTCTTTAATTGTTGATTTTAATAATTATTGTATATTTTAATAACTTGTATTGCATAAAATAAATGACTCTTAAGTCATTTCTCTCAGCCTCATACCTGCTTTGAATACCGCAGAACGCTTCCCTAGCTTTCTGAAGAGTCGCTACCTAGACGTTTATAGTGCTAATCAGAACGGGTTTCCCTTTTCCCGAATTAAATGGGATGGTGGCAGTAATACCAAAAAATTGTGTTATTTCTGGTCCTGTAATTTGCACGCTCCCCTTTATGGTCTGACTGCGGCCCAATTCCGGCGGTTGCGACGCACTGATTGTACCGACCTAGTTGGACTCTCTGTGTGTTGAAATAGATTGGGAGGCCTCTGCGCGGTCCGGCCACTAGGGGGGTGCGTGACACAATGGATTTGGAATAAAACAAATACAATGTTCTTTAACTGCAGACTGACAGCTTTAATTTGAGGGTATTTACATTCAAATCAGGTAAACGGTGTAGAAATTACAACAGTTTGCATATGCAGGGACAGAATAAGAATCATAAATCAAACTTTCCCTTTTTAATACTTGGTTGCAAATCCTTTGCCATCAATTACAGCCTGAAGTCTGGAATGCATAGACATCACCAGATGCTGGGCTTCATCCCTGGTGATGCTCTGCCAGGCCTGTACTGCAACTGTCTTCAGTTCCTGCTTGGGGCACTTTTCCTTCAGTTTTGTATTCAGCAAGTGAAATGCATGCTCAATCGGATTCAAGTCATGTGATTGACTTGCCCATTGCATGACATTTTACTTCTTTCCCTTAAAAAACTCTTTGGTTGCAGCTTTTGCAGTATGCTTTAGGTCATTGTCCATCTGCACTGTGAAGACACACTGTGTGACTGCACTGCCATCCAATGAGTTCTGAAGCATTTGGCTGAATATGAGCAGATAAAATTGCGGGAAACAGTTCAGAGTTCATCCAGCTGCTTTTGTCAGCAGTCACATCATCAATAAATATAAGAGGACCAGTTCCATTGGCAGCTATACATGCCCACGCCATGACACTACCACCACCATGCTTCACTGATGAGGTGATATGCTTAAGATCATTAGCAGTTCCTTTCCTCTTCCATTCTCTTCTCTTCCCATCACTCTGGTACACGTTTATCTTGGTCTCATCTGTCCATAGGATGTTGTTCCAGAGGCCTTCCTGTTTTTGAGGATCACCAATGTTTACATATTGTGGTCAACCCTCTGTATTCACTCTGGTGAAGGTTTACTTTGATTATTGACTTCTCTTATTGTTGACACACATACGCCTACCTCCTGGAGAGTGTTCTTGATCTGGCCAACTGTTGTGAAGGGTGTTTTCTTCACCAGGGAAAGAATTATTTGGTCATCCACCACAGTGGTTTTCCGTGGTCTTCCAGGTCTTTTGGTGTTGCTGAGCTCATTCTTTTTAAGAATGTTCCAAATAGGTGTTTTGGCCACGCCTTGTTTTTTTCAGTCTTATGATGGCTTGATTGGCTAATAACTCTTTGGATCTCATCTTGAGAGTTGACAGCAACAGATTCCAAATTCAAATAGCACATTTGAAATGAACTCTGGACCTTTTGTCGTCACGTTTAAAGCTTCCTAGACGCTCGCCAGTGGCAGAAAGGCTTTAAAGACGCTTTAAAGCAAAGACCTTTGCACAAAATGTACTCTAGCTTTAAAGACAGAAAAACGTCCAGGGGGCCAGGGGGTGAGCTTCTATCAGAAGATAGAGTAAGACAAGTGTCAACAAGGCTGCAGTTCTTTCCTCTGTACTGGCTGACAGCTCACGTGCACACAGAAAGAGGTTCGAGTGCCACCTCTGGCATGCGTGCCAAACGTTCACCATCACTGTCATATAATAAGGGAATGTCTATAATTATACACATCCATGACGCCCCATCCCACAGAGTTTCACAGCACGTTTGTGTAGCATTGGCTTTAACACACTATATTAAAACGGACCTACCACCAGGAATCTATGTTTTCATGAATGGCACTAGAAGTGCCAATAATAGGGAGGAATGCAGTGAAAAAATCCAAAAACTTAGCCATAATGAGCAATTTAAAAAGATCACCTGTTAGCTCTTCTCAGTTCCTGGTTCATTGTAGGCATAAATAGGCAGCACGTCACAGGAAGCAGTGATCTGCTTTGAAAATTCCCATAGAAGATCACTGAACGCCCCCCCCCCCCAGTGGCCACCCGCGATATTACACCCCCAGTTTCATGTGTTGCTTTCAGCGAACCAGGAAGTGAGGGGAGCTGTGTGGTAATCTTGTTAAAATGGTCATTACAGGAACGTTTGAGTTTTTTTTACTGCATTCCTCCCTATTATTGGCACTTCTAGTGCCATTCATAAAAACATAGATTTCTGGTGGTAGGTCCACTTTAAATTGTGTGTCCAGGCACGTCATAGCCCATTACTTTGAATGGGCCTTACCTACACTGTGCTGAGCTCAAGGAAAAAAAGTAGTGTAGACTTTTTTCCCCTGCATGTTAGATGGCGTAAATACCTACTTATGGGCTATGATCCGCCCCTGTCTCCACTGACCTGTCAGCGAGCATCATGTCGATCATAAAAAATCAATGCATTCATCCCAGTGATGTGTATAATAAACATGTACGTGTTTTGGGCATTTTTTGTACACTTCATGCCCAATTCAGTACTATAAACGCGGCCTGAGTGCCCCAATGGGTGTGATGCATACAGAACATTAATTCCTAATGTACTCAATCCAATGGACATGGGCAAGTGACACACAAAGTGTGAAAAGACACCCAGAAATCTATGTGCGCATTTCCTATGTGTTCTTGACGTTCCCTGGGCATAGCTCAATTGGAAACAAGGGCTTAGGTTGGCACTAATGGGTACAAATTATACCAAGTGCTAAGCTGCTAAGGTAAGTGGTTCACCACAAGCTCCAAATACCTAGTGGTTGGCCTGGCTCTTTCCACTTCAGGGCATCAGTCACCAAAATGACTAGTGATGATCACGAATATTCGGATTCCGAATATTAATCGCGAATATCGGCAATTCGGAAATTTGCGAAGATGGTGAATATATTGCCGAATATTCGCAATTCCAGATATTCGGTATTTTCTTTCCATTACACACGCCTCTCAATGCAAGTGGGAGAATGGGAAGGCTGCAACAAGAGCTTAACAACACTCCCTGCGACCATCAACAGTTTTTAAATCCAATATTGGGGTGATGCGAATATTCGGAATATTGCGAATATCGGCACCTTTGAAAATTTGCGAAAATCACTAAGATGGTGTCCAAAATTCGCAATTTTTTTTTTCAACACACCCCTCAATGCAAGTTAAACATATATTCGCGAATATATTCGTGAATATATAAAACTTCGCATCAAACTGCCGATATTCGCAATAAGAATATTGCCGAATGCGAATGTTTTCCCAAAAATTCGCGGCATGCCGCGAATACGAATGTTGCCTATGCCGCTCATCACTAAAAATGACATGACCTAATACAGCATTCCCATTGAACACTCTCACTTATCTTTCTATTCCATTACAACTTAGAATTATGGATTTCTCCTCATTTTCTGTCCTGGTAAAAGGTCTAGGCGAAAGTTTTGTCCCTTCAAAACCTAACTTGTTTTTATGTAGAATTTAGTAACAATCTACTTTCTTGTATGTGCTGCAAGTAAAATGCAATAAAAAAATAAAAAATAAAATAAAACTTGTCTGTTGTGCTGATACTGTTATCGCTTCTTTCATTTATGGCATGCAACATTGGAGAAATGAAACTTAACAAAATGCACATCTTGTAGGCGATGCAAATATCATTTCTTGTCAGGAGATTTGGCAAATCTAGCAACCATTTCAGTGAAAAAACTAAGTACGCCCTATGATTTAATAGCTTGTAGATTCACCTTCAGCAGCAATATTTAGAAGGAATCATCAGCTGTATGGCTTTATCAGACACAGCTATATTTGTGGCCCACCTAGTTCTTTACAGCTTTGTTTCAGTTTATTATACACCACTTTTAATCAAGGTCTGGATATTGACAGGGATATTTGAACACCCATGTTCAGTCCAGCTTAAGCTGTCACACAGAATACTTGGGTATGTATGGGTTCATGGTGAATTCCAAGGTTACCACCAATGTGCTGTGTGTGTCATGACCGTATTTTTTGGACTATAAGATGCACCCAAAGGTTTGGATAGAAAATTAAGGAAAAAGATTGAAACACAGCCATTCAGATATCAAGTGAATATAGAGAATGTTCCAGCAAAGAAGGCAGGACCTGAACTGGACATGCAGTATTCACTCTATATTCCTCCATACAAAAGGCCAATGCCAGGAGGGAGGTCTTGGCTGTAGGGCTTAAACTTTACCATGTGTTTTCACACTAGCAGTCCCAATTCTCTGTGGCTGCTCTCATCTTATGTAGAGACAATAATCTGGCACATTGAACTCAGTGGAGTGCACGAGCCGTCCATTGTTGCCAATGGGGCTTTGACAGGGCTGTCTTCACAGCCCATCAGAGCCACGGATCGGCTGGTCCGAGCCTCCATTGCCTTCAATTTAACGCAGCTAGAGAGGTCTATGGGAACGCAACTGAGGCTTCAGCACACACCAGCGTATCCTAGTGGACAGTGGAGCATAAGCCTTACTGTCGATGTCCAACCCCCTTCAATCCTGCATATTTGCACCTTATGGCTCGAGGTGATGCAGCCATGCTGACTGCTGAGCCAGGTCAGCACTGTGGCATTTTGGCAGCCTGGATAGCCTGGTGTTCAAAAAAGTCCATTGCCACGGGTCCAAACAGCATGGCATTACACTGGGTATCCAGAGGCAGAGGTTGCAAGTTCTTTAGTCATGGAGTCCTATATATCATAGTCATAAGAGGCCTGGTCCATAACTGGGTAGTGATGAGCGGCATAGGCAATATTACAATATTTCATGAATAATTCTACTAATATTCTATTCGATCGTCTCAAATTTGTTGCAATTGCGAGCGCATTAGCCTCACAATTGGTTTTAAAATGAATGGTCACATGTGGTATTTATTTTCGTATTGCGAATATATATTCTCAATCCATGCCCATAAGCATCCCAATGGTGAATATTTGAAATTGCGAATATCCACCGCCATAGTCACGAAATTTGCAAATTCTCGAATAGCCAATATTCACCGAATATTTTTGCAATTTAAATATTCAAGCTCAACACTAGTGCTGGGTCTAATTCTATGGGACCTCATAATGATATTACACATCTTGTATATCCTTTAGGCTGGTACTTATTAGCTTCACCTTGAAGAATATACACTTCTGCCCAACCACTAAGGTAACGCCCACCACTGCCTGTGGCAAAGTATTAAGAGGTGACCATCTCTGTCATGTTGGAGGGACAGTCCGTGCACTCAAGCTCACTTTGCTTACAACAACACAAACAAGTAGAGCAACAGGGAATTTCAGCCATAACCACAAACAAACTTCATGTACACACCAAGCACACATACCTCAAAGGGATACAAAGCAATGCCACCCCACATATCACAATTCAGATAATACCCAAACATTGCACTGGACATTACCAACCCAACCATCCATATTAAATATTATTTTTATTTGTGTGTGGTTATTTTTAATTCCCAGCCATTGTCAGTCTATTGTTATTGTTTATATGGTGTAAAATTAAAGATGGTCAGATAATACAGTGGCTTGCAAAAATATTTGGCCCTCTTGAACTTTTCCACATTTTGTCACATTACAGCCACAAACATGACTCAATTTTATTGGAATTCCACATGAAAGACCAATAAAAAGTGGCGTACACGTGAGAAGTGGAAGGAAAATCATACATAATTCCAAATACTTTTGGAATTATGTATGGGAGTCAATACTTTGTAGAAGCACCTTTTGCTGCAATTACAGCTGCCAGTCTTTTAGGGT
>CM070042.1:14998275-15015488 GCA_036250615.1 Ptychadena robeensis
TTTTGGGTAGTGGATTTGTTCTAAGTAACTGGGTTTATAGAAGTTCATTCTGGTTTTTAACGGCAGCTAAGGTCCGCCGGACAACATGCAGTGATGGTTCCACCTGTCCTGATGGCAGTACCTGCTGTAAGCTAGATGAAAAATCCTATGGATGCTGCCCATTAATATCAGTAAGTAGCTTGTCTCCATTGAGGTAGACTGACAGTGAATAATTTTAGTGTCGGTCAGTCAGTGCCTCATGCCTGCAATGGTCACATTTTGCAGGCTGTCTGCTGTGAAGACCACCATCACTGCTGTCCTTCACGGACCACCTGTGACCTCATTCATAAGAAGTGCATTTCCAAAGATATTGAAACGCCTTTGTTCACAAAGATCCCAGCTCTGCAGGAGGAAGGTAAAACTGCCCTGTTTGGTGGTCTGTTGGTTCTAGAAGACCTGATAAATGTGGACAGTTGGCATTAAAGATTTAACCTACCTAGCGTTACGCCCAAAGCCAGTACGGGCGCAGTTTGATTGTGAATCAAACTGCTCCCATGCTGGGATCAGGCGCAACCGCCGGCTCTCCGTGTGCCTGCAGCATTTCTACAGAGCTACAGGCACAAAGGGCATTTCCAGCCCTGTGTCACCGATGCCACTGAAGAGGGCGGCACCATAGACCTCCATGTTAATGGAGGGGGGTGGCTCTTTCCTACCCACACACCGCCGGCATTTAACACCAGCAGTGTAGAGGGCTGGGGGGAGAGCTGGCAATCACGGCAGAGTACATAAAGAATGGCACGAAAAGCCCATAATGCTAGGAAGGTTAAGTGCAGTTGTCGAGAATTTTTATCAACTTGCATGTGCATAGCAAGATTTGCTCTTTTAGTATTAGGGTTCCCATACTCAGGTTGATTCTTGCACAATTGAGGAGGATGTGGTGGTGTGATCACCGTGCTGCGCTTCTCAATCAAATGGCAAATTGATGAGCATCACTTTGTGCAATCCATTCCTGTTTGCTTGGCATTACTTTTAATGGGGACCAGGCTCCCCATCCAAAGCATCGACCAGGGATTTACCAACACGTTGGTTCCCTATTTGATCGAAAGAGTGGCCACGTTCAGAGATCAAACGTGCATGGAAACGAACCGTACAGGAATCGAGCGAAAAATCCACCAGTGT
Organism: Ptychadena robeensis; assembly: GCA_036250615.1. Classification (NCBI taxonomy): domain Eukaryota; kingdom Metazoa; phylum Chordata; class Amphibia; order Anura; family Ptychadenidae; genus Ptychadena; species Ptychadena robeensis. The sequence continues at coordinate 14,999,434 of CM070042.1, forward strand.
GGGTACCCTTTTCACACCAGATTGATCAGTTTGTTACAATGGCGCTGGGAGTGTATAGGTAAGGCTGCAGTTCTATTGATAGTAGAACTGGACCCAGTCACTGATCAGCATCTAAAGTTTTGATGCATCTTTTACATTGTTATATGGATATATGGATATATTTGTGAAACTCTTCAGGTCAGTGACCTATTCATTGTTAAGCAAGACTAAATATATTGCTTCCTAAATTCTGAATCGCTTAATTGGCTGATCCATTATTTGTAGTACACCAACATAAAGCTCACTTTAAGTCAGTCAGTGTGATTCTTGGTGCTGATGACCATGTCGTCATAATCCTAAATTCTAAATGTCTACAAAATCTATTGCAGCAAAAGTTGTCTCGGGTTGAGCCTACAATTGAAATGAAAATGTAATTTCATATAGGGGAAAGCTGGTGTCTGCACTAGACACCCCAGCAATTTAGAAGGGTTTACCATTGCTTAAAACTAAAGACATATTATTGGTTTATTTATTTTGGGGGGGGGGGGGGGTTTAACCCTCTGGTGTGCGGTACATAAGGTATGTTAAGAATGCATGGGTACATTAACCATTGCCATTTCTAACCTCTTTAGCTACAGTAAAGTGTGATGAAAGATCCAGTTGTCCTGGCTCAACTACCTGCTGCCGCCTGTCCTCTGGGGAATGGGGATGCTGTCCATTTCAAAAGGTGAGCAAGTAGAATGAATGCTTAATGTATTGACGCTGCAAATTACATGGCGGCTGTTTAATAACATTTGTTCTTTGCAGGCTGTGTGCTGCTCTGATAAAGTCCATTGCTGTCCCAATGGATATACATGCCAAGGAAGTAGCTGTGCCCAAGACCAGAACACCATCCCTTGGTTAAAGAAGATGCCAGCACTGAAGGAAGAGAGTAAGCTGAAAGGGTTTTGGGTTAACCTAAACCAGGCAGGGATATTAATGTAGCCTATCAGCTGAACAGTAAAAAAAAAAAAATAAACAGGGCTATCACTTGTCCTGGAGGTAGCAAGGAAAGTGGATGAGGAAGTGAGTGAAGGACAGCCTCTAGCCATTTTGGCATAAGGACCATTCTTTGGAAAACTTGCCTATTCAGCATCATCTACAGACAAATTCACAATCACAGCTGTATTGATAATTGCTTAACCTCCTGAGCACTTCGCCGTTGGCACGTTTTTTTCATAACCGTGCCACGGGCAATCCTGGCGGAGCACAATATGCTCCGCCGCGATTGCCTGCTCAGCTGGATGATGTAAACATATGTCCGGCGTCACTGGAGACGCCGGACTTATGCTGAAAGAAAGCGACGCCCCTCCAGTTAGATGGAGGTCTATGGCACCGCCTACCCCGCCCCCTTTTGCGTCACCGGTGATGCAATCGGGGGCGGACCCGGAAGCATCGGCATACATGCCGATGCTCCCGACCGCCGCAGAAAGCCAGCGAGACCTAGAGCGTGACTCTAGTTAACTGGGGCTGAGTTTCATGATGCATGAAACTCAGCCCGAGTTAACTCGGACTAAACGCTCAGAAGGTTAAAGTGGACCTACCACCAGGAATCTGTTTTCATGAATGGCACTAGAAGTGCCAATAATAGGGAGGAATGCAGTAAAAAAAAAAAAAACCTCAAACATTCCTGTAATGACCATTTTAAGAAGATTACCCCACAGCTCCCCTCACTTCCTGATTTGCTGAAGGCAACACATGAAACTGGGGGTGTAATATCGCAGGTGGCCACTGGGGGCGTTCAGTGATCTTCTATGGGAATTTTCAAAGCAGATCACTGAGAAATCACTGCTTCCTGTGACGTGTTGCCATGAAACAGGAAGTGAGAAGAGCTGTGGGGTTACCTTCTTAAATTGCTCATTACAGGTAAGTTTTTGAGGTTTTTTTTTTTGTTTTTTATTACTGCATTCCTCCCTATTAACACTTCTAGTGCCATTCATGAAAACATAGATTCCTGGTGGTAGGTCCGCTTAAATTTTTAATTTAGTAATTTATTATAATAATATGAATGGGTGAGAGATGGCCTGATTGCTGTATGAATGAATAACTTATTGTTAACCAAGAAGGGAAGGATTAGAATTGTTGGTTTTCATTGCGGACTCGCCTGTTGCTACATTAAAGTGCGGCATATGCAGGTAGATTCCCATGCGATAGATGCCCAGCTGAGAGTATCGCAATGGCATCCTCACGCTGCTCTTGCGCTTCATCTATATCGAGGCTGCGTCATCGATATCTGCCACTACTTTGGATGGGGACCTGCGTAAATATTGTAAAGTACGGTCACTAACAAGGCTTTTTAACATGTTAAAAAAGCTCAACTGAACAGGTTTCGAGTGTGATCGGTTGATCCTGCTCGAAGAAAGCCTGGATCGCTCAAATTGTTTTATAGATTCGAGCAAAATCAAGCTGTGAATGCACACTGCGCCGGACAATGCTCGAATCTACTGCAAAATTGAGCTGTGTATGCCCAGAATAACTGATTTCCTGATTTCCCAGTCAGCGCTGGATGCATTGAAGTCTTTGCTTGCCATCACACGTTTTTACATGGAGGAAGGGTATTCATTTTTGTACAATGTATTGTTGAAAATGTATTTACATCCTAACATTACAATCTATCTTCCAGCCACAGACGTTCCATGTGATTCAACCAGCTACTGTCCTGATGGGACTACCTGCTGCCGTCTTCCTTCTGGAGATTGGGGTTGCTGCCCCATTGAAAAGGTATAACCATGTTTAACCAAAACAATCCTGCCCCCAAGTGATCTAAATCGTTGCTTTTCCTCTTTTCCTGCTCTGTAATTCAGTTTTCTCCTAAATGTAGGCAATCTGCTGCTCAGATCATTCCCATTGCTGCCCAAGTGGGTGGAGGTGTGGCGAGCAGTCTACATGTTCCATAGGCCAGCTTTCTTTACCATGGCTCAGCAAGACTATTACCAGTGCAGAGGTAAAGTGTGACAAGTCTCACAGCTGTCCCCAGGGTACCACGTGTTGCCATACCGAGGGTGGAGGTTGGGCTTGTTGCCCTTTGGAAGAGGTGAGGCAATTCCTTGATTCCACTGGTTTCACATTGTAGAGAAATTAAAAACTGAATGTTCAGGCTTGCTTTTGGATTAATTTAAGTCAAACCCCAACTTTGTTACAGATATCTGATGTACCTTAGTATAAGTCTAAATCTAGTCAGACACCTTTAGCTCCCCCGTTCGTTTGTCAGCACTTGCCACCAACACAGTGATTCCTGTGCCATTTTTTTTGAATGGGGATTAAATTACCCCATCCAAAGTAAGCGAATCCCAGGGATTTATCCTGGCGCATCCCTGTTCTTTCCCCTGCCTGAACAATATTGACCTTTTTGGGTCGATCACTCAAGGTGGGCAGCTACAATCCAGTGTCAGTTGGTTGAACTGACCACTGCACAATCTCCAGCAGATCACAACGTGTATGGCCGGCTTAAAGTCATAACTTCAATGCATCTGAGTAGCTGTTGGACTGGAAGAGGGTGGGAGCTACTACTATGCAATAGGCAGGGTTGGATTGAATACAACTATTATGTGGTTGTGTTTTTGACCATGCAGTCTGGAGGGACTGTGTGGACAGTTTTCTAACTGCTCCTCCTAAGACTCACTGGCTTCCTTGACTGCAGTTAGCATAGTGGCTGCCATGGGACACTGCACAAGCATAAGGTGAAAGGAGTGTAGTTGAGTGGCATCTGGTTCAATCGCTTAAGTAAAATGGTCTTCCGTGTCGCAAAAACAGTGCGTGTTAGTTTTCAGAGTAACTGGTGCAACACTAGCAAGACATATCCCCATAACAAGGGTTTCCTGCATAACCTGCTCTGTTGGGAACGACTTGGATAGGTTTGAGAGGAAAAAATTGTCCTAGTTATTGTTTGCTGAAAACATTCAATTAATATGACGAGCATTTAATTCTCATTGAATAGGAAATTTAAAAAGTTGTAATGGAACATGCTTTTCTGTCCCTTTTATAGCTGACTTGCCTTTATTTTCCAGCTTCCATTCTTTCAGTAGCCTATGGGGGCAGGTTTTCAGTTTTTTTTTTTTTTGTTTCTTTTTAATACTTTAAAAGCAACAAATGCTCAAATACTAAAGCCAGATATATGTTGCATGGAATATCTGTATTTGTGTGATTATTTTTAGATGCCTATTCTGTAGACGCTGTAAATGAGGCATGTACCTACATCCTGGAGACTGTTATCAAATGCTACTTGTCGGTGTCAGAGCTTTGACTGTCACTAGGACATTTAATTAGACTTTGTATCTCCCCATTATAGATTTAAGCAAAATGGCTTTGCCCTCAGAGCATCCTACATTGATTAGGTAGCTGCTTGTACTTGGTTACAGAAGTACCCTAGATCAAGTCTAGCCCTGTAACAAGTAGTCTGTTTGCTGAACGTTAATATGGTTTTATGATTACTTACTATAGGTAGTGCATTAATTCCACCAACTTTTCACACTATTATGTGCACCGGACCAAAGGATGCACCCACAGTTTAGGAGAGAATTGAGGGGGGGGGGGGGACAGTCATTCAGATATCATGTGAATATACAGAATGTTGCAGTATTCACTATATTCCTACAGCCAAAAGGCCAGTGCCAGGATAGAGGTCTTGGTTCCAGCACAGTGTCAGGGCTGAGGGTCAAGGGTCCTAGGGAGACCAGCACCCTGGGTGATCAGTCCCTCTGTCACCTGCCCCCTTCCCCTGAGAGTGCTCTGAGCACTCCCAGGAGGGGTACTGGGCGAATTTAGTCTATTACTACTTGCTCCTGTGTGGGAGTGATCAGAATTAGACTATGCCCAGATGATGGACCCTGCTTGTTGGTGCTGTGTAGATGGGCGGTTTTACATATGGGTGACTGTCCATACATAAAACCATCACTTTACACTGAACAATTGATCTTGTAGTATACCAGTGTAATCAAACAAGAAAAGCAACATTTGGCAATTGGTCTGAATTAATTGACTACATTTTTAACGTGGAATGTAAAGACCTTTAACATGACTAGACTATACTGTTCTTCACCTAGGCTGTGTGTTGCTCTGATCACCTGCATTGCTGTCCCAGTGGGTACACTTGTGATGTATCATCCGGCTCTTGCAATAAACCGGTTGGTGAACCAGCTACCGCAGTGGTACCTCTGAACAATGGGCCATCTACTCCAGAGAAGACTGTGGATTATGTTTGGTGTGATTCCACACATGCATGTTATGATGGCCAGACTTGCTGTATAGGGCTTGGCGGAGTCTGGACTTGCTGCCCCCTACGATTGGTAAGTAGCTGGCTTCATGGTATATTCTGCACTAAAACGGAGTACTAGGTTGTACAGACTTTGTTACCTTGTATAAAGTGGTGTTTAGGGACTTGTAACTTTCCAATCATGAGAGTAGGGATAGGATTGGTTGCTTAAATCCAACATTCAATGCTGCTCTGATAATCTGTAATGTGTATTGCCTACATACCTCAACAAGAGGTTTAAAGCTAGCCATACACGTGTAGGATTCCATGGCCAATTGATCACTCATCCAATTGATTCCAGCGATCTCAGCGGGAATGGGAGCTGCGATCAATCTGCCAATTAAGAGTATCCGATCACTGCACACCACCTTGTCCAATTGATCACGTCCAATTGATCGGGGGCTCAGAATTGGATCCGACAGAGAACTGCCCGATCGGCCCTGAATCAATCTGATGGAACCAACATGTTGGTTCCATCAGATTGATTCAGGGCCGATCGGGCAGTTCTTTGTCGGATCCAATTCTGAGCCCCCGATCAATTGGACGTGATCAATTGGACAAGGTGGTGTGCAGTGATCGGATACTCTTAATTGGCAGATTGATCGCAGCTCCCATTCCCGCTGAGATCGCCGGAATCAATTGGATGAGTGATCAATTGGCCATGGAATCCTACACGTGTATGGGGGCCTTTAGGACCTGGTCAGGATGCACTGCATTAACGGATCCAATTAAACGCAACCTATGTGTTGGGGGTCCCTCAAGGGATGGGTTTTTGTGTCCATATACTTCGTTTTTTAGGCTTGGGCTCCACTGTGCGCTGGTGTCGCCTGAAGCCTCCGTTGTGTTCCCCATAGACGCAGCTTGCTGCGACTATTGCAATGGGCTCGGACCAGCGGATCCAGAGTCAAAGCCCCATTGCAGTCAATGCGCAGCTAGTGCACTCCATACAAACCCCTGCCATCCACACAGGAGTTTTAACTGATAGTAGAGCTAAGGCCTTACCATGAAAGGATTGATAAACACTCATCGATTAATACCATTTCATTTCAACAGACCCAATGAGTCCTATGGGTACATCAACACATTACTTGTGTTGGCTATTGTTGCGTAAATGTCAACGCAGTGCTCTGCGTTGATTTTAACACCATGCAAGCTGACAGATCACACCAACAGATGTGTAGACACATCCATTGACTTTGATGTTGACTCATCCATTTATTTTCACACCTGTCGGTTGCAAAGCCTAACTAGTTAGTATGTGACTGACACAGGACATGAAATATGTAGCTCTTGAGCTGAAGGTTTTGAGGAGGATTTGCCATTAACACTGCATGCGTTGCGTTTTTAAAAATGCAGCAATTCTGCATGTGTTTGAAAAGATCAGGCAGCAGGGCAATAAAAAAACAAAACGCCAATGTAATGTGTAACACATAGTATTTCTTATGACTGGTTACTGAAACATTTGTCTGACTTGTTTTGTGGTTTTGGCAGGCTGTGTGCTGCCCAGACCGAATCCACTGTTGTCCTTATGGCCATGTTTGTCTGAACTATGGGGCCCAGTGTGGCAGCGCATCTGGAATACCACGATGGGATTCACAATGGATCAAGAGTAAACCACTCACACTGTGAGCACTTTTTCACTTATTGCACTGTTCTTTCTCCCCTTCCCCTTTACAACAATTTACTAATCAATGTGGAGTGTCAATCTACTGGAATAAAATTTTTATACGAAAAACCTCCTGCTGTGCAATGACTATATACCTATAATTAAGATTACACAACAGATGACTCTTCAGGCTTGTATCCGCTGGATCTTGTTCTCTGGCATGTAGACACGTGAATGGGAGAGGATCCACTGCTACGACGACAAAGCAGTGTAACACTACCATTGAAGGACACAGGATGTGGGAAAAAAATGGAGCCCCAAATGCATTGGGTGTGGTGTATTGTTTTCTCTCGCCCCCTGCCCCCTTCGAATTGGTAACCATTGTGGCTGTCCACGGCCTCAATCTGTGGTTTGGGTGCCATGGTTCTGACATGTCCATATTTCCCTGTGGACATCTACCCTAAATCATTATTAATTGCATACTGATTGAATGAATCCTTGTTACATGGCATGTAAATATTCTGCATGTTCTGGCAGCTCATGTGTGAAGACGTGCATGTGAATAGCAAAAATGTTACATTAGACATTTTTTTATGTTGTAGCTGACATGACAGATGTCATCCAAGGTCTTGGTTGTAGTTGAATTCAATAAGTAACCTTGCGCATACATTACATAAGTAAGGCAGCATCATTTGACTGGTTTCTGACCAGTAAGCTTAATTAGGCTATGTTCCCACTAAGGCAATCAATCCCCCTGCGCTCACTATTTTCATTTGCCTGCTGAATCGCTGGCAGGTGATCATCCATTCAGGTCTATGGGAGCAATCCGGGAAAAAAAACACATGCGATCTTATCAATGGGGACAAGCCTATTAAAAATAGTGTACGCCTAAGTAATTTCTGTACAATCAAATTTTTTTACCACAACCATATCATATGAGGACCTTTCTAAACCTTCCAATCACTATTTATTTTAGCAGGGAGGACCCAGCACTACATAGTTATTGGTAGATCTAATGGGAATTGTATGGAGCGATCTTAAGGTGTATGGGGGGCTTTACCGTTAGGCGACTGCACAACGCACCCATGACCTTTTTGTCAGTCGGCAACCACCAGCGTAAATAAGCCCTAATTGTTAAGCTACATACACACTATTTGGTTTGGTCGATCATACAATATATATATAAATCTCGAAATACCTAGCTAAACTGTTATTTGTATGATCGACCAAACAACCAAATAGTGTGTATGTAGCTAAAAATATATATATATTTTTTTGCTTATGATCATACTACGCATACTCCTTGTAACCGTCACATGATGTGGTGTGGACTGGTGCATGATCGTAAAATTGCACAATGCTATTAAATCCAATATTAATCGTACAAAAGTCAACCAGTGAGGCTATCTTTTGTCTAATAGTTTGGCCCAATATCTTAAGGCTAAGTTTACACTGGTGGTGACCGACCGGCTGTTTTCGGACGGCGGTGCCATAGGACCTCTATGGGGTCCTTAATTAGACGCCCTGTAATCACCTGCACTGTTGTGCAGACTACAGGGAGTCGTTCATCCCGCGGCTGTGGGAGCGCACTGGCAGTTTCTGAGCTGCAAGCATCCGTCGGGACCCTCTACACTAAGCGCAGTGCTTGGCGGGGATCCCGAAGGATCACATACACTTTAGCTGGCCAGCACATGCTCGGTTACTCCACTACGTTAACCCCTGCATCGGCGGAACAGCTCAGCGCCATTAGCCGAGCAGGTAAGTGTGCTCTGTCGGGATCCCCCGCCAAGCACTGCGCTTAGTTTTGCAATTGCTGCTTTTAACCTATTGGGACTCTACATTGCATACACAGTACTGCCCCAAACTTCCTCTGTGGAAAGCATTTATATCACTGGAAGATATAGGAGGGCATTGGTTACTTTTTTCTATGTAAAGCTAGCCATACACTGCACGGATTCCCTGGCTGATCGATTCAGCACCGATGGATTCCGGCGATTCCGCCGGCATCCACAGGTGAGAACGATCAGCCAATTAGGGAATCCGATCGTGGCAGCCCACCTTGCACGGCCGGATCCGTGTCCGATGGATCGGCTCCCTGACCGCAACGCCCCCTGATCAGAGCAGAATCGGACCCGAAAAGACCAACAGGTTGGTTCTTCCTCGGATCCGATTCTGTGCCCCCGATCCATCGGATGCGGTCGGACGGGCAAGGTAGGCTGCAGAGGATTCCGGCATGATGGATCCGCGTGCACGCGCCCGGAATCCATCGCGCCGGAATCCGGCACGAATCCGTGCTGTGTATGGCAGCCTTAACAAAAAAAATGAAGTATTGCTTGCAGGTGGCAATAAAACCTTCTAAAAGGAAACTAAGACTAGTTAGATTATTGAAGGCATATTATCAGTAATGCACATTACTGGTGTGCATGCAGAGAAAAACTAGCAATGCATAGTGACACTTGTATTACTCAGTGCCTTTTGCGTACCTGAGTCTTCTGTGCGGGTCATTTGATGTAATATATAGAATGGCCACCAGATGTCACTGCCATATTTTTGATCTCCAGCTTGAGCTTCGGTGACAGTTGACATCCAGCCAGAAAGTGCCCACAAGTCCATTTATCAGCACTGAACAGCAGGCAGTTTGGTTACTTTTATATACACAGATATCCGCGTATTCAGTCAGCACTCCCAGTACTTTTCCAAAATCTTTGCAATACTCACAATTCCCATCAGTAGAAGAGCTATAGCTTGGATCTCATAGTGGACTAATTGAATGTGGGTGAGCTGTATGTACGGTATATACTGTATTTTTCAGACCATAAGATGCACTCGAGGGGAAAAAAAAATATTGGAAGTATTCAAATCAATTGGGGGGGGGGGGGGGGGGGAAGAACCCTGGCACTACCAACTTCAGCCACAAAAACATGAAAATGGTGTCATCAGAGAGCACACTTCAAGGCAAATCTCCTCTTGCATGAGGGAATGGCTGCATGTCTCCCCTCTAGGCTGTGTGTGTGAGGAAGCTGCCAGCGTGAGTGCAGTTTTCCCACACACAGCTCTACATTGCTAATATCAGCAGGGTTCTGTTGATATAAACACAAGTTCAGATGGGAGATCTGGCTGCATGCAGATCTCCTATCTGACAGTGCCTTCTAGGGTAAACTTGCTGGTGGAGCCAAGCGCCGAGTGGCCAATTTTGGTGGTGTAAATGTGCGTCTTATAATCCGCAAAATACGGTATATAAATTAGAATACCATGCAAATCTGCCTACCCTCTCTCCAGTATAATGTACAGAATGTAATCCTGTATGAATATGGCTCTTTGCTTCTGATCATTCTTCATTCTAGCCAGGTCAGGAACAAAGCAATGCCGTGATGCAGGTGGTAATGTAAACTATTTGTATTACGCTTGAGGAGTTAGAGTTGTGCATCTGAAACTTTACGCAGCAGCGAGTTTGTGGTAAGGTCAGACTTTGCGTGTTCCTGTAAATGCAAACATGGGGACAGTTTGACCAAGCCCATAAGATGAAAAATCACATCTTAGTACATCTACTCACGCACACCATCGACATCATTGTGGCAGAATAAGGGGCAATGACAGAAAATGTTCCAAATGCTGGAAGTGGCGTAATTGACATCACTTCCGTCATCCAAAGGCCCTTTTTACATTTTAGTTGTGCGCCCCCAACCCGCACATTATCGGCACATGCGCGGTGGATACTTCACCTCCTTCCTAAATTACCTTGATTTTAAATTCCGGGATTTGGAGAGCCACATAAAAAAAGTGTCTTTACCAGCCAAATGGGATAGTTGACAAGTATGTAAATGTTTTACTCACTTGCAGCTCTTGTCCTGAGTCTACCTCAGGAAAATTACTCGGCTAGTCCGAAATTGTAATGCAGACTAAAATTGTGCCAATTGGATACAGCAGCTGTTGAATTTGCTCCTGACAGATTCCTTTAACCAGTAAGGCTATGTTTCCACATACGTCAAGACCCCCTCCGCTAAGTGTATTGCGTCGGGCATCCCGACGGAGTACATAGACTGTACCTGCTCGGCGTACTCCACTACGTTCAGCCTTGCATCTGTGGAACGGCTCGGCGCAGTGAAGACACAGCATCCGTCGAGCTGGTAAGTTAATGTGCTCTGTCTGGACCTCCTGCCGAGCAATACTTTTAGCGGAGGGGGTCCAGATGTATAGTGGAAACATAGCCTAAGGGTCCCCATACACCTTTAGATTTCTCTAACATTTCCTATAGATCTCCTTTTTGTTTTACCAAAACCATGTAATATGAGGGACTTCCTAAACCATGAAGTCAGAGGACCCTATACTACATAGTTGTTGGTAGATCTTAAGGATATCTGACAGATCTAAAGGTGTATGGCTAGCTTTAGTGATTTTTTGTTGCAATATTAGGCTGGAACTCCAGGCCAGCAGTAAAATGCACAGATGATACATTTATGAGAGTTTTACCAAGCAAGAATGTGTATTCTACTTATTACTAATTCACACAGTACAGCTTTCGGATGATTTTTTTCCAAATGCCATTTTTTTAGGGCAGAAAATGCACCTTGCTGGCAGAAAACCACTTCAGAATAGTCATGCATTTATGGGGTGTTTGTTATGCTCTGCTTTGTTATGCTTTGTTATGCTCAGCTGCCGTTCCCAGCTCTGACCTGCCAGAACAGCAGTGGGCAAGCTGGGTTCGTCAGGCAGAGATCGGAGCCACAGGAGAGCAAATTCACTGATCCGTGTGTCTCCGATCTAATGAGGCAGCTGCATGGATCTCCCCCCCCCCCCCCCCCCCCCCCCCCCCATGCTCTCCTATGTAACCTGGCACATCTGCAGTGCCATCTAGTGGTTGCAGTGCTAATTTACAAACAATTTTTATAAGAATGTTTTCTGAATAAAATTTGTTTTTAATAACCAATCAATGCACTGAGGGGTATTATTCTCCAGCTCCCACAAAATCCCAGGGTATGAGGTTACCCATCTAATATATACTTCTCCTCTCTTTGGCCTATACACCAAAGTAAGGTAAGGGTATGACCAAAACTTTACTATATTAACACTATATCATTGAGTAAATCATTTTGTTTGTCTCATTGGTTCAAACATCTCTAGTGGCCACTTATTTAGTTAATCATTTATATAGTTTAACTATTGGTAGATCATTTTAACCTCATTTTTAACAGTAGCTTGCAAACCAAAAAAGGTGTGGGCACCCCCTGGTCTAAGCTGTTGTGTGGTGTTAATGCTTCACAATTGTAGCTGACGGGCCACCTAACAAGATTTGTGGAGAGAGCCACCAGCTGCAAAAATGTCAATGTAAAACTAAAGTAAGGGCTCGTTTACACTGGTGGTCAGGTAAAGACCCTTTAACAAATCGTTGTCTTTAGGTTTAAGGAGTCGGCACTCAGACTTGTTTTTTGATCTTTTAAAATCGTTAAACTTTATTCTCAAATTGTTCCAAGGAAGAATACATACATCAGCTCCACGCAGGGAACATATCCTCACACCTGACGCGTTTCCCCCCCAAAAGTCCAGGGCTTAATCAATCCCCGGACATTTGGGGGGAAACGCGTCAGGGGTGAGGACATGTTCCCTGCGTGGAGCTGATGATGTATGTATTCTTCCTTGGAACAATTTGAGAATAAAGTTTAACGATTTTAAAAGATCAAAAAACAAGTCTGAGTGCGGGCTCTTTAAACCTAAAGACAACGATTTGTTATTTGGGTGGAGGAGTGCAGAGAGCGGGATCCAGCACCAACAAGACTTCAGGTGATCTTTAATTTAATCAATTACTTACAACTACCCGAGAGGAAGTGTGTGTGTGTGTGTATGTGACCATTGATACAAGCCCAGGAGTGCAGATTGTAAAGAATTCCTTGTTTGAATACTAAAGCTAGCCACACACGGCTCAATGAAGTGACAGATTCGAGGAACATCCGGTGGCGTGCGCGCTCACGGCTCCCGATTCTCCTCCCATCTGTCACCTCATCTGAGCCATCCACTGTCCCTTTCGAGAGAAATCAATGGATTCTACTCAAAAAACGTCAACCAACAGGTTTCCAACATGTTGGAAGACCTTGGTCGAAATCCATTGCATTGAACAAGGATAGCAGGGTGCTATCCCCATTCAATGCAATGGATGACAGCCGGTGTGGACAGCAGAGACAGCAGCACAGGATTTGACAGCCTGTGTTCAGTTCAGTTCAGCCGCTCTGTGTGAAGGGGGTGTGGCCAGCTCGCTGCGAGAGGAGAGAAGGGGGGCTGGCTGGGTGAGTGCCTGTGTGTCTCCATCGTCCAGTAATTGATGTGCACATTGATTACTGTACGATCGACCGGCGATCAATTACAGGATGGTGACGTCACCACGCTCTAATTGATCGCCGGTCGATTGCACGGGAATCTACCCATGTGTGGCCAGCTTAAAGACCCTTTAACGTAACCGACTGGCGGATGCAACATTAGGCATCGGCTGGTCGGTTTTCGGGCTCCAGCGCGATGGGACCTCTATGGGGTCCTAATTTCGACAACCTGCACTATTTTGCAGTCACTCACAGGTAGTCATTTCCTATCGCGGCTGCGGGAGCGCGCCGTCGGTTCCCGAGCGAAGTTTCAGAATCGACAGTAAGTTTAGCCTTTAGCTGGCCATACACAGTTAGATTTTAGCACAATTGATCTTCAATTTTAGATCTTGAGCTTTTAATCATATGGAGGGTTCGGAATAAGACTAAAATCTGACAAATTTAAACTGGATGAAAAAACACAGGAGTCATGGAAACGTGTTCATCAAAATACAATCGACCAGACCAACACAATGCTGCGATTTTAGTTTGATCGTTGTACAATCTATGAACATTTCCCAACATATTTGAGCCAGGTTTTCATCATAATTGAACAATGTTCGTTAATCGAACCATGTGCGCAGAACATGATTTAAAGCGGACCTACCGCCAGAAAATGATCATTACATATATGACAATAGAAGTGCTGATAATAGGGAGGAATGCATAAAAAAACTTACCTGTAAAGAGTAATTTAAGAAGATCCCCCACAGCCCTCCCTCACTTCCTGGCCCTGGCCCTGCTTCGGGTGATTCTGTGATCTCAGCTCGTCATTGAAAGTAAATTGAAGAAAATTCCCAAAGAAAACCATTGAACGTCTCCCAGTGGCCACCTGCGATCTTGCACCCGGAGTTAACCCTCGGAAGCCTGGCAAATAAAGATGGAATCGCTCATACAATTCCACAGAACTGCAGGTTAGTATATTATTTTAGGATCGTAAAGCCCTAAGCCGCCATCATACCGGCTCAGAGGCAAGTCGAAGTTAAATTTTTCATATGTCATTTTTACATATTGAGTGTACATCCACTTAGATCGATGTAAACTTTGATCGTTTTAAATTGATCAAATGCTAAAATCAAATCATGTATGCCCTAGGTGCCAACCTGTGGCCCGGGGGCCGCATACGGCCCTTTGGGTGTTGTATGAAGGCCCCCTTGATCCTCCACACGTGGCTCCCAAAACAACTGTTAATGAATAGGGCATAGCAACTCACCTGTGTATTGGTCACATGCTAACCCAGCTTTCCTAATAAACTTTGGCGCTCCTACATCAGTAAAATTGTCATTGTTGATCAGGGAAACCAGGTCTAGATATGAGAGCTGCACCCAGGGTCAGTGCTGTTGGGTTTTGACTGCCTTTTGGGATCTGGTGCATCGCCTGCTGAGATATGTAAACGGGGGGGGGGGGTCTGGATCAATGTTTTGTGCAGCGGCCCTTTAGTGATGCCAAGGGCCGCACTTGTGGCCCTCCATATCAACTCAGTTGCCCACCACTGGTGTATGCCAAGCTTTACTAAACAATTTTCATTCAACTTCTCCCTTAACAGGTAAAGCTAAATGAGTTGGGGTATATATGAGGGGAACACCACAAACATCCATGCAATTATCTCTAAAAACATTTGAATGAGAATAGGAATTAGCACGTATTCCTCTATAACTTTAAGTCACTTATCCCAACAAAAAAAAAAAAGCATGCAAATTGAAAGAGATACCGGCTATGGGGCAGAGATTCAATGAACTGAAGGATAATTGTTTTTAACTCCCTAGCGCTCTTGCAAGGTCCAGATTTCTGTACCAAAAGCGCACCATAGACTTAAATGGAATTTTTTTCATGTTGTCGGCCTGTAACTTCCCAAAATATATCCGTACAAGGGTCTAATAGACATCCTGAATATATGAATGTTTGAAACACACAATTATGTACCCCCAAAAAGTTACATTTTAAATAAATTATAAAAAGGTATCATTTGAATGGAAATGTGTGTTTTTTTGTTACTTTGAATTGTATTGGATGCAGTTATTACTGTATCCAGTACAATTCCCTTTGGCACCTTCTCTCCTCTGGTGTGATGGGCGTGGTGACATCACACCAGGGGAGGGAGGGTTAACTTCAAAGGGGCACATCTAGGGAATCACACTGAAAACCGTTTTATCCATAGAAAACTGTTTTCGTGTGATTTACATAAAAATTTCCAGCTGCTGCCCCGATGTAAAGTCACTACACGGGGGAGGGGGCTGCCTCATCGTTAGATCGGGGCCACCAAACTAAGTTTGCGCTGCCGGGGCTTCAATCTCTGCCGGATGGCCCCATGTTGCCATCAGGAAAGCCAGGGGGTTAAGCCAGACAGCTCGCATTTTGAGAACAAAGTTAAGCTGGCCATAAGTGTATAGATTTTTGGGCGAACATTTGTATTTGAAACACTTTCGCCAGATTCAAAATTTTCCGTGGTGACCGATCACTTTGCAATCAATTTCTATTGCTTTTTATACAAAAGGATGGCTGGGGGTGGGATGTTAACATCACCATCCGCAGTCCAGAGTTTCCTCTGAGGGTACAGAGGCTAGGGGACTTTTGAGGCCACTAGGTATCTTAGGGTATAAATAACGTAAATAACGCGGTTGTAAATAAAATAGCATTTTAATGGTCCTTCTAATCAACACTATAAAAACATAACAACATAAAAAGGCTTTAGTGCATCCATGTCTTCGTAAATAGTTGTCAAACATCGCTGCAAGTTTAACTCATCCATGTGATGTCTTCATCAATATCCCTGAGGCAGCAGACCAAGACACTTGATCACCACTGAGGAGACCGTACCTACCGACATCCGACT
>CM070042.1:15015588-15050885 GCA_036250615.1 Ptychadena robeensis
CCCACCCCCAGCCATCCTTTTGTATATTCAATTTGGGATGTCGGCCACCCCCTCTATATGGGATAGAGACTTTCAATATTATCATCATTCTATTGCTTTTTGTCAATCCCGCCAGCTTAGGTTCCATATTTTTCCGATCGGCTTAACAATTGATCACTTCAAGCCAATTGACAGGAAATATTGATGAGCCGTTTCCTTCAGGAATGGTACATTTTTTAAAAGTTTCTGACCTTGTACCCCAAAAACCCCCAAGCTTGTATGTGGATGCTCCAGTGGCTGGAACCCTTTTTTCTACACCATTAAAAGAAGACTTGATGGAGTGGTTAAAAAAAATATAATATAAAGAAGCTATGAATCTAGAAAAAAAGGAAATTCTTAAAACCTTCAGTGGGGGGGGGGGGGGGGGGGGGGTCGGCTTGGCGGATGGAAAGGCACCCGGGTCCGCCTCTGTAACTGCTAGCAAAGTTTATATTTAAAGTAAACCTAAAGTACCCGTACCAAGACATACACTTTAAATTAGAGGCACCACACCTTTACCTACATTGAGATATATTCCACAATGGGGACTAAGCCCTAGGCTCCACGTCTGCTATTGGATCCCCTGGGTTCCCTCAAGCCTCCATTGCATTCCTATAGACGCAAATGGCTGTGTCGACATCAACGCGACGGAGGCTCGGACCAGCTTATCCGGGGTCTGATGGGCTGTGGAGACAATCCTGTCATAGCCTCATTGCCGTCAATGGATGGCTCATGCACTCTGTTAAAATTCTTGCAATCATCGCCTAGGGCTTAAAGCGGACCTACCACCTGGGAGGTCACTCAGCAGTATCAGCTGAGCTGCAGCCGATACTGCTGAGTCCTTATTGTAAATTAATTGTAAAAAAAATATATATTTTTCTGACAGCAGGAGGGGCGCTTGTTTTGAGTGGTTTCCTTCCCACTGCCTTACGTAGCGCCTAGGCAGCCGGAATGGGGTTTGGGACATCTCTCCCAGGCAGGAACTCGTCAGCAGCTGATTCCCCCTCCTTCCTCCCCCACGGAGCTCTGCAGAGACCGGAAGAGAGGGGGCAGTGAGGGCGGAAGCAGCTGCATTTCTCCAGGAGCTAAGATGCTGGCATGAGAACTGAAAGTAAAGAAGGTGAGTATGTTGTGGGGTTTTTTTGTGTAGCGGTTTTCCAGCATCTGAACTGCTGACAGGTGAGTATTGTGTCTATTTAATGTATGTCAGTTTTTTTTCATTTGTGTTCAAAACTGCTTTAAGCCTCACAGCAGTTATTTTGTTTGGTGTCCAGCCTACTTTTCTTCATATACAATGTTTCAACACTGCAGTAGAAGAAAAGGATGAACTGTGTCAACCAGAATCAAAAACAAAACATCTTTAAATCAAGTATGCTGTTTCCTTTGGAAAGCCCACTGTGAACTGTTGATAAAGTGTATGTTGAGGCATCCCCACTAGTTTGCAGGACAAATGTCTTTTTGTTTTGACCTTTTATTATTAAGGTTTGTAGCAAACGGCAGTACTATTTAAACATGACAAATACACTTGATTTCTTGTGCTGTTTTCCTTGGGTCATCGCTAGGGGGCTAGCTTCTTGCAATACAAACAGCATCCCTCTAAAGATCAGCAGAACAACATTATCTGGAATGCTTTGAAAAAGAAATCGGAATATTTCTTTTTAGAAACGTTAAATTCCAAAGACCATAATGCGTTGCAAAAAAAAAAAGGATCAATAAATCCCTCAAGTACCTTAATACTACTGACCAGGATGCATTGCAAGTAATTGGCTAATATTAGGATGGAAGGGGAACACAATGGTTACAATGCATTGGAAAGGCTACACTGATGCATTGTGATGTGGTTTCCATGGTAAGGGGATAGATGGCACCACAATGCAATCGAGCCAGTAAATCAGTAGTTACATGGCTTCTTTAAATGAGAACTATGGACCATAATGCATTGCAAGCTATGATCTTCCACACACCTTACACAAACAAAACACTAGGACCACAAAGCATGAGTTACAGGGAGATGCCATGGGCCACTTAGACGCCCTGCGGCATCAGAACCTCCACAGAGGACATGATGATGATGAAACCGAAAGATTCTCCATGATCCGGCTAGCTTGGCCTGCTTCTCTTGTCATTGCATTACTATTCAAAGGGAAATAGAAGACAACGTCAAGGTTAAAGGTCCATGGTTATGAATGATCTACCTCTGTAATATGGGGGCTGGTCTTGCTGAGGGTCTCACAGTGAAGTGTCATAGACCCCCAGTTACCAGAGGACCATGAAGCACCTGTGTATGTCAGAAATATTGCAGATGTGTATTATATACATGGGTGCATGTTAGTAACTGTACTGTCTGTATGTGTGTGTGTGTGTGTGTAGAAATGTGGACCCAGAATGTTTCTGGATGTGTGTAGATCGCGGTGCCTCTGGTCTTCCACACAGGAACTCTCCAATGCTGGGGCCGTGCCTCGAAGTTAGGGGAGAGACGGGGCAGAGTCTTTTTCATTCTCCGGCCCGGCCTTCGGATTCAGGGGCCATCCCTGCGTTTTCTCCCTGCAGTCCTTTGAGGGGTATGTCCTATACACAGAACGAGAATTGAGAAATCCCTCATTATTTTACATTAAACACCATCAGGGGTCTCTCTTCTCTCTTTTGCCAGGGGCTCTTCTTATCTTGGTCATCCCCACCTTCAGATTGGTCATTAAGGTCCTCATCAGGGCTGGTCATTGAATCCCTTCGAAGTTCGCTGGTGCTGCTGCGGGAACTGTCCCCTCGGCTGCGCCCTCTCCTGTTCATAACTGGGCAACTCTCGGAAGTCTCATCTAGAAGCGGGGTGAGCGAGCTGTCTTCGGGCGAGCAACCACCGCCAGTTCGGCTCTCACTTAGGCTCTGTTCTCCTTCTTCAGCAAAGACCAGCTTGGAGTAGGTCAATGAAGAAGGCTGATGTTGGGACCTCCCACCTCTCCCTTCCTCTGGTCCAGGCTTTATTTTAATTTCATTAACATCCACGCCCGAGTCCAGACTGGCATCGTTACTCCGTGTCTTGTCACCAGCCTGCAGGTCAATGTAAGAGTGACGCACCTGCGATGAACGTCCATCTAAAGACACAAACCAGGCTCTTGGGTGAGGCTTAACCCCAAGTTCCAAAAGCCTCTTTTCTGTAAGTGCTTGGAGCTCTCCATTCAGTTGAGCCATGGTGGATTCGTTAAAAACTACAGGTATGGTAAATGATCCACTCATCTGGTTAGAGTGGTTGCTCCAGCCTTTCCCCTCTTGTTCTTGAGCAGAGCCAGGGGGCATTCCTTGTTGGTAGTTGTGAACTTGCTGAAGCAACTGTTGACGTTGAGCATGATCTTGAGGAGCAAAATGGTGTGCATGCGAAGCTTGTGATGACAAAGATTCACTCTCTGATTGATCTTCACTCTGGCCTGATGGATTGTCCTCCGATAACCTAACGTAATGAGCTGGGATCACTAAAGTAGGCATGGCATGTCTGTACCCTCCCTCCTTCATGTGGTCAATGGATCCACAAAATATCAACTGTCCGGGTTGAGTCAAAGAGGTGGGGCGTGACAGTGGATCTGCTGATTGGGTCATCAAATAATCAGGAGGTTTAGAGTCACCAATCACATGTTTAAAGGGTGGTGGAAGTGGAGGAGGAGATGGGGGTGGATCTCTACCTGCTCCTCTACCTCCTCTCCTTCTCTGCTTCCCTCCACTTCCATAGTTCCTTTTTAAGTCTTCAGACTCAAGCAAGTCACCAGAGCGTGCCGACTTAAGAGGGTATTCTTCACGAGACCCTGGCCTTAAAGGAAGAGTATCTGTTGAATGTTGGATAGAAGAACGCCCACCAGTTTTACAAAAGTCTTCACGTGAGGAATAAGCAGAACGCAACACTGGAGTTCGAAGGTCACTATCAGCTGTGGAAGAAGAGTCCAGATGGCTGGTGCTGATGAGATTGAGGTGGGAGGTTGAAGTGGCTTGGTCCCGTTTTGGCTCAGAGAGGCCAGAAAGCTGCAGTTTGTGATGCTGTTGTCTTGGTTTCAAGCATCTCCGTCTGCAAACAGACAACAAGTAGTGAGTAAGGAACATAACTGAGTAAAGAGCAAGACTGTCTTAAGCATTATTTATATCTGTGGCTTACAAAAGCTGGTTTAAAACTCAATACAGGAAGGTAAAGCACTGTGAACATATGTCAACATGAACAAAAAACAGGCCCTCTTGTTGCCCCCCCCCCCCCCATTCTTTTCAATATCTACAATATGGTTTTCTTAAAACTCTAAAAGGTGCCGATACACACGTAGATCAACGCAAGATCGATGACCCGTTCGAGCGTGGTGAAATCACGCTGATTGGACGGGAATTGCCCACCACTTTAGGTGTGATCGACCAGGATTTACTGATATGTCCACTACCTGTGCGACCAGCCTATCTTTGAGCGGGAATCGATGACATGACATCAGCGTTTAAAGCAGCCATTGATCGAGTGGCTATTGTCATGTCTATGGCCAGCTTAATAATTATACTTGTGCCTTGCCCTCTCCTGACTGCCACACCTTTTTAATTGCCCAGACAATCAGCTTCACTGTCCAGTAGTTTGCAGGAGGCAGACATCACCATAGACTTAATCAATAAGAGAATTATTAAGCCTAGGATATTGGGTATACCAGAGTCAATGCATTAAAAAGGTATGCACAGTCAGCTCACAGTACGAACTGGCTCTTTACACTGACATCTTTATAAACCTGACAAGTGAATTAAAAAACAAGAGAGACCAGTAGCTTCCACAGGAAGGAGTGAAAGTCTTCCATCAATGTCTTAAGCTGGGCATACACGGTCCAATATCTGCACGATCCGTTCCCCGATTGGATGCTGTGTGCGCTCCCGCATCCCTTAACCTCCCTAGCGCTCTTGCAAGGTCCAGATTTCTGTACCAAAAGTGCACCATAGACTCTAATGAAATTTTTTTCGTGTTGTAAGCCTGTAACTTTCAAAAATATGTCCTTACAAGGGTCTAATAGACATCCTGACTATAATAATGTTTGAAACTATTATTATAAAAAAAAGTAAATAGTACCGTCTACTCCCAGCTTTTTAGTGAGCTTTACATAGATTAAGTGTTGGGAATAAAAGGCCAGGAAGAGGAAAGCATTTACCTGCAGTAGTAAATAAGAAGGCATAACAGGATGAGGACCAGCAGTGTAAGAGCACCCAAAATAGACAGCAGGAAGATAGTATGGTAACCAGCTATGTCCACGCCACTCATTAGGGACAGCATACCTAAGGAGAAAATACAGTATACAAAGTCAACCATGTCGCAGTGCAATAAAGTAACAAAGAAGCAAATAAATGGCGTAGTTGTATAAACTACTGTTCCTAGCTAGAGGAGGCAAAAAGGATAAAAAAGCTATTTTACAATGTTCACGGTTTCTATTAAATAATAATTCCCAAATACTTTTTTTAATATGTAATTGATTGAAAAGTGTTATAATTAAGGGCTTGTTTCCACTACCGCGGAAGCCCACGGTAGACTACAGGGCGGACGAAACTGCGCCCATGTAGTTGAATGGGCTAGTCCTAGGGCTGGACAAGAATTCAATATCAATATATATCCCGATATAATTTTATATCGAAATGTATATCAAAATATCGGAAATGTGTTTACAAATTGTATCATTTGTCACTAAATAACGTTCAGTCAGGGACGGTCCTAGGGAGATCGTCTCACTGGGCCAGCACTCCCTCTGCCATGCCCCCCTTGCCCCCCCAGAGAGATCACGCTGACATCCCATGCCTCTCCTGTGATCTAGTGACTCCTCCTCTATTCTTTGCTGCAGCTATGCACAGAGAGGCACATCTCCATAGAACAGGGGACCCATCGAGATCAGCCTCCCAGTGTCACTGACCTTAATTCTGCTGGACAGGGAACACAAAGGAGGGAAGCTGATCCGGACATGTCCCCTGTCCATAGAATAAACTCTCAGTAACATGGGGGGGGGGCTCCCACATACAGGGATATCAGTTGAGGGGAGGTGGGTGCACTGACCCCCCTGGTGCTATAGCGCTGCCCATTCCATAGCGCTACTGGTGCTGCGCTATTCTGCGGCCGCCCAGCACTGACCGCGGCCATAGAGTTGAATGGCCCCAGCTAACAAACACATAAGATGCGGCTCTTAGCGGGGGCGAATCTAAGCGGCTGCAATCGTGCGGCTGGCGGCCGCACAAGTGGAAACAAGCCTTAATGGAGTAGCATAAAAACCAAACAACTAGCATTTCCAGAAGAAGAGGCTAGACAGATTTTCTAATAGATTCAAGCACAATCAAGCTTGTGCAGACATCGAGCCATGTATAACTAGCATAACCCTGGAAAGAAAGGAAGAATACACCCATGAAACAAAGATCCTCACCTCGACCACTGGAGGGAATGGCAGCTGCCCAGTATCCTAGCTTCTGCGATGAAAATGACCAGTACAATTGCTGCCCATCTCTACGCACCACACCCATGCCGGAACGGGTCCACAAACCTGGGAGGAGGAAACAAGAACGGGTACCCATGTCAGGGGGGGGGGGGGGGGGGGGGGGGAGAGAAAGAAATTGGTGTAGAGGGTGCAAAGGTGCAACAACATCAGATAAAAAAACAACAATGCAATGCATACAGCTGTCCAATATATCCATTTTAACCATGTGTTAAGGGCCAACATACCGTTCTTTGGGTCAAACTTCCAAGCAGGTATGCTGCTGGCGGGTGTTATCCCGCTGTCAGAGGGGAGAGGAAGAGACAGCTGAGCAGGACCAACGAGATTGACTTCAGAACCGTTCCCGGTAAACAGGTGAACACTGACCGCAGCCACAGGGAGCAGCTCCACCCAGCTGGAATTACCTAGAACAACAACGGAAAGCCAATTAGAAATCTGAGGGCAGCACATGCCCTTTTACCGAAAGTGCCAATTGAAAGTGGCTTGTACAATTTAACAATGATTGATCAAATGCTTATGCTCCATTGTACAATCAGATACAGAGTAATAGAGATACCTAGAAACACCATCAGATACTTAACCCCCCTAGCCGTCAGCCCATACCGCACCATTACACTGTACTCTGCTTGTGATCTCTGCCCTCCCTCCTCCCCTCCTGACTGAAATTTACTAACATGACCGATCACCACTCAATCAATTTTATGCTGCTTTAATTTTATAATGATTGATCCACAAAAAAAAAAAATCAATGGAAGAAATTAAACCATATAAGTCCTGACACGTGTTGTGCTTTAATGTTGTGTTGCATCACTCAAGCCTAATGACCAGACACCCAGTTAATGCTCAATTGAAATTTAAAATCAGCCACCTCCTGAGCCAAACAATCTAGTTTATTTCATCGCAGAAGCTAGGATACTGGGCAGCTGCCATTCCCTCCAGTGGTCGAGGTGAGGATCTTTGTTTCATGGGTGTATTCTGCCTTTCTTTCCAGGGTTATTTCTGGCTTGTGAGCCCCAGCACTCATCATCAGTGGGCATTCTCTACCTTTGCATGGGAACCACTGCTTCCACATATAGAGCAAGGGTACCTCTATGCTAGCAGGGGGATATGCTTTTCTCATCAGGCTGTGACAGCTAAAGACATCAAACAATAAAGGTGCCTGAACACGGGTCGATACCTGTGCAATCGATCACAGCGTGTTGACGTCACCACTCTGCGCTCGATCGCAGGTCAATTGAATAGAATTCGATGTGCACCACTTTGCACATCGATTCCCTTTCGATGGAG
Source organism: Ptychadena robeensis (assembly GCA_036250615.1). NCBI lineage: Eukaryota > Metazoa > Chordata > Amphibia > Anura > Ptychadenidae > Ptychadena > Ptychadena robeensis. Next base: position 15,023,361 of record CM070042.1, read on the forward strand.
ACTCTGGTCCGGTGTTGGGCTGGCTGGTTAATGCGGGAAGAGCTGGGCAGAGGAGGGGGGAGGGGAGCCATGACTGTGTACCTTTCCACTGCCAGGAGCCGATTACAGGCTGTGTGTGGGATGCTGGCTCTCCTCGCTGTTTGTCAGATCGATGTCCGTAGTTTCACCGCCACTGCTCGAGGAAAGGCATACAAGGCTTGATTTTGTTATAGATTCAATCACTGTGAATGCACATGTTGCTCAATTGTGCAAGACTATTACAAAACCAAGCCATGTATGGACACCCTAAGACTGTGCACATATTTTAAATTGGGAAGGTATTTTTTTTTCCAAAAAATTGACACAATGTACACTTATATGTAGTACACAGAATAACATAACCTCATACTGAATCTTTGGCCTTCAACCGCCAGCAGATACCATATACCAGCCAGCCAGCAATTATTCTAGATGCTTTTTTGTCTCATAAGACTCCCTGTAGACAGCTCAAGTATCCAGCAGAGGCAGGAGCCATGTTTAGCCAGCTCTTTGTGAGATAACTCTGCAATTACTTCTTCTAAACTGCAAAGTGCTGCAAATATGAGGATACACTGTAAATAATTAATAATGAACACATTAATGCATCTTCCCCCAACTCAGAAGCATTTATGAATTCATTTGTGGGCATACATGGGGGAGGAGGATTATAAGGAAAAACCTTGAAGGTGTTACACAAGAAAAGAAAGGATATAACATCATTACATCCAGCTATGGATTCTGGATGATATTTCTATTCTGGAAGATTTAAAATGTCCATATTGGAAAATAAGAAAATATTTTCTGACAGCAGGAAGGGTGTTTTTTTTCTAAACTCGCCCCTCCCACTGTAAGACATCATACAGCCGCAAGGGCATTTGGAATATCCGTCCTAGGGCTTACTGTGAACTTCGTGTATGCAAAAACTACATAAGCTAGATCAATACTTTTTTTCTTTACAATGTTCTTACAAGTTACTTACTTTAGCATTAACCTCCCTGGCGTTATGCCCGAACTCAGTACGGCCACAGTTTGATCTTGGATCAAAACTATGCCCATGCCAAAATCAGGCATAATCGTCGGTTCCTCTTCTGGCCCCAATTCTTTGGCATCATCAGTAACGCTGAAGGGGGCGGCGCCATAGACATCAATGTTAATGGAGGTGGTGCCACTTTTCCAAGCCCACATCGCTGGCATTTAATTGAAACCGGCATTGTATAGAGTGGTGGGGGGAGGGTGGGGAACCGTACTGCAGCTTTTCGCAAAATAAAAAATGACGCGAAAACCGCGTAATTTCAGGGAGGTTAACGACACTGCCAAAGAGACATCCGTGGGAATGCAAAGGAATTGAACGGGTTAGACTTGATCACACTGTGTGGTGGTACAATCGATCATTGTTAGACTGACAGTCAATATTTAAAACACGCAAGGTGATCTTGACGGTGGCAGCATGTAACAGGTGATCGTTGTGAGAACAAAATAGAATATGTTTCCCATAAAATTGGAACATGGAGAGTACAAAATCCATGTCATTTTAGATCACAAGTAGAAACATTTCTATTCTAGTGTTGTGGTTAATTTTCTATTTAGAGTTTTAATAAATGCAACCGCATACAGAGATTGCAGGTTGGTACATTTTAGGAATTTCACAAGTGATACAAGTGACAAGATGGATGAACAACCAGGAAGCTGTGGAGGAAGCTCACTAATGGGTCTGGACACGAAGTCTTAAAAATAAAAGCAATGCCATCAGTGACCACAAGGAGGAGGAAATACGTGCGCGCAGGCACGTCATAGACTGACTTTGAACAGATAATGTTGCTCACTAGTCTGTTCGCAGGAGGAAAAAAAATGTAGTGGAGCTTTTCTCTGCAAATGGAAAAGCTTCCTTTTACCATAATTGGTAGAAATGGTGATATAGTGACATGGAAACTTCTAGTGGCAAATTTATGACATCATCACTTATATTAGCTTGCAGGTTTCTTCACTGGGTAGAGCAGTTTTATAGTAAAAGATGAGGGGAGATTACGGTCAGTCTTACCACCGTTGCTAGAATCAGGATCGGCCCCAATGAATGCTGGGAATCCTTTCATCTGATGGAGATTGCTCGTAGTAGTAAGGGAAGATGACAGCTGGGTATAGGTAGAGGATCGCGGTAAACGGATAGACTTCCTCTGAAACTGAACAACAGGTTGGCTCCGGACACCTGTATAAAAGGACAGAAAAACAGAATATAAAGAACATAACTATACATTTTTAAAACCTTCAGTCTAAAATACAATAAAATAAACTATCTGCAACTGAATCCTGTAATTATTGCTTTAACAAATGATTTGGAGGAATGCATAGTGATATGGTATTTTCTGTACTTCACCAAGTCAAGGTGAAGAAAACAAAAATACAATGCATAGCAATGATGATGAAGCAATGATAGACCAGCTTCCCAACCTGGGGAGGGCGGTGCTGGAGACTGCAGGGGGGTGCACCATCAGTGGCACTGGAGGGGGGATGACAGAGAGGCCACACTCCCCTACGCCCTCTCTCTGTCTAAAATAGCTCCAGCTCGGTCTAAAAAAGCTTGCTAAAAGTGGTAATCTTGGACTGGTCGGTACGGGGTTCGCAGCAGAGTACTCTGTTCGAATTTCCTGCTCTCCCCCGCCCCTGTCCACATTGCCAGTGTCATCAATGACACCGACGATGTGGGCTGGGAAACCAATGCCCCTCCATTATAATGGAGGTCTGTGGCATGTCCCGAAGGGGTGGTTCCAGAACCCCAAAAATGCTGCGGCTGTATAGAAATTTGTTGCAGCTTTCCGGAGGTATATCGTGTTTTAAGGATCCCGGTTCGAGTACCGGTTGAGATGAACCCAAACTCTGGACGAACTGGGTTCGTCTCAACCGCTAGCGAGCTTAATTTGTATATGCAGGTAAGAGTTGGTGGGCCTGGCTTGTCTTGGACACAGGCAAGGGTGACCTAAGAATAAAAAAGGTTGGGTGCCACTGCATAAAAACCATGTAAAAAATTTACGAAATCCAGTCTATTTTCCTTAATTTTCATTGGTTGCCTATTATTAAACCACAACTTATAATATAGTAATCTCATTCTATACCACTCTTGTGCCTGTAACTACACTGATGCCTGACTGGATGCTATAAGTGGAGTACATTATTGCTCTTTGAACTGGTATATTACATAAGCCCTTAGGTGATTCACACCATCTGCTGCTTCTATATCTGGTCTCTTCTGAGTCACCAGACAGTCATGTTAGCAGAGAAACCCATCACACAATTGTCAGTCTAGCTTACACAAGCAGCCCAGTCTGAGACCATCACACAATTAACCTCCCTAGCGCACTGCTGAGGTCCAGATTTCTGTACCAAAAGTGCACTATAGACTTCAATGGTAAATTTTTCTTTATGTTGTAGGCATGTAACTTCCCAAAATCTGTCCGTACAAGGGTCTAATAGACATCCTGAATATAATAATGTTTGAAACAAACAATTATGTAAAATATTTTTTTTTTAATAAAATTAATGAGAAAATATAAAAATTAGGGAACAAAGCTATGCTGCTATGTACTAAACATCCCCCAAATAAAGTCTCTGGTGCCCCAGATGTGCCCATTTGCAGTTTACCCTCTCTAACCTGGTGTTACTGCAAATGGGCACATCTGGGGCACCAGTGACTTTATTTGGGCGATGTTTAGTACATAGGTGCACATTGAAAGCAGTTTTTTACATAGAAAACTGCTTTCATGCAATTTACTTTTCAAATCTCCCTCCGCCCCCCCCGCCCCCGATGTGACGTCATCACGTCACTCGGAGGGGAGGGGGGAGAGAAGAGACAGAGCTGGCTGCCTGCATGTCACATCGGGACACTGGGACAGCGCAGAACTGTGAGTATGCGCTCCCGAAGCCCCGATGTGTACTGGATGGCAGTATCTCGTCCAGTGCTATAGTAGCAGTAGCAGCGCTGGACGAGATGCTGCCATCCTGACCACTAGGGCGGTTAACTGAAAGAGGCCTGCTCCACAATTTTTGTAACAATTTACTAAGACAACATTGATCCATTAACTTGATATTAACTCTGACATATTTGCATGCATAAAGGGCTTTAACTTCGTATAAAGTTTTAATATTCTACTGAAAATGTTAAAGTGTAATACTACCCTGTTTCCCTGAAAATATGGCATCCTCCGAAAATAAGGCACCCTTACATTTCTGCATCATGCTGAAATATAAGGCATCCCCCTGAAAATAAAGCACCCCCAGAGATACGGTACTGTAACTCTAGACAGGGGGGATCAGAGGGAGCAATCAAAATGGCACAGGAGGATCAAAAGAAGATACTAAAATGGAAATCCCCCTCTGAGTCTCTTGTGTCTTTACAGGACTTCTTACATATGTTACTTCTTTCTATAACTACAATGATCTAAGCATTAGCAGGTCAAGTGACTCATTAAGTCAATTCCTTATTCAGTATAAGAGGATTTAACCTCAATAAAAAGAATTGAAAAATTATCGATATTGGGGATCTGAGCATGCCCACATTGGTGGTGTCCAAGCTTCCACAGGAAAAATCTGGCTGTTTATAGTGGACACCAGAAATATGTCAGCCCAAGCAGTTCTCATCACCATTTTGTCTTTTCAAAAATGACTTAAAGTGGACCTACCACCAGAAATCTATGTTTTTATGAATGGCACTAGAAGTGCCAATAATAGGGAGGAATGCAGTAAAAAAAACTCCAAAAACTCCTTTCCTGTAATGACCATTTTAACAAGATTACCACACAGCTCCCCTCACTTCCTGGTTCGCTGAAGGCAACACATGAAACTGGGGGTGCAATATCGCGGGTGGCCACTGGGGGGCGTTCAGTGATCTTCTATGGGAATTTTCAAAGCAGATCACTGAGAAATCTAAGCTTTCTGTAACGTGCTGCCTTTCTCTGCCTACAATGAACCAGGAAGTGAGAAGAGCTGTGGGATTATCTTATTAAATTGGTCATTACAGGTAAGTTTTGTTTTTTTCACTGCATTCTTCCCTATTATTGGCACTTCTAGTGCCATTCATGAAAACATAGATTCCTGGTGGTAGGTCCGCTTTAAATAAAAAAAAACTAAAAGGGCAATTAAAGTCTAACAAATTAAAGTGTGCGAGTCAGTCAACACTCTTAGGGCTTGTATCCACTTGTATCCACATTTGCATCCACTTCGGGCACACTCACTGTGCTGCTACAAAACAGCACGTGGTGTGCAACGGATGTGCCGCTAACAATACGCAGGCTGGACACTGTCCATTGTCACTGCACAATGGGAAGTGTCCTCTCTGTGTCTTTTTCCACGCACCCACAGCATGGAAAAAGACATAGTGGACACAAGCCCTCAGTTCGATTTTAGCATGATTGATCTTCGATCTGATTTCAGGTCTTGATCTTTTCATCAAACATCGATCGTAATCAAATCCAAAGTATAAAGGCCCCCATACACACCTCGATTTTCCATCCGATCGATTAAAAACAATCGATTTTTTGCATCGGTCTTCCAAAAAACGGTCAATGCCCACATGGTTCGACCAAGTAACTTCGATCGAAGTTTTGGGAATAATCGGTCGGACTGTGATCGGACATGTTGGAAAATTTTTCTCGATCGAATCTAAATTGTATTATATCGGCTTCTATTTCTTATGACCCGACCAATTTAGGTCCAATCTAACTAATTATCATACTTTTACTTCCTGTTTCAAATATTGTGATGTGTGTAACATCATCTGCCAGGTTGTGCTAGGATATATGTATGTTTTAACATTCTGTATTTCTCTCTTTTTTTTTTATTCATGTGAACTAAACTGAAGTTGAGACCCTGTTTCCCCTATGATTAGCCATCCCCATCAAAGGCAAAGCCCCCCCCCCACCCCCAGAACAGACACCCACAGATACCTGGCCCTGGCCAACAACTCCCTTTCGGGTGGTACAACTGTGTGCCTCAAGCTGCTGATCCCGGCCATAACCCTTCCACTTCCGATCAAACATAAAATCGGGCGATGGAAAATGTTCGATCGAAGTAGGTAAAATCGGACAATAATTGGTTGCTTTATTTGGGGGTATAATGAAATACAGTCCGGAAAATCGGGGCGTGTATAAGGGCTTTAACCACATAGAGGGTGTGATCGCAATAAGACCAAAATCGTAGGTTTTATTTCCGATCAAAAAACACCGGAAAGAGTCATATATAAATGTGTTCATCAAATACCATTGACCCAACAAACGTACAAAATGTTGCGATCTTAGTTTGATCATTGTACAATTGACAAAAATGTCCGATCACTTTTCGATTGATGTTTTGATCGTTATTAAACAATTTTCATTGATCGAACCATGTGAGCAGTATACGATTTAAGTTTGATCAATGTAAACTTTGATAGTTTTAAGTCGATCTAACGCTAAAATCAAACCGTGTATTTCTAGCTTTAGGCTGCCCATATATGGGTCGATAACCGTGCAAACGATAAACCCTCAAGCTCAGCGTGATGATATAACCACTGGGTGGCCGTAATCGATTCAAACACAATCAATCACTGTAAATGTGCACGGCGATTGATTGATCAAATCGATTAAAAAGTCTTCCCTTTATCTACTGAAAGCTCTCTGTTATATAGAAACCAATGTACATAATTAAATAAAACAACAACATAAAACCCAAGCATCCTATCATAAACACTACACTATACTTTCCCTTTAATGTAAATGCCTTTGCTGACATAAGCAGCCCATACATGGGTCAGATTTTCAATCAACTTAAAACGATAAATTTTTAAGTCGGTATAAAATTGTATGTCGATTGTATCATGCCCCATATGTAGTACAAGATTTTTGATCGATTTTTTTTTCAATCCACAAAATAATCGATCCAAAATAGTCCGATTAAAATTTCAATCAGAAGTGAGGTAGAATAGGTAGAAAAATCGATCAAAAATTGGTTGACCACACTTGGTTCTCAAAATACGGAACCAATTTTCAATCGACCGATCAAAATTTACCATCCTGTCCGATCAAAAAACGACTGAATTTTCACTCAATTTTGATCGGATTAAGTCGATTTACCAGGTGGGCAAAACTCAATTCTCAATCTATCGACTAAAAAATTTATCGTTTTAAGTCGATTGATTGAAAATCTGACCCGTGTATGGGCTGCTTAAGAATCTCTCATTACGTTATTACATTTACAGCACCGTGCACACTTACAAAAGTCAGACACAAAAATGTATAAATAATCCATCTAACCAGAAATTACTATACATTTTAAATCTTTTTAATAACAGAAAAAAACAACAACAACAACAAAGCTGCTACCATACACCCTCTCTCTGCTAGAAAAGCAGCCTATTTCTGATTGAAAAAAAGTCTATAATCATGGGTGCACAGTGGTCCTCTGGTACTCAAAAGGGGCAAAAAACTCGCTCTGCGTACCGGCATTATTGTTACACAGCTCATATGCGTACTAACAACTTGGAGGCACTCTGTGTCTGGGCGGCCGCAAAGAAATATTACATGTATACAATTTTTGTCACCTGGATAACTGCAGGGAAACATGAATAACTAGTTGCAGTTAGAGGGGTGAAATAATCTAAAATAGACCAGACTTCTAAGGGTGTTGGAGATCTGGGGGGTGAAAGTCAGAGTAGGCATATGTAAGAGTAAAATCTGACAAGAGAAAAGCACTGTGTGACAGCTGGAATATGACTATGAAAGGATTAAATTGGGACTGCATGTAGTCTCAGGGGTTAGTTACTAAGCCATAAAATTTCAGGCTTATACTACTGAGGTATGAGATCTGGGGGTTCAAAAGTTTTGTACTGTGAGAGTTACATTTGACCCAAAGCCAGCTGGTGACCAGTGGATGGAGACAGCTAATCGGAGGTAAATAAGGAACAGCGAGGTCCATCTGCAGCAGGATCTACCATGCAGGAGGCTAATGCAGAGGAGAGTGAGAAAGACGACCCTACATATGAGGTGAGTACCAAACACCATCTCCTGGTACTCATCTAAGGAGCCACTAAAAAAGTTATGTGCACCCATGTCTATAATGTCAGTTGTTTTCTCTGTGGGGAGTAACCACAATTAGCTTTTCATTAAAAAAAACAACAACCACCCAACTGACACGCTCACACAACTGAAATGCATTTACCTGGAGATTGATTATCCATAGACATGTATGTTGGGAAAAATATAACACCCTCCAATTTACATTGATAAATATTCCTAATAATCCAATGGATTTAAAATGGTGCTTGTGGAAGAACGAAATCTATCAACTGCAGAAAAGAACTATAAAAAGCCCAAATGTAAAGAAGGTTTACCTGGAGATCCCATCAGAATTTGCACAATATCTTCATAGAGGATCAGCGTGGCAGGTCTTTCAGGAAGAAGGTACAAGCTGACAGAGGCATACACTGCAATTAGAACGAGAGAGAGGGAGAAAGAAGACTCAATTCTCTGTCATACGATTCCTTGGAAAAGGAGGCCCAATCAGGGCCTGCTGGTGAGTCACAAAAACAAAAATACGCAACCAACACAATACAACAATGTAATCTGTATTTTAACAATGTTATGACTGTGTGTCTTCAACCCGAATGTCTACCATGCACCCTTGCCTGTGTTTCTACCTAACTACCTAAATTCTGCCAGTCAACCTTAGGCCTTTGCCTGTGCTCACCTACAGCCTATCCATCTTCTCTTTCATAACATCACCACCATGCCAGTCCCATCCCCCCACCTATTGTATACTCTGTTCCCCAACCTATTAGACTGTAAGCCCAACCGTGCAGGGTCCTCTATTGCTCCTGTGTCATTACCTGTACCTGTGTGTTATTGTGTGTTGTATCTCCACTCTAATGTATTGTACAGCGCTGCGTAATATGTTGGCGCTATATAAATAAATGATAATAATAATAATAATAACCCTAGGCCAATACTTGCAATTTCCTTCAACCTATGCTGGTGTTGACCTTAACTCTATGCCTTTCTTAGGCCTGTGCTTAAACCTACCTGCAGCTAGTGTCTGTGTCTTACTTAGGACAGTGTCTACCTTTACCATGTGCCTGCGTCTGTTTGAAGACTGTGCCTACCAACAATACTTGTTAAGTTGCAGTCTGTGGCAGATACCGTATCCTTCAGTGTGCATGTGGGTCTAGCTCAGGGGTGGGCAAACGTTTTGACTTGTTAGCTACAATGGGTTCTTAACCTCCCTAGCGCACTTGCAATCTCCAGATTTCTGTACCAAAAGCGCACCATAAACTCTAATGGAATTTTGTTTTGTGTTGTAGGCTTTTAACTTCCAAAAATATGTCCTTACAAGGGTCTAATAGACATCCTGACTATAATAAATGTTTGAAACACACAATTATTATAAAAAAAAGTACATAAAAAATGATAAAATGTATCATTTGAATGCTTAAATCTCTTGAACACTTATTTGGTATGAAAGATTTCAAAACAGTATTTATTGATTTTAAAACAGTATTTATGTTTGTTTATAATAACATTTTTATTTTGTTTTGAATTGTATTGGATACAGTTATCACTGTATCCAATACAATGGCATTTGGCAACCCTCTGAAAGGGTTAACTTCAAAGATCACAAAGGGTTAACTTCAAAGAGGTGTGGTCTTTGAAGATATCCAAATTTGCATATGAATGCCCCCGCGGGACATTCATATGTAAATTAGGCTGGGGGAGAGGTGACACAGCCGGCTTGCTTTAGTTCAGATCCCCGGACAGCACAGAGCAGAGTGTGCAGCTGCGAGGATCTGAGCTTAGCTGGACGGCTCCATCTCGTCAGCTGCAATACTGCATAAGCAAGTGCAGGACGAGACGGTGCCATCAGAAGCGCTAGGGAGGTTAAATTTGACAGGGACCAGAGCAAGAGCCTGCAAGTGGGGGCCCGGCATAGGGGTCCTAAGTCCTTATAGCTAGAACAGGATATTTTAAAAAAGAAAACATGTTAGAAAAAATAATAAATAGAAGCTTTTGATAGAGAAGCTTAAACATTCTATTGCAGACAAACTATGGCCTCTAGGAAACAATGCAAACAATTCTCCTCTAGGTGTTCACTTATTGCAGGGAATGAGGGGAGCCAAAGCATCTTGACACTTAAGCTGGGAATACACTGGTCGATTTTCTCCCAGATTTCTGCACAGTGCACGTTCACAGCACTGTGCTGTGCAGAAATCTGGGAGAAAATCTACCCGTGAATGCCGTTTTTCGAACCAGATCAATAGATCTCGCTCGGCCGAACAGGTTACCCATTCAAAGTATAGAACGTGCTGACAGCTGGCTCACGATATCGGGGAATCCGGGCAGTAGCGCGATGACGTCATCACGCTACTGCCGAAATCTCTCTATCGGCTCAAATATAGAGCCGTGTATTCCAGCCTTAAGGTGAGTATGGGGCAAATTAAAAAGGGCCGTTTTTTTCCCCCCAGGACTTAGTTTACCCATGTCTGGTCTAGCTTATCCTAAGCTGCAGCCTATACCTGTGGCTACCTTGAGCCTATGACGACTAGAGATGGTCAAATTTTTCGACTTGCTAACTTTGTGAGCTGATTGTAAACCCCCAGAACATGGTGTCATCACCAAAATTTCTGGCGAGGTAGAGAAGGGTGGTGGAAATATATATTTTTTTAAAACAATTTTGGCTCTAGCACATGTAGTTTTTGCATCAATTACGTTCAAAACTAAAGTCGAAATTCCGTCGACTTTGAACCTCATTTGTGCAAAAACTGTTTGTGTTAGAGACATATTTTATTTTTTGGAGTATACCTCCAACCCTTTTCTACATCTCCAGCAAGTTTGGTGATGATACCATGTTCAGGGGCTTTGTAATTAACTCAAAAACATCGAAATGGTCGAATTTTTTAAAAAATTTTTTACCATCTCTAATGACTACGTGTAGAAGCCAAACTGTGCTTTCACATTTGCATCTTTGTCTACCTTGAACATATGTCTACCTAAAGCCAGTAACAGAGTTCACCTTCAGCCTGTACAAAGCTGTGTTTATCTCTAACCTGTCAAATGATGTGCGCCTCTGTCCTTGTTCTTATTTGTCTGTTATTGGGGCCCACACTCCTCCATTTTGAGAGCTGCACACCTACACACAACTTAAACATCCATCCCTCATACTGACTCCATTTTGCTCTGTGATCCTCGCTCAGGCCCCATACACCAACTGAGAGCCTTTCTGGCCACTGACATCACTATAGCTGTGTAATCACTGCTGAAGGTTGTGCGCAACTACCCATCATCTTTCTTATCTCTAACCTGTGTCTACTTGGCCTACTTGTCACTGGGTCTTCTTTGAGGTTTTACTCTAACCAAGAGAAAATATCTTTTTTTCAGTTGTCATTGGAATTTTCTCGATTTACATCTTACTGGCAATAAGCACAAAGATACATAGAAAAGGAGAATCACAGCATGGACACAATGAAATGTATCTATTGTATATCCACCTAAAGATGGTTTGCTCAACCAAAAATACTTGTTTGGGGTTAACTGAGTCTTTAAGGATAAATCTGCTGTTCTTTAGTTTAGCCCAGTTTAGGACTGGTTTTATTAACATAACATTATGATCTCTAAATGTGATACTGAATCAAAAGACTGAAGGATGTTTGGGTAGGCCCTTTATTATCAAATCAGAAAATGTGATGTTTTTGCCATATAATGGAAAACCTTGCCACTTGCTTTGTAATTATGACCGGTGGGAGGCTGGCATCGTCTATCCGGCCAATCAGCTGCTTTTATCGTTCTAATAAGCAGCTCTGAGCAGCATGTCCCCCAGTGACCTCTTCAAATGCTGATCACTGTTGGGGAGGGTAAAAGGCTTCCGAGACAGTCGATGTGTCAATACGATAAGCAAGGGAAGAATAGAAGGCAGAGTGATATCATATGGGGGGAGGAGGAGAACACACAACAGGGCCACTTCCAGAGATTAATGTCACAAAAATGCCAATGAATGCTATCTTGTGACCTTGGATAAGACGACAGGAAGCTGCAAACATCCTGCCAGACAGAATGAAGGAAACTGTAAATGTGACACTTGCACACATTCCATGTCTAACAATATATAGTAGAAATTGGCAGGAAACCAATATAGTGCAAATTGGCACAGGAAAGTGCAGAGCGCACTTTTAACACTTTATGATATAAGTAGAGATGGTAAAATTTTTCGACTTGCTAAATTTGTGAGCTGATTGCAAAGCCCCTGAACATGGTATCATCACCAAAATTGCTGGAGATGTAGAGAAGGGTTGTGGGAACATTTGGGAAAAAAATTGTTCCTCTAGCACATGGAGTTTTTGCATAAATTAAGTTCGAAATCTTAGTCAAAATTCCGATTTTCAAAATTTTTACTTGACTTTGAACTTAATTTATGCAAAAATATTTGTGTTAGAGACATACTTCCTTTTTGTAATATACCCCCAACCCTTCTCTACATCTCCAGCAAGTTTGGTGATGATACCATGCTCAGGGGCTTTGCAATTAACTCGAAATTGTCGAAACGGTTGAATAAAAAAAAAAAATCGACCATCTCTAGATATAAGCGGATTTTATGCCTATTCTAATCCGGCATTTCAGGTCCCAATGGATCTCTAAATCATTAAAAAACTATTCATATGTATCTAAATACAATGACATTATCTAAAAATAAAAATGTGATCTATTTAAGTGTAAACTACATTATATGGCCAAACTACATTATATGTAAAAAAAGGTTTGTGGACAACCAACTAAATTATAAGGTTCAGGTAAGTCCATTCACAGCTTGCTACCTGATGGCTGTGCCTCTGAGCTCCAAATAACTGTGCATAGTTTTGTAATGTGAGCGCAGGCCAATGACGTCATTGCGCCCCACTTGAGCTTTCTCATTAAGGAGCTGCAGCACGTCTGCATCATGGATCCCGTCCGATACTTTTGATGGGGACCCTCAGGCCCCTTCCAAAGTAATGGAAATGGGTTTACCAACATGTTGGTTCCCCGTTCAACCACGCTTTCTTTGAGCAGGATCAAGACTGGACACCTCTATTTTTTAACAGATTTGAGCACAATCAAGCATCGTAAATGCGCAACGGTTGTGCTAGGATATATAAAAAAGTTGAGCCGCAATGCCTTACTTAAACAATAACAAGTTTACTACAGCTATAGGCACTGCCGACTGTTAGCAGCTTGGATAGCAACCTGGCGCCCTTCCGTGCATCCACACGGGGGAGGGGGGGATTGGGTGTTTAGATTACACCCCCATGACAGCTATATCGGGCAAAAGCCCAAAGCTCTTATTGGGCCTTGACAGTGCAAATTAGCCCTTATGCCTGGCATACACATGCGAGCGTGCGCTCGCGCCGTCGGTCAGTGGAAAAAAAAATTGGCCGCTTATCCCTGTCGCCCCACAGCTCGGCCGGCCAGAGAACGGACATGTCCGATCTTCTCTGGCCAATGCAATGCCATTAGCTTCAATGAAGACCGGCGTCTTCATTGAATATAATGACCGGCACACAAAGGGTGCCGGCCGACTGAAGCAGCCCCATAATGCACCAGGATGCAAACGTGATAACTTCATGTTTGCATTCCGGTGCATATCGGAGCATGTCTGTTGGCACCCATCTGTGGGTGTATGGCAGGCATTAGGCTAAAGCGGCAAGCTCAGCTGCCCTACTGATAAATTAATAAATAGCGCCAGTTCTCCTAGGAAAGGTGAGATGCACATATTCAATAGGCTTCTCCATAAGGTGTGCAGCAGTAAAACACAACTTAGAAGAACTAGCCATCCCTAGTTAAAATAAGTATAATCTTATAACCGTGGTGGTTTTACATATGGGCAGTTGCCCAGGGCGGCATTGTGTGGGGCGGCAACTGTTCATACTGACCACATGTAAAACTGCCCTGGGCACTGTCTTCTCTCTACCAACCACGGAGAAAGAAGGAGTAGCACCTCCAACCCCCCCCCCCAGGAGTCCTCTCTCTCTCGGGGGAATGGGGCGATCGACAGAGGAAGCGCTCGCCCAGGGCACAGTTGTCCCTTGGACCGCCCCTGCTTATAACCATAGCCTTGTGGTGACTATATAAACTATCCAGTCAAACAACATGATTGACAACATTTAATCCCTACGGACAGCCATAGAGACGCAACATGTTGCATAAGACCGTTAGCATTTTATGGGTGGTCAGTGAGCGGCAAATAGACAGCTCCCAACAAAAACAAAAAGTTTCTGCAACAAGAATTTCTAAAGGAAAATGTAATTCTTTAAACTACAGTCCTCTATCCAATTTTATAGAGATCAGCATAAAGCTAGCCACACAGTTGACAAATTCTGCTATGCTGGGCTAAAACTATGCACCTAGTCATATTACAATCCAGGATGGATTTTATTTAAATCAAACCGATTTAAATCACTAGTCAGTAAGGCTCGATTTAAATCAATAATTTTTGCTGGTATAACTTTAAAATGCGAAAAGTGAAGATTTTTAGAATAACAACTTTTCATATTAGTTTTTTTTTTATCCCCAGTTTAGGTTAATCATTCATATTTGGACAACTTTTCTGTTGCACTTAGTTTTGAGAACTGAGAAAGTAAACCCAGCATCTGTGATAATATCTTGTAGCAGAGAAACTGCCCAATAATCTTACAGAAACAGACAGAAGTTGATGGCATAAGCACATCACCCAAAATTTACCTTGAATAGACACGGTTGAGGGGACACAAAAACAGATTTGGCCTATGAAATTACATATCGTACCCCTGAAGAAGTCGAAACGCGCGTTGGGGTGAAATTTGCGCCATTTGGACTATTTTAATTGTCTTAGCACGTGTACAGATGTGACATCCACAACATTGTGCATTGCTTGTGATTGATATGATGTCATTACTTCATCTTTTGCTCTGTGTTTAATGTATTGCTTTTACATAGTGGGTGACCCGTCCCCTCGCCATTGTCTATTCAAGGGGAAATTTGGGGTGATGTGTTTATGCCATCATCAACTTCTGTCTGTCTGTTTTTTGGGATGTTGGCCGCTATACATCTGAGAGTGGAGTTTTATTGATTATAAAATCTTACAAACACCTCTGGAAGAGCATGACATTGTGAATGGATTAATAGAATTTATTTACTAAAACAATTAAATATATACAACCTACATAATTAAAAAACTAATCTTTATTTCTAATGCAACAACCTTGGGATGGTAATGTTTTTTTATTTTTTAAAAATGCGATTTAAATCAAAAAAATGCGATTTAAATCAAAAACATCCGATTTAAATAAAAAAAAAATCAGATTTTTTTGATTTTTTTTTTAAAAATCATTGATTTTTATCCACCCTGTTACAATCTGATTTTACATTGCATATTAGGAGCCAATTTCACTTTATATAATTTGAGTTATTATTTCAGCAGGCCTTTGCACTGCATAGTTGTTAAAGGTTATTATTTAGAGATTGTCATGTTTAGAGGCTCACAGGGGACCCAACCTATTTATAACAAATTGAATGAATTTTTTCCAGAACTGCCCTTCCCACATAAAAGAAAAATACAATGACATACACATTTGCACAGATAAATACATATATATGCTATGTCTCACAATCCTTACGTGGCAGTCTATCCACCCTCCAGGGCACAGAGTTGGTGACGTAGCCTTTCTTGCTAGCAGTGACGAGGATCCATGTACCTAGTCTGTAGCTGATGCCCAGCACCGCTATGCCATCCTGGTCAGTGACACCAGATGCCAAGCTGCTCTGATTGCCGAATATATCTACCACCGCTGAGGCCAATGGGGAAAGGTCTCCATTCTCAAACACTTGAACTTTGATTTGGACTTCTGCTAGAGGTAGAAAAGTTAGTTAAAAAAAAAAAATAGTGAACAGAGAGAAATACAAAACAATGAAGAATTCCTGCATTAGAATTTCATAATTATCCCTCTAGTTAAAAAAATAAAAGTGTAGATTTGTCTGTAAACCCCGACCCTGTGTACCCAGTAGTCACCATTCTAAACCAGTGGTGGCCAACTGAGCTGATATGGAGGGCCACAAGTGCGGCCCTCCGCATCACTAAAGGGCCGCACATAACATTTTTAACCAGTAGGTAGTAGGACAGTAGGTATAGCTAGAACACATTAATTTCAATGTTTTTAAATTTAAAAAAAACAACTTTTAAATGGTACTTCAAGCATTAGGGAAGACTGTAGTATGGTAATGCACATTTTGTGCCATATCGTCATAGGTTATGTGCCTCATAGATATTATCAAAGCCTCTGATGATATCTATGGGGCACATAACCTTTGCTTCAAAGGGAATGTGCCGCAATATATATTATACAATCATCCCCTGTTCATTGGTGGAATAGTAGTAGCATAAGCACTCACAGTCTGCTGATCCCCCGCCAACACTAGATAAGAGGAGAAGCGAGGGACTTACTCAGGCACCATCTGGGTCCCTGATTGGCTTTTACTTACACTATCTCCTCCTCTTCCCACACTAAGATATTCCTGGCGAGGACATGTCAGTAGGGGAGCGGTGGACGGGTGAGTTCCTATGCAATAATAGTTAGGTTTTGGGGGCCAGAAGTGGAGGACTGAGGTGGGCCGCTAATGAACGCCCAAAGGGCCGCGTGTGGCTTCCGGGCCGCAGGTTGGGCACCTGAGTTCTAAACGAACAAATCTATATGGTCCAGCCATGGACCATTACTGTGCTTTTTTGTTGTCATTGCGACAGACCTCTAGCACCCTAAAACCGGAAGTGCATGGATCAAGTACTTTCATTGGATCACCAGGTATTATTTTAAAGAGAGCTGCAGATCAAAAAAAGATTAAAAACTTGTGAAATTACAGTAAAGCCTGCCATACACACACACCGATCGGCGGACGGTTTTGCCGCCGACCCACGGGCGTGCGCGCTCGCGGCCGTCAGCAAAATCGGCTGCCGATCGGATGTGCCCAACGGACATGTAAGATGTTCTCTGGCCAATGCCATTAACTTCAATGAAGACCGACGTCTTCATTGAAGGTAAGGGCCGACACACAAAGGGTGCTGGCCGATGTTGTCAGCTCCGAATAGCAGCGCGATGACGTCATCACGCTGCTATTCCGAACTGATCTGAACAGCTCTGTCGGCACCCACTCGGTGAGTGTATGGCAGGCTTAAAACTATGTTCCCACTTAGGCGATTAGCCACAGCGCGGACAGGAATTTGATCGCGTGCAACGATCGTGGGCCGCAGGTGAAATCGATTTTTCAGCCCCAATCACACCCAAATATTCTCTATCAAGGGCCGATTTTTTATAGTATGGGGTCGATTTTAAAAAAATTATCACGTGTAAAAATTGTGTCAATCGTGTCCAATAGCGCCAGCAATTAAAATCGCATCCACACCACGGCTGATCATGTAAATGGAAACATAGCCTCTTTATCCTCTCCAGCACTGCATTTGGTACAGTACATTTCACCATTCATCCTTACAACCTTTGACCAATAGTCACACGATTATATTAGAGTGAGGGCATGAGAGTCTTCCCCAAGGCCTTGGGCACTTGTGTTTGAAGCAAACATAATCTGTCCTCTTCCAAACAGTGTGGCCTGTGTTGAAGAATTCAGAAGGCCTGGGGCTGCTGCGTCAATGCGATTAGCCTATTACCATTACTGCAAGCTGGTGGGATACAGCAGACAAATTCTTCGTTAAATGCTTTTGATTCATTCTTCAATAAGTGCCTGATCATGGTCATCATGCAACTCACGAGACACAACAACAGCAGAGCCCTGGCATCAGCAACCACCGATTATCCGGGGAAGTCACATAGTGCCACCCTAAACCAACTCATATGCCAATAATGATGGACAACCTACAATCATTTTAGTGTATATGACATGTTATTCTTTTTTTTTTTTGCATATCCGAGGCCCAGCAGCATTTACATTTGTGCAGTGCTGATTTTTGTTATAGAGAAACACCTATTTGCATATCTGAGACAAAAGAGGCCTTCCTAACATATATACATAGAGGACTAACTTACAACAGTGACATAGGACTGGAAAAAAAAAGTCTTTAACCCTGCTCAAGGTCTATGTTGCAACTTGGAGTTTCTAAGTAAATAGGAACGGCTGGTGAAAGAGGAGTATGTGATACTGATAGAGTAGGGAGGCACGAAGTACCTCTTAAGGCCCCCATACACGTGTCGGATTCGCACCGGATTGCGGCACGATCGATTCCGGGCGCGTGCACGCGAAACGATCGTGCCGGAATCGCATGCAGCCCACCTTGTCCGATCGATCAGGTCCGATCGTTCAGGGGCTCAGAATCGGATCCGACGGAGAACCAACATGTTGGTCTTTCTCATCCGATTCTGCCCGGATCAGGGGGAGTTGCCATTTGTGAGGTGGAATCGGAGGTGGAATCGCACACGGAATCGTGCCGGAATCCGCTCGGACAAGGTGGTATGCTGCGATGGATACTCTTAATTGGCCGATTGATCACACCAGCGATTCCCGGCAGAATCGCCGGAATCGATCGGATGATGAATCGATTGGACATGGAATCCGACACGTGTATGGCTAGCTTAACTCAGTGGTTCCCAATCTCTCACTGCAGGGCCCCCCCTTTCTATTATTATTATCTGGTATTTATATAGCGCCGACATTTACGCAGCGCTTTACAGAGCATATATAGTCATATCACTAACTGTCTCTCAGAGGAGCTCACAATCTAATATCCCTACCATAGTCATATATATGGAACTGGCACATAGTGCCCAGGCCGGGATTTGAACCTAGGACTCTAGCGTTGCCTGGTTAGTGGGGTCAGGGCTTGTTTCCACTTTTGCGTTTTTGTGCAGTTGTAACATGCAAAGCATCGGCTGAGCTCCTCCAATATCTGACAATCTGACAGCAGCATGATGCCGTCATCACGCTGCTGCAGGGAACATGAGACGGCTCAAATATCGAGCAGTCTGTACCCTGCTTTATTCATTTGCAAGTGAAACTGTCAATTTCTTACTCATAGCAACCTATGGTTGGGTTAAAAGCCAACCTTTCACCACAATTACCTGAAGGGACCCTAAGTAGAGCAGCTTGAGTGAACTCCATGTTCGCTGGGGACTGACACAAGGCTATTTTCACAACACCAAACAAGCACAAGTGTACACTTTAAACAGGCCCTGTCAACCGGTCCATTTACAGGTTTCTGTTGATAGCCCAAGTTTAATTTTTACCTTTCCACTTGCGTCCTCCAACCATCCTCCAACCAAGTAGAGAGCCCTATGTGGGCTTCATGTTGTCTATGTAAGAACTAAGGATCTCCACCTGCATAGGCACTAAGCGTGGCCTTGTAAGAGAAGAATCATTTTTATCATATCTACGAAGGAGGACACAGTGGGAAATGGACAGAAGGATAGAATGGAGACAGTAAGCATCTGCAACTGAGATGCAAGCATTCGTTAAAGTAGTTTTTGAGTCCTAAATACATGTGACGTGTTTACTTTAATATTTAGTAGTCCTGAACTGTCCATGATGCCTGCTGATTCAGGCCCATCATGTCCAACCCTCTGTTTGCTCCTACAATAGTGCCTTGTCTGAGATGGACACGTTAACTGAGACAAGGTGACACAATTTGGGACAATCTCCCAGGCATTCACTAAATGTGAATGTGTACCGCCGAGTGTCCCTGTTGCCCCGGTAACGACCTAATTCAGATGAGTAAAACCCGAGGCAGAGGGAGATGGCAACAGAGGGGTACGTGTACGAGTGGAGAGACTAGGTGAGAATACTAAAAAACAGAAGGCGCTTTTATAACCAAATATAAGGGAAGTTTAAAAATGAGGGACTGCACAGCAATGATCATAGCAGCAAACCCCTTTGCAATCAATTAGACTGCAACAATTATCCATTAAAAGTGGTCTAAACCATGAAATAATATTTTGGATTGTCCTCAATTAGATATACGGTAGCACTTTGCCTAAATGCATAAAAGTACAAAAAGATATAGTGTACCATTACCCATACCAAACAAGAAAGCAAAAAGCAGTCCTGATCATGTGGTATAAGGTGAAAGCACCTCCGTAAAAGTGTCCTTATAGTACCGTTTCCCCAAAAATAAGGCATCCATACATCTTTGCCTCATGCTGAAACATAAGGCATCCCCATGAAAATAAGGCACTGTATCTCTGGACAGGGGGGATCAGAGGGGGCAATCAGAATGACACAGGAGGATCAGAATGGGTTACTAAAATGGTAATCCCCCCTCTCAGTCTCCTGTGCTATTTTGATCCCATCTGTGTCATTTTAAGTGACCCCCCCCCCTCCCCCACCCTGATACCCCATTGCCGTATTCTTCATGGAAATATAAGACATCCCCCGAAAATAAGACGAGGGGCATCTTTGGGAGCAAAAATTAATGAAAGTCTTATTTTCAGGGAAACGCAGTATTACCAAATCCCAGCACTGGAAACCTTGGCTGATATGTGATTTTAAATGAATGAAGAAAAGCGAATGCAAACGACTAAAGCTAGCCATACATGGTTCAATTGACATAAAATTGATCATCAATTCGATCGAAGTTTCCGACCATTTAATCGTATGTCGATTGTAATTGAATCGAAGTACACACCACATTGAGTATGCAATCAAAGCCCGACTTCAATTGAATTTAATCGTTTTTAAACGTAGAGTAATCAAAAAGCGATTGTCACAGAGTGATCAAAAAGGGACCATTGATGTTCGCCATTACATCGCCATTACATCGCCATTAGATCACCATTACATCGCCATTAGATCACCATTACATCGCCATTAGATCACCATTACATCCGCCATTAGATCACCATTAGATCATCATTACATCGCCATTAGATCACCATTACATCGCCATTAGATCACCATTACATCGCTATTAGATCACCATTACATCGCTATTAGATCACCATTACATCGCTATTAGATCACAATTACATCGCCATTAGATCACCATTACAATCGCCATTACATCGCCATTACAATCGCCATTACATCGCCATTACAATCGCCATTACAATGCATGCTTGCATGGTTTAAATGACTGTATTGCATTTCCCTCCTCCCAGAAGTTACAGTATGCTAATTGATTGAATCAAATCTCAATTGGACGGGTCAAACAACAGTACAAAAAATGACACACAATGTGGGGACAATAAATCAAAATTTTCCAACTGGTCCGATCAAATTTCAATCGAGAAAAATGACAATTAAAATCGAATTTCAACGATCGTACCATGTGGACATGCTTCAATTTTCAATCAATCGACTAAAAAAATGTATCGAATTACATTGATTGTACAGTCAATTGAACCATGTGTGGCTAGCTTAAGTAATTTTTTTTTTCAGCCAAACTTTTACCACAATGCCACGCTATATATACTCAGGAAGGAAACACAACACAGTGAGAAGGAATTAGGTGTAAAGATGATAGCAGAAGATAGCTGACAAGAACAATTAAACTAAGGATATCACACTGGTGGGAGAAGAGACACAATGCACGCCGTCTGACCTCTTTAAGTCAGGTTTGAACATAAGAGAGAGCTGGAAAAGCGACAGAAATAACACAGCCACGCTAAAATAAGATTTGTCAGACGTACGCCATGGTGTCCCCAGGTGCCAGCCAATGCCCAAGAGATCCCACCTTACTGCAGACAGCACATGATGATTACAAAGTGTCTCCCAGGGTGTCTTGCCTGTTACCGTTATAGCCGTATCTAAAGAATAGAGGAGTATTCTATGAATTAGATCACCTTGAAGGTTTTGGATTATTGTCACAATGAAGACTTCCATTTGGCCCCATTCTCATGGCTCTAAAGCAAAATATTCACTTAATACACTTACAAAATAAGCTTTTGAGATCTGCAACCTTAGAAGTGACATCACAAAGTGTCATTTCCTGTGTTTGGAAGGCAGAAGTGCTGGTGTAGAGTGTCACTTCGATGTTCCAAATATAGGAAGTGACAATCTGCGGCGTAACTTCAGGGATGATCAGGTAAGTATCAGGGAGTATAGGTCCCAACCTATATTCCCACCCGGCTTGTTCAAATGATGTGCGCGGTGGAAAGTTAGGAGAGAGAGAGAGACCACTATTTATGGCACGAAAAGCCGTTTCCCCCACAGTTGCAGCGGAGTACACTGTACTCTGCCGCGATTCCCGGCTTTCTGCCCAGCCCTTTACACAACGCCGCTGTCAATTAGATGCCGAGGGTGTGTGGGGAGGAGAGCGGCGCCCCTTCCATTAACATGGAGGTCTATGGCGCGCCGAAGACACGGGGCCGGAAAGGCTCAGAGTGTCTGCAGCTCTGTAGAAGAGCTGCAGGCACACAGACAACAGGCGTTTGTGCCCGATCTCAGCACGGGCGCAGTTTGATTCATGATCAAACTGCGCTCAAACTCACCCAGGAGGTTAAACTCCCTCCTGACCTCCCATCCCGCTTGTGACCATTAGCGCTGCTGCTTGTTAGTAGAGATGGTCGAATTTTATTCAACCATTATTCCATATATTCAACCATTTCAAAGTTAATTGCAAAGCCCCTGAGCATGGTATCATCACCAAACTTGCTGAAGATGTAGAGAAGGATTGGGGTATATTACCAAAAATGTTTTGCTTTAACACAAATAGTTTTTGCATAAATAAAGTCAAGTCTAAATTTCAAAAATCAACATTTCAACTTTTGATTTTGAACCTATTATGGAAAAACTACATGTGCTACAACAAAACGTATTTTTTTCAATGTTCGCACAACCTTTCTCTACATCTCCAGCAATTTTGGTGATGATACCATGTTCAGGGGCTTTGCAATCAGCTAACAAAGGCAGCTAGTCAAAAAATTCAAACATCTCTACTTATTGGCAGCAGTTTTTATGCTTTCAGTAAAATGCCTTAGTGAAATGGTGGTTCCCCCCGAGGGGGTCCAGACCCACAGGTTGAGAACCATTGTTGTAAAGCATCACAGTAATGGGTTGGCAACATAACTAGCCCCTCTTGCTTCATATCATATGCAGTTAGTACATACAGTAGAAACCTAGGAGTGGGTTCACTTAATTACTGCCAAACAATGTCATATAGCTAAGGCCCATGGGTCACAATAGGCCATTAACCCACATAGTATATCTACAGCCCAAACAATTCTCTTTTTGCTCTGAAAAAAAGTAAGGAATGGTAAAAAAAATTCCCATTTGAAAGATTTCTCTTTTCCAGATTTTAGTGACACACAAGAAAAATGTCCAAAATATGAGATGTGCCCTTGGCGATTACCAAAACTTGTGTCCCCATGGAACACTCCCCCTCTTTCCTTGCTCCAGTGGCAACTGTATTCAGAGTTTAATTGCCATAACATTGACCATGGTCACAAGAACATACAGAGAAAGCAAATCTCCTTCTCCATAATAACATGTCCCACCCTGAAAATTTTTTTACACAATTGATTTTAATGCATTTAGATCCTTGCCCTGTTTTTTTGAATAAAACACTTCAGTGTTCTCCCCAGAGCAGATTGGCCGGGCGGCCCGCCCGGGAGATTTTAGATGACGTCAGATCCCTGTGGGCACATGCCGATGACGTCAGATCCCTGTGGGCACATGCCGATGACGTCAGATCCCTGTGGGCACATGCCGATTAGCGGCCGATTTTTAACCTGACCGATGGCGCGAGTGCGCACGCACGTCGGTCAGGTTAAAAATCGGCCGCTTATCGGCATGTGTATGGCTAGCATTAATTTGGGAGTGCCCTTAAATTATTCTGGAAACAAGCACTACAATACATGAATACTATTTCCGGGCATGATAGACCAATGACAATTGGCATAGGCCTCCTACATCTAGTGGGACTTGATTTAGCAGAAGAGGAAGAGGTCCAACCACTTACTAGATGGGAACACATCGGCCTACTAAAGCTAGCCACACATGGTTCAATTTAGCGTTCAATCGAGGTTCGATTAGATTTTGTAGTTCGATCTAAAAAAATCGAACCTCGATTTTAATTTAATCGATGTACACCACATGGGGAGTACGATTATTGTTCAATTTCGACTGAAAAGTTAATCGAAGTAATCCAAAATCGTTGATTTAATTCCTCTTACGATTTAAGTTTGAATTGGAAGTTAAAGGGAAGTAGCCAAAAAAAGCAAGACACAAAATAGAGCCACAAAAAAAAAAAATCGACCAATCAAGAAAAATTTTCCAACCTGTCCGATCACTTTTCAATCGACGATTTTACAAAAATCGTTCAACGATCGTACTATGTGGGCAGTACATTGATTAACGTTCAATCGATTGTTTTTTTCATCAAAAATCGTCGATTGAACGGTAAAATCAAACCATGTGTGGCTAGCTTAAGTATAAAAAAGGCAATCTTGGCTGTTGCCAGCTATGCCCACTTTGGTGGATGTGTTTAACCGGCAAACACACTACCATCTTTTTTAAATGTGGAAACATGGGAACAACAAAAAAGTATGTTTCCCCTATCACATTGATAGGGGATTAAGGGACTTTACTGGCAGTACCTTGTGTAATTTAAATTATTTATTATTATTATCAGTACATATCAGTACAATGAATGTTCAAAGAAAAAAGTTTTTTTTTGTTTACATTTTTTGTCATATCACCAGTTCATCAAAACAACAATAAAGTTCATCAAAACAACAATAAAGTTCCTCCAACTCTCAACATGTTTCGCATTTCTTATTTCTGCTTCATCAGGAGGTAAACAGAGGATATCAATGGTTTCTGTGAGAGAACATAATAAAGTGGGATAAGTATTGGAACTAAGATAAATTTCTTGAATATTTAAATTGATTTTATAAACTTACTGATTATGAGTAAGATCTCAAGAAGACTCTCAGTATAGAAGAATCCTCCTCTGTATTATATTCCAGGGTGGTCACTCTGGGTGAGCGCCTTTTTCGGGGCACGGGGGGTATGTGTTTCCACCGGTTCACTAAGTGAATGTGGAAACATGTTCTAAATTCTGACCAGAATAGAACGATTATGGTGATGTTCCGAGATTCAGAATGGTACCACCTAGAGAAGCTGAGGGGGCAGCTGGGCAGATTGGAAATTTTGTGATTAAATGCTAGATGGAGGGTCTGTGGTAGAGTTAGTTTATGTGGAAATGGGGAGACAGTTTGATTAGATTGAGTGGAGTGACTTTCCTATCGCCTTCACATACCAGTGGTTGCTCACAGCTTAAAAAACAAGTTAGGGTTCATGTTCCATAATGCCTCAAGGTATCGCTATTATTACATTGGCCATCGTGTCTTTATTTTATGGTCTTGATGGAGGTAGGTTTGGGTAGGGACTAAACAATATGTAGCTCAGGGATTTTTGTTTTATGTTGTTTAAGGCTTTGTTTCCATTGAAGCGTTCCCGTGCGGTTGCAGCCGCGCGGTTGCAACCGCGCGGCCGCCGCGCGGCTGAACGCATGCCTCAGATGTCGCACGTTTTCGCGCGTTTTTGCGATGCGTTTTTTTTTGTATTGCAGATGCAGATGCGGTTGGGGCGCGGATGCGTTTCTAAACGCTGCAGCTAGCGTTCAGAAACGCGCCCTAAACCGCATCCGCACCTGAACTCGCACAACCGCACCAGTGGAAACTACATTGAAGTTTCCAATGGATGCGGTTGGCGGCGGCGGCGGCCGGGCGGCTGCAACCGAACGGGAACGCTACAATGGAAACAAGCCCTCAGGGTGGAACTTGTTGGTGTTTGTTCGTATTTAATATTTACTATGCGTTAATAACTATGTCTGTTTTTGACATATGACTGTAATGCCTCTGAATTTTCTCAATAAAAAATTATATGCTAAAAAAAAAAAAAAACTACTCATACACTGTAGGAACACATTATGATTAACCCTTTTGGAAAAGATTAGGTTGTTGCCGCAGACAAAAAAACCAAAAACTTTTTATAACCATACACACACAGAAGTAGGTGAGAAAACAAAAACCCCTGAGCTTGACCTTCGTATGTTTTATAAACATTCCTCGTCACCTTCCTGGAAATTGTCTCTTAATAAAGCATCCAGAACAATCCTATTTCCTGTTGTTGAAGTGTCAGTTTTCTTCGGACTTGCTGAAAACCGGCTATTATATTTGGAAGAAAGTGTTCATGTGCTCAGTCATTGACTCAAATCAATGAACTCAGCACTGTGTCATCTGGGAAATGAACAAGCTCCAGTACATCATATGTTGGCACTGTGTACGCGATTTGGAAACGTTTAAAGGGATCAGCCCATCCAAAACTAGTAGTTATCATTTTGGCAGTTTCCTATGACTTTGTTGGCCAAGATCTATGATATTGCGGATCTAAATAACCGGTGAAGAACTTTATTTTACGATACAGAGGATGTATCAGCAGCAATTGAAACAAACAAGGTGATGGTAGAACCACAAAGTTTTCTTTAGAATTTAGGGCAGGAACATCTATCTTTTGAGAGAAAAAACACTACCTGACAGCTCACCAGGGTCTAGGGCTGTACAATATGGCTAGAATTTATATCACAGTATATTTCTTGATTTTGGTCGATACGATATAATATTGATATGGACAATATTAAAAAGCCTCAGGAAAAAAATGCAGAGGACACACACAATGGATGTCTGCAAACTGAATTTGCAGTCTATAATACCTCCAGGGTACTCCTATTAAAATCATTGTGAGGCTGATCTGCATGTGCTGGGAGGGTATGAGCAGTGACACAGGGGAGGCTGACCTGGATGGGTCCCCTGCTCCCTGACCCCTGAGCAGGGGATCCTTCGAGATCAGCTACGGTATGGGCAGCTCTATAGCACCAGGGGGGTCAGTACACCCACCTCCCCATAACTGATATTTCTGTATGTGGTAACCCCCCTGAGAGTTCATTCTATGGACAGGAGACATGTCAGATCAGCCTACTCCCTCTGTGTCCCCTGTCCATAGCAGAATGAACGTCAGTGACACTGGGAGGCTGATCTCGATGGGTCCCCTGTTCTATGGAGATGTGCCTCCCTGTGCATAGCATAAAGGAGTTACTAGATCACTGCGCCCGCACATCTCAATGGGGAGGTATGGGACGGCAGCGTGATCTCTCTCGGGGAAAGTGGGGGGGAGCAGAGGGAGTGCTCACCCAGGGAGACCGCCCCTGACTGAACGTCATTCAATGACAAATGATACAATTTGTAAAGACATTTCCGATATTTCGATATACATTTCTGATGTTTCGATATACATATATATATCGCAATATATATTGATATTGAATTATTGTCCAGCCCTACCAGGGTCCACTATAGAAGGTTGTTTTTATTTTTTTTACTAAATTTGTAAGTTAATTGCGAAGCCCCTGAACATGGTACCATTACATTTCTGGAGATGTAGAGAAGGGTTTTTTTTGCACTACCAAACTACCAAATAAACTAGTTGAAATGTCATGAAAGAAGGGGGGGGGGGAACTCAACCCCCAAGGGTGGCCAGCCCCAGATGGACTTTA
>CM070042.1:15068005-15084501 GCA_036250615.1 Ptychadena robeensis
TAGTTGCAGCTTCAGTTTGCCCGAACTGGGTTCGGGCATATCGCTAGGGAGGTTAAACAGCATGCCAAGGGCAATAACCACTGGTAACTAGTAGGAATTTGTTTGTGACTGTCTAGAAATATTCAATGTAAAATTAAAAAAATGGTAACAGATTGTGACAGACAGCTCCTCTGTCACTGTGTAAATCCTAGGTGCCCAACCTGCGGCCCGGGGGCCGCATGCGGCCCTTTGGGTGTTGTTGAAAAGGAACGCAGGAAGATTGGAGGGTAATTTAGATCACTGTTCCCATCCCTAAAGTACTGTAGTACTTTGGGTGTTGTTTGGCGGCCCATCTTGGTCCTCCACATGCGGCCCAAAAAACCGAACTGTTAATGCTTAGGGAAGTAGCAACTCACCTGTGAAGTGGTCACACACTGACCCAGCTTTCCTAATAGACTTTGGCGCTCCTACATCAGTAATATTGATGATATGTTGAAACCAGGTCTACATATGAAAGCTGCACCCAGGTGCAGGAGGGGGGTGGGTGCTGTCGGGTTTTGACTGCCTGACAGGACCTGGTCCACCACCTGCTGAAATATGTTGACAGAGGCAGGGTCTGGATTGATGTGTGGCCCTTTAGTGATGCTGAGGGCCGCACTTGTGGCCCTACATATCAACTCAGTTGCCCACCACTGGTGTAAATGGACCATATTGATCAGTGAATTGGAAGGAGTCTGGGATATTGGACAGCACCTGCAGGTTGCTGACTGCTTTTGGTTATAGGGTACTGGACTCTGAATTAGGAGGTATGGAACTGGGTGGGCCTTCCCATTCCACCCAGATACACCTGCAGGACCTTAGCGAGATAGCCGAATGTGTCACCACTAAAGGATCCATGCAAGCTTTGGCATTTTTCAGTTTGGACTTTATTGATGATGCTTTTCACCCCTGTGAGTTACTTTGCTTTGTAACATTAGTTTTAGCCAATAAATACAGGCAGGGTCCCTAAAGAGAAACCAATCATGTGATCTCATAAAGAGCTTCCCTTTGAGGCTGAACCCCCACACAATAAAGAAAATGTCTTGCCCAATCAATTTCAGGTGCTTATATATTGATCAAGGTGGTAGTCAGTTAACCAAAAGTCTCATGGTAGTCAGATAAGCAACAGAATCTTTAAAAATGAAGATTAATGTCAGCAAGGGAGAGATGCATGGACATAGGTGGTGCTGGATCACAAAATAGATTGGTGTTCCGCACAAATTGTAAAAAAGAATAAGGGCTCTGGTTGGCAGTTAGTGCCACAAGCAGCTATTAAGTGACTCCAAAATGTACAGGAACATGAGACTGTGACAGATCTTTTGGCTGTCATGGTGTAAATCCTCCATTAGGTGGTGTATCCTGGAAGGAGTCCAGGATAGTGTTTTTGTTAAAGGTAGCCATATACAGAAGGATTTGCACGCGATTTTTCGGCCAACCGACCGCCGTGCTCACTCCCGCCAATCGTTCAAAAATCAGGTAGCCCTACCTGGTGAGATAGACCAGGAATCTGCCACATGTGGGATCGCAAGGTGATCCGACATGCCGGTAAACTCCAGGCCAATCCCAGCAGTCCCATTCAAAGTAATGGCCGGCACGCAAAAGGGTGCCCACCGATCAGCTGAGAGGCCGGCTGCATCGGGATGACGTCATCCTGTTTATGTTGATCCCTCATCTAGAATCGCCTCATGTATGGCTACCTTTAGTTTAGTTTTTAATTCAGGCTCCTGGACTCTGAAATGGGGGGGAAGTAACAGGGTGGGTCTTCCCATTCTGCCAAGGTACACACACCAGAATTTTCACCTGTTGGAATGCAGCAAGCCGGGTGTGTCTCCACAAAAGAAGCAGAGACCATTGTGTCAGGGCTCCTGTTGAGTTCGGAGATACACAAATACAGAGGGCACACAAGGAGTGTGTGGCCCAGGATGGTGAGAGTTTTCTTAAGCGGAAGGGAGCAGCCTTTGATGGATGTTGGCAAGCCAGAAGGCTTGGCATTTTGAGGACTTTTGTTGACATTAACCCCTGTGACGGTGATTTCAATTTAAATTAATATGGACATGAGCCCTAAAGATAAACTTTTTGTGTGGACCATCATCGTTAAGAGCCCTCCTTTAAGCCTGAACCCTCATAAGACCCACAAAAGTCAGGTTATGTTTCAACCCCCTTTAAGGGTGAAATGTTCATTTAGGGCTAGGTGTGCAAAAGAGGATATTTTAATTTACCTGACCCTGACTTCTCTAAAGGGGAAATATAAGGCTGTGACTTTATCCCCTACAATACAAAGCTCATGGCTTTAATTTATAACTTCAGCTCATGATGATGACCCTCCCACAGGTCAGAGCTTGGGAAAGAAGGGACTTTGTTCGGAGCAGAGGCTCCTGTGAGTAAATTTCTTTATCTAAACCCCATATGTGGACAAATATTTAACCATTCCAGTGAAGTGGAAAATCAACTAGAAGGGTTAATACATCTTTAAAAACAGGGTTTAAGCTGGGTACAAACGTGTAGATATGGGCCAGAACGACGGCAGATTCGAGCACCGTGCACGCTCAGGGCCATCTACCTGACCCATATCATATGCGGCCATCCCTTTTTTCGAGCGGGACCAATCAATCCCCCTTGAAAACAGAGATATTGGACATGACCATAAACCACGGTGAATGTCCATTGCTTTGCATCGTATCTCCAGCTCCTACGATATCTGACATCACGCTGCTGCAGGGAACCTCGAACTGCTCCAACAGGGGCCACATTTTAGTCATTAAAAGACGGAAATTGGTAGGGTTTAGAAGTCTGCCTACTAAATAACACAATTTTTAGGGTAGATTTGTTCCATAAAATGGTATGATGGGGAATTTGAGATGATATGTCTCCATGTTGCACCCACTTGGAGTTTATTTGTGCGTTTTAGCTATTTTTGTTGTATTAACGCTGCAGTACAATATATCCACATATAATGTTTATATTGCTGCATGCTATTTCTTGTTAAATCTGAAAACATTTTTGCTTGGCATTTGTTGATTTGCCTTTTTCACATTATTTGGGTCTTGGAAAACTTACAAATGTTTCTGCAGTCAACAATCTGGCAGGTTGGATCCTGTAGGGGGAGCCAGTGACAAGGAAGTAACCTCGGGAGCGCAAAATAAATGCCTTCTGGGGTCTCTGGAAGAGTCAGAAGAGAAAACAATAAATAACAACACTTGGAAAAAGTCAGACCCTTTGTAAATACTACTTTAATACAGGCTGCCAACAGCTCATACTGTAAAGTGTAGATGTCAATATGTCTCCATACCAGGAACAACAATCATATGTATCTGAAATACTATATATCCGTTTTATTTAATGTCCCTTATATTGGTTGTGATAAAATGACAGCGTCAATGACGGGGCAGCACAGTGCATTTCTTTACTTTGTCTTGCTTTGGGTTTGCAGGTCAATTATTATGTGTTGGGTAACCCTAGATCGCTTCAACAGCTAAAATAAACTGTTACTGTAGTGTACAACTAGGTCAGATGCTGTCCCCTTTAACTCTACATCCCATGAGACTCTAGGGCCAGAAGGGTAGAAAGCTGAAGCCCATGAAGGGGAGGTGAAGTCTAGAGGAGCAAGTGCTGATGAAACAACAGCAACTGGGCTAGAGAGCGTGCAGCCGGTGAATGCAATAGCACCCATTCCCTGTATGGGACCCAGTTGCTTGCCGTCCAGACTGGTATCATCCCAGATATCCAATTCAAGTGGAGTGGTGCGAACCGTGGACACAGTGCAGACTGGTGGGGTACCACGTGTCTTATCCTCCTGTGGACGAGATTGGTAGCCTCTGCTATCTCTATTGGTGGG
Organism: Ptychadena robeensis; assembly: GCA_036250615.1. Classification (NCBI taxonomy): domain Eukaryota; kingdom Metazoa; phylum Chordata; class Amphibia; order Anura; family Ptychadenidae; genus Ptychadena; species Ptychadena robeensis. The sequence goes on from CM070042.1 coordinate 15,071,859, forward strand.
CAAATACCAGTTATACCTGCTACTAAAGAGGACCTGTCCCCCTCAAAACACAGCTTCGTCTGTTTCATCCCCATCTACATCCAGCACACAATTCAAATTCAACACAGTAGCATTTCCATTCTATTTCAACTTTACAGCTGCAATGTATATCTGAAGACAATGGGATGGTACCTATTGACCCTAATATGTCTTTGCAAAGAATATTTGTCATGGTTCATTCCGCCTAACCAATCACCATCCTCCATCAGCCACCTGTGAAAAACTGAATGCAAATGTGGAGAGTTTTTCAAGTGACATTGAAACTATAGTGACATACATAACTACTTCTACAGAGACCTCTGTTATTAATGTGGTTATAAGCAGTGGTGTTTCTAGCTTTTTGAGCTATGTGAGACCACACCACACCCGCATCCCGCACGGAGGAGAGAAGAGAGGACAGGACACTTTGCATCTGCACTGCACTTTTGATTGAGGGTGGATTGCACGGGAATCTACACGAGTATGCCCAGCTCAAGTCTGCCCAGTAACTACCACTGGCCATCCCCTAATCCCTTAATTATATATATTTGCTGCTCAGAATGTTCTGGGCATTTCTGTCGTTCTCCTACAGGACTGTTTCCCTAAAGCAGTTGGATTCTGAGAGAGAGACGTTTTCCCCAGGAGGTCACCTGTGTAGAGGATCGATGAAGCGTCTCCGACACCTACCCCACCGACGAAATCCAGACCACTTTTTCGGAAGGATCATTAATTGGGTGAGGCCTTGGCTACCTCTGTCCACTCTCAGCAGCTGGTAAAGCAAGGTTGGAACTGTAGCTCCTAATGCCTGCCATACACCCACAGACGGGTGCAGACAGACGAGCTCCGATGAGCTCTGGAATGCAGCGTGATGACATCATCACGCTGCATCCCCGGGCTGACGTAATCGGCCGGGCACCATTTGTGTGCCAGCCATTACCTTCAATGAAGACGCCGGTCTTCATTGAAGTTAATGGCATCGGCCAAAGAACATCGGACATGTCCGGTCTCTGGCTGGCCAAGCCGTCGGTCAGCAGCAAAATTGGCCGCTAATCGCCGTGTGTATGTCAGGCTTAAGTCTATGCCCCATCCCGGCCATTGGGTATGGTGAGAAGCCTGTACATAAAACTGTTCATATTCCCCCAACCAGCATAGTGGAAAGCGCTTTGTGTCTGGGAGCCGTGAAGACAGTGTGTGTCCAAACATCCCAAAGAACCTGGTCCTGTAGAGAAGAGTTACACTCCATGACACTACAGTATAAATCATGTTCTTACTTTCATGAAGCTGGTCACCCACAAGATTGAGTCAAGTTTTACAGTTGCCCTCTGACCCTTAGCAAGATCCCGTATGAAGCATTCCATTTCCCAGCAGTTAGAATTGTTACAGTCCTGAAACACAAAAATATGGTTTCTATTAGCATATTTCTTCCAGGGTAATTTGTGTTGAGTGTTAGCTGCATCCTGGAATATTTTTAAGCTCAATGTAAAATGTACTTGGAGCATATTTTTGAATAAAAATAAAATGGGTAAACATATAACATACTAAATAAAGCCCCCCATACACCTTACAATCTTTCAATACAAATTCTTTACAATCAACTTTTCTTCTACCAAAACCATGTAATGTGAGGACCTTTCTAATCCTTCCAGTCACTATGTATTCTATCAGGGAGGACCCAGCACTACATAGTTGTTGGTAGATCTAATGGAAATTGTATGGAATGATGTTAAGGTGTATGGGGGGCTTAATACAACTTAACAAATTTCACCATAATATAACAATTCGGGCTTAAGCCGGCCATCAGGGCCGCCGTCAGGGGGGGACAGGGGGGACTCCCATCCCGGGCCCGGGCAGCTAGGGGGGCCCGATGGTGAGCACATAGGGGCCCCAGCAGCCGATCCGGGGCGGCAGCCAATCGGCACAGCCCACACCGTACTGGTGCACGCCGGTGGGGGGGTCGGGCGGTGTTTTTGTGGAGATGTTTGGGCTTGTGATTGTTTGCAAGCACCCCCACCCCCACCCATTAGTGCTGTACCGGGCCCCATGATTTCTGACGGCTGCCCTGCCGGCCATAGACGTTTTGTTTCTTCACCAATTCTCCAGCAGATCGGCATGATAACGTCATCACGCAGGGCCCGTGGTGCAGAAAACAGGCTGTGCACCCTTTGTGTACCGGCACTTATGTTGGACTCCATCTTTGGTCCCAATCCAAAGTAATGCAATCATTCTATTTTAATTCTTAGATTGATTTCCCAGCTGATTCATAGCCGGATGTAGCTTTTAAACATTTGATTTGAGGCTGATTTTGTAGCAGATCAACCAGTGGCAAAATGGCCCACAAATCTAACAGTCTAGCTTTAGAGATTGGGGGTAGTTTGGGACATTCAAATAGATTTAGATGGATCTGGCAAGACATTGTATAAACAATTTAAGGAAAACCTTAAATGTGAACTTTTAGAGCAGTGGTTCTCAATCCTTTTTAGATCTGCGACTCCGAAGTGACGTCACAAAGTGTCATTTCCTGTATTTGGATCGCATATTACCGGTGCAGAGTGCCACATTCTAAATACCATAAGTCACACTCCGCGACATCACTTTCAGCACAATCAGGTAAGTGTCCGCTACTATATATTTTCCCACCCTTGTGCAAATAATGTGCATGTTGGAAGTTGGGAGGATCAGTAATGCCCCCTCCCTCCTAAGTTGGAACTCGGTGACCCCTGTGAAATGGTTGTTTGACCCCCATGGGAGACCCGACCCACAGGTGGAGAACCATGGTTTTAAGCAAGCCATACACGTGTCGGATTCCATGGCCAATTGATCACTCACCCGATCGATTCCGGCGATTCAGCCGGGAATCGCAGGTGTGATCAATCGGCCAATTAAGAGTATCCATCGCTGCATACCACCTTGTCCAACGGATTCCGGGACGATTCCGTGTCCGATTGTCCACCTCACAAATGGCAACTCCCCCTGATCTAGGCAGAATCAATCTGATGGAACCAACATGTTGGTTCTCTGTCGGATCCGATTCTGGGCCCCTGAACAATCGGACCTGATCGATTGGACAAGGTGGGCTGCATGCGATTCCGGCACTATCGTTTGGCGTGCACGCGCCCGGAATCGATCGTGCCGGAATCCGGTGGGAATCCGACACGTGTATGGGGGACTTTAGAGAATTAGATTGTAAGCTTGATGCTCTACTAAAGAGTCCTCTACTCCTACTGTGTCATAACCTGTACCTGTGTGTTATCTTCTATGGCATCTCAACGCTAATATATTGTACAGCGCTGCGTAATATGTTGACACAATATAAATAAATGACGATCATAATAATAAAAATGTCTTTTAAAGAATGGATGAAAGATAAAATACACAAATTGGAGATAAGTCACTGAAAGTCAATAAGGTTAAAAACCTTAAGAAGAAAGTCCTCCCTGGGCTGGCACAGCAATGCAGAAAGAGACAGAGAAAGACCAAGTAAGACAGATGTCATACCTAATAAATGTAATCTGAGAGTAATGTCAAGGTCATAGATAGATATTTATAACTTCTATATTAAAAAAAAAAAGTTTGATATAAAGCTGGTGTTACCAGTGTAATGGATTGGTTGTATCGAGGCCCATCTCCTGAGCCGATATGAAGACTGGTGTCATCGAGTTTCTGGTCCTTATATGGCTTCTCACGCTTGTGTAGTGAATGACCATCTGACTTGCTGAAACTTACAGGTGCTTTAGTTGCGCCCAAGATGTCCAGCTATGTAATATAAAGTCAGAGAAGCAATTGTAAGGCCAAAATTATATCCAATGTTGATTAGGGGGACATTGGAGCAACATTGGAGTCCCAAGTACAGCCTATATTGTGCCCCTCCCCCATGGGCAATAGCCAATGATATACAGTTTTGAATCAAATGAATGCATATTTATTTCAGAAGACTTACCGTAACTAGTTTATATGAAGATTATTAAAAAAAAAAAAATTGTAATAAAAATCTGAATTAAAATAATAACGAAAGAAAGAAATCCTTAATGCATTTACTGTATATGAATATTACAATATGAATATTGTGCATTCATTGTTATATACACCATAGTCAACATACCTTACCATATATCAGTGGTTCCCAACCCCCCCCATTTCAAACTATACAGTTTCAGATTGAGGGCCATTTCACACTAGCTGTGTTTGCGTTGCAGTATCATGTACTAGTAATATCGTGAAACGGCCCTTAAACTTTATTTGAAATACGACTTTATTTAATTTTTACACCATTCAAAACCACACTACACTGCATCATAAACATAGCAACAAACACACACAGACACACACATTACATGCACACTGCTTACTGTCTGCAGCTAGTTCCTCCATGGTTGGCTTCCTGCTTGCCCCTCCTCCAGCCCCCTTGATGCATCCCCAGGTTTGCCAGCCACTGCCATATATATTTATGAATGTTGATCTACAAATTCTATGCAATACATTCTGTAGAACTTTAACAAATCAAATAGCTATCTAATAAGAAGCATCAAAATTGACACCTACCACCTAAAGCAACATATGTGATTGTTGCTGTTATTTACTTTTCCTACGTTTTCATAAGTTTCCAGAATAAGTCTAGACATATTAGGCTATAAACAGACTGAGCAGTCTTCTGACCTTTAAGTAGTTGAGGCTGGAGATGCCAGTACATTGCACATTGTCATCGGTTTTCATACGTAACGGATATAGAAAGATGTCGTCTTCATAGTTTTCTGGACTTTGAACAACTAGCTTGGCATTGAGAATACCTGGTCCAACATTGGAGAGCTATAAGCATGAATACAAAAGGGATTAAAAATATAAACAAACTACACAACTTCACATAAGTGTAATACTCTGCATAACACAAAGCACAAAAGATATAGATTGCATACTCTCTCCGCTAAACACATATATAATAAAGAATAGCACAAAGGACCCTCCTCATAACTCACAATTATAAATGTAGGATGAGCTCAAACTCAACTAAAACACAGAAACAATTCAAAAAATTGAGGAAACAATCGTTTACAGTGCTAAACTGCTTCAATAGTCTGTCTCCCTCTTTTCATTCTGGTCTATGATGGGAGCCCTAAATGCCACACTTATGATACCTAAATGATACCCAATAGCTTCCCCCATGTGACATGTATAGCGTGAAAATCCCAAAGACAGGATATAGAAAATAGCCTCCTCTCCAAGGCTCAAGGCTCCCCATTTCCTGTTCTAATCAAGTGTCCCAGAGATTTTGGTAAGGAGAGTGGATGTTTAGCTGGGACCACTCTTTGTATTATGTCACCCTCTTCCACTTTACGGACCCACACTACTACCCTCAGTGAAGCTGGTTTACTTAGCGGTATCCTTTGGTGTCCGATGGTTTGATCTTCTTGGTCCCTCACTTTTGCCTGCTCCTCTTCCACAAGCATGTGTGTATTGGGGTGAAGGTATAAGCAGGTCATACCCCTGTGATGGCCACTGTCACTTCTAGTATTGGGATGGAGCAAAGAGAACAAGGAACTGCAGCTTCTTTTGCAGCCAGTACACTTTCTCTTCCTTCACTCCTACAATCTTCCTTCCAGAATATTTGCATTGGTAGGAGGGAGGAGGAATTCTGGCAGCCAGGTCGCCACAATAAGGAGGCTCCAGAACCACAGTTGCAGACCCCTAAAGTAGATTCTTTGTGGTTGAATGCAATTTATATGATTACCTTTGAATCTATTTCATTATTATTAATTTTGTATAACAAATAATCAATATAATACTGTGGAACTTCTGATACCAGACAGAGTACCATGATTACCTCATAGACATGAGTCACTATCTTCCCCTTGTCCTCTGGTTTATTAGACTGCTCTTGCGGTTTCCACTTAGATAATGGAAGAATGACCTCAGCTGGGTTGGAGCTCCTGAGGAATGGCAAAAAACACAATTACATTTTAGATAAACCCATGTACCTACTGCTGACTACCTTGTCATAGTAGATCACTATCCGGTATGGCTACCCTTCTGGATTCAGTACTTTTGTTATTTTACTTCCATACCTGTTCTGAGCAAGTGGCTTAGATTATTGCTAATAAGGGTTAACCTCAAAAAGAATGCAAATAGAGATTTATGCTAAACTTATAAATAAAAAGGCAAAACAAATAGAAAAGAAGAGTGATTTTTACGGCTTGCTCATGGGAAGCCTAAAAAAAATACTTGGACCTGCAATAAAGGTGGACAGGTCAATTCCAGATAAAAGTATTGCAAGGATCAGAGTACATAACCTGAAAAAAGGTCCAGTTACACTCACCCACGTAGCTCTGCGGATACTTGTACAGAAACATTCAATTGCACCCAGACAATTTGACTGCTGGAATTTTGACTGTTCCGGCTTGAATAAAACAAAAAATTGCATATGAAATCGCCATGGTCAACCAATAGATGAAAATCGCCTTGTGCTGGCCAGAATTCTCTATAGCAGGGTAGTCAAGCAGGGGTAGCCCGCAAGATTTTAATTGATTCAGTGATCTAATAACGATTTAAACCTTTTTCGTATAGTTACCTATATGACATTTGTCCGGAATTTGTTTTAAGTTCCAGACCTGAGGGTGTCTATTTCTGCTCTTTTCTTTCCAAAGTCTAATGGGGATGGGATACCTGGACAAGCTAGCCCCAACTTCAGTCTGACGAACATTTCAAAGATATAAGTATTAGGTATACTTGTTAAAAATGCTTACTTTTTCCTTGTGAAAAGGTTTATCATTATAGCGGAGGAAAAACCTTCTAAAATTCTTAATATCAAGGTTAGGCCATGACTTCGTCTAAATCTTTTTATTTGGCCAATTGTGTTTATTTGAATTTGACATCCCTGCTCAATAGAAACAGGCAAAAAAGATCATGACTATTCATAGCTATGAAAAATATTATTATCTGTAACATAATATCGGATTCTTTCCATGCACAGATTTTTGATCCAACATTTCACAAAACAGACAAAACTCTAATCATGTATTTAAACCAATTGGTAACTATTTCCCAATATCCGGAAAAGATCAATGTAAATTTAAGTAAAATTTGTGCACTGTCACTTGGATATTGAGTTAAAGTGGCAAACTGGGATGATAAATTGTATTGATCTTATACTTAATACATTAAAGATATACCTAATTACATATATAATAGAGCTGCTACTAATACTCCTCCTTAAAGGGATCATCAGTCTTACCTTTTTATCTGCATTGGAAAGGAGAAGTTTCCATCACTGTCCTCTAAGTTACTGATGCTAAGCTGTACACCTGCACGGATCTAGAAAAGAGTAGATATGATAGAAATGGGAAAAGGCTTTATCTTAGAGGTGGCATAATAGCATATAATGCACCTATAGAATTAACCAAAACAAATGACTAGTCAAACAATCATCATCAACAACTGCAGCTTCAGCTGGGTATGTATTAACCACCAGGTGCCCAACCCATGGGCTGCATGTGGTCCTTTGGGCATTGTTCAACTCCACTCTCCGTCCTCCACTTACGACCCCTGAAACCTAACATAGGGCATAGGAACTCACCTGTCAGCCGATGCCCTGCCAACACGTCCTTGCCCGGGATCTTCTTCGAGCAGGAAGAGGAGGGTAGTGAGGGACTCACTCAGGCTCCAGCTGAGCATTCTAATTGGTGTACGTGAAAGTCATTAAGCAAACCAAATGGCACCAGAGCAAGTCTTTCGGCTCTCCTATTCCTGTTTTAAGAACATCCCAGGTGAGGATGTGGGGGATCAGTGGATTTACTCATATAGTCACTGGACACATAGTTTAAAGATTGAGGTTTAACATTCAAGACGAAGTTTTAACTTGTAAAGACTCACCTGTGTTCCATTCTTTAAGGGATTCCCCAGCTCACATACAACATGCTCCATGTCATTTTCTTTTCTTGGACTGCACAAAATCTTATCCTAGTAGAGAAGACCTTGTTAGCAAAGACAGACAAAGCTGAAGGATAAATTGCTTACATTAGCCTCTCCCGATTCCTCACCCTTCATGAACATGCAAAATGGTCTAATGTTTTATATTCTTTCATTTAAATGAATTAATGTCATAACCGATTGCTGAACTTCTCTAATAAATGCAGAATTGGCGGGTAAAAGGTGTACACAGTGTAGTGTACTGGAAGCAAAAGTCTACCTTGCCTTCTCTCAAAAACTCTTGGTCCTGAAGCATGCAGCAGGAGTTCAGACTTGAACATTGGACAGTTCTACTCAAGACGCATTTGCAAATGGACTACATTAGGTAGTGTACATTTATGATCTTAAGCTACCATGAATCACATAACTTTAATCAATAAAAGTGGAACAACAGACAAGGTGAGGTGAAGAGGACTACATGATACTGGATTAACTGCAGCCAGAATAAAGGATTGATTCCATCTGACCTGCTGAACTTTTTTCATGTACACTATATGGTGTGCTGAGCAAGAAATTTTACAACAAAAGGTAAACCTATACAACTGTGCAAAACTGAAGTTAAGGCTGTAGCTGAGCTTTAAAATCTGGATTGACAATGGAGTTAGCAAAATGACACCATTGCAAGGATAGCCCTTCATTGATCTAGTTTGATCTTAGGTACAGACTCTGTAAAAGTTTTAACATGAAAGTAAGTGTCAGTACAACAAGTACATTAAACACTTCCTCCAAAGCACAGCAAAGCGCAGCACTAATGACTATGAGGAGATCACAGCTTAGGGCCCAAACCAGGCCATAAAAAGTAGGCAGCATTGGAGTGCTGTATATGTAGTTTGTCTACTACTGCTACTACATACCTTGGTTTCTCCCAAGACATGCATGTAATGAGCCCCTGATGGGAGCAAGATGTGCAGTTCTGCTTCATAGGCTCGTTCTCCAAGATTTGTGGCATTAAAATGTATTTGTACATAATTGTCCATTCCAACAATGAGAGGTTCTTCACTCCTTATTCAAGGGAAAAAGACAGTTAGCTAGCTCAAGATAGAGATTCCATCTATAAAAACAGAACCTGCTGTGGTGGAGAAGTACTCACCAACTAGCACTTAACTGCAGGTCAGGAATGCAGACATTATCTTCTCCACAACCCAACAAAATGTTAATCTAAAACTCACAGATGGGGGGAAAAATAGTCAGTTTTAATAGACTATACCGGAGATGTGATAATCACATTATCATCCACTTCTGTTTTACATGCAAGAATGGAAATACATACTACATTTTATAGATGCAAGCATTGGACTGAGCAGCTTTGCCTAAGTTGCTGACAATATTTCTAATAATTTCCAGAGCTTTACTGTACATATAATTGGCTTTTTGTATTACAGTTTCTGGATGTGCAATTCGAAAAGGAGTGTATTCCACAATCACAACAGATTACAGAAAGAGGGGAACTATAGTACCTTGAGGCAAAATAGCAATTGTATACCTTTTTAAACAATATGTCTTTATTAGCATTTTTAACAAACAAATACACGGACAAACAACGAAAAACCTCGACGAGGCTAACATACACATTGGTTGGTCCGCAACAAAAACATGTAGACTGGGCTTAGAACACACAGTTAAATTCACTGCGAATTGTAATTAAATAGCTTAGCACAAGTGGGGACCATTACCCAGCTACTATGTCCAAGATACTACAATATAACGAAATAATTTCTACTCGCCCGTCAACCAAGTACAAAATAACTGCAACAACATAAGCAGGGACACATCAGGACACAGACAAGAGGAAAATGTGACAAAACAGGGAATGGAAATAAAAAGGAGAGAAAAATATTTGAGAATCTTGTATATCGTCCAGCACGTCACCCTGCCTTGATTATGGCACATATACAATCATACACCAGGCTCTTCAAGAGACCTATGTCTCGTATTGTGTCATCAGGTCACGACATGTTTGTGTGTCCTTAAAAATTAACCACTGGGTCCAAGTTCTGGTGTACTTGTGATGTGATGTAAGGTCGGCAATCATCGACTGCATCCGCTCGATTCTTAACAATTGTATACCTTGTTCCCCAACCTATTAGATTGTTAGCCCGCCCGGACAGGGTCCTCTACTCCTTCTGTGTCATTACCTGTATCAGTGTGTTATATTGTGTTGTATCTCCACTCTAATGTACAGCGCTGCGTAATATGCTGGCGCTATAAAATTAAACAATAATAATAATGCCTGTATAAAAAAGGCAGCTATCCATTTTTAAAGCTCAGAGTTCTATTTCTAATTTTAGGATGTGCCTAATTTGATGTGTCCATTTTAGCACTCCTAGAGTTATCCAAATCTAACCAAGCCTGACCCAGGAAGAATTGCCTGGCATGTCCTGGTCAGATCTCACCTGTTCTTGAAGAAAGGTGTTTCCTTGTATAAGAGGGGGTAAAGCGCTTGACGACTGTTCCATCTCCAGACTGAAGTTGACACTTAGAGCTATAGGGGTCAGTTTGTCTTTAAACTCAGTGTCATCCTATGTGAACAACAAAATGGGTTTAGTCTTCCAGAAAAAGGGTAGTCTCCAAAAATGGCACAGTTCATACTATACCTTCAAATATGCTTCAGTGTGGATGCAAGTCAGGTTGGAGTTGCTGGGTACATCCACAATGATTGTATTGTTCGATTGGGAAGAGTCAAATAAGAGGGATCTGCGCAGAAATCTGCTTTTTTGACTGTCCAGCTCAATATCCATAGAGAAAGCTAAAAAAAATAACACATAAAGTGGCTTTATCCTACCCAAACTAACAATCTAAATTAAAGTAGGTGTTCTTGGGCTAAAGGTACCCATAAATGGGTAGATTTTTTGTTTGAATCCCAAACAATCAATCACTATGAACGATCGTTTAGGAATCAAATGTTAAAACCCTTGTTCAATCGATACCGCTCAAAGAAATGCCGATCAAACAGGGAACCAACATGTAAATCCCTGTTCAATCATCCAAAGTATCAGCCAGAAATCAAGTGCACAAATTGGTGCCCATCGATACACTGATCAATTGGAGATCAATCGTCCAGCGATCTGTTGCGTCATCACGTTGCGATCATTCGTTCGTCGATCAAACAGGCATCGACACATGTATGGCTACCTTAAGTCACCATTGACTTCTATCATTGCCCTGAAAATGGCAAATTCTTTTCTCCAGGTTCCAGATTGTCTCATTTAAATTGGTGAGAGACACAATAATGTGGTTTTGCCAAAAGAATCAACAGTTATACAAGCAAATTGTTCTCACTCAGTATCTCAGGAAGACTTTTTCCTAGGGCCTGGATGCAAACACTCAGGGTGAAACTAGAAAGAACAGAAACAGGAAACATTGGTTAAAGAGTCAGTCTAAAAATAAATAAATAACTTTTTGGCTAAAGCCATGGAACAAAATCACTCGACAATATGTTATATCTTATTTTCACCAGTTTAGTGCGATACTGTAATTTCCTTTGATGGGTCTACCCTTGGAGTAGAAGCAGAAAATGTATGAGGTGCACAGGTGAGAACCTCTATGAGGAAGCCCCAAGATGCACTCTAACGCAGAAGGTTACTATTGACCCTAGCTGTACCGGTCACCGCCTGCTGGTGGCACTGTGATTGCCCATCCATAGGTTAGTCCCACAGTCACCAGCAGGTGGCTCCCTGCAAGCATGGTTGGAGCTCACGCCTCTCTCGTTAGCGCAGGAGGGCTATTTAGGTGTGCTTCATCCAGACCATGCTTGCTGTTCATTGTACTTGTATCTGGATCTGTATCTGTGCTGTTTCTTTGTGCTTGTCTGGACCTTGTGCTTCCCCTGGCTTTAGGAACCTGAACATGAACACTCCTGGACTTTTTGCACCTGAATTTTGTTCCTGTTTTGTCAAATAAACCTTTTTTTTTGTTACCCCATACCTCTGTCTGGATCTCAGTGTGTGTTGCCTGCCTGGTCCTCTTCCCTGTCCTGGATCCTGACACCCAGACTCTAGCTGTAACTGCAGTATGAAGAACCTTGCCTTGATTAAAAGGATTGAACACATAGCCACTACCACCAAGCAAACTTTCATGCCAACTTGAACAGACTATTTGACTGATCAGGTTTGTCAAACTCAATGAGAACAAACTCAATGCACATAATATTTTTAATGGAAACTAAACCCAGAACTAAAGTCGAGGGTATATACAATTTAATAACATTTAATTTACAGTAATGGCCTTATTGAGTTTAAAACACAACAGAAAATTATCTGAAAAGTGATAAAAGGAGTATCATATACCTGCATTTTTAAAAGGGACATTTATGATTTTAAATAGCAGATTAGGAATGTTTCATATAATATATGAGGACCTAAACTATCCATTGTAGGGTTCTGGTCCCACATAGTCGTTAGTAGACTTAATAGAAATGATATGGAGATTAAAAAATAAGTGGCAAGTGTCACGGATGAACCGTGAGGTCATCCAACCTCCATTTGTTAGTACATCATATTGGTATTGAATCTGTAGGAATATGATATATTTCCCTTTATTGACACTGAAAGCCTTTTTATATGTAAATAGAGTGTGGTCTTTCCTCTCGGAGGGTCGTAAACTTCAAAAAGAATGGCTGCCATTAGGTTTCGTAGAAGTGTCATAGAGGTGTCATTTCACCCCCCAGTGG
>CM070042.1:15112767-15134521 GCA_036250615.1 Ptychadena robeensis
CCCCCCTTTTCCCTACTGAGTGTTTTGATAAAGAGAATAAGTCTTATTCACATCGTTTTTCCCTTATTGAATGAGGGAAAAATTACATAAAGTGACATCACTGACGTCATTTCCAGTATTAGGAGCAAGTAAGTGCACAGTATTGGGAGGTTTACCTCTCTCTCCTGTTTAGTAGCTGTCTTACTCAGGAGGGAGGAGGTGTTGCTCTACCTACAAGCTTTCCACCCTGCACATCATCTGCACAAGCAGGATTTATTGAATTAAATGATTTGGCCAAGAAAGTTACATAAAAAACGTGACTTTCCTGAACAAAAAGTTATGCATGCGGTATTCGCATACAAATACCAAATGCAGGTACTACCGTATATACTAAAATATAAGGCGACAATTTAATTCGCCCCTGCTTCGTTAGCGACATGTATAATCTACAGATAACTGATAGTCTTCAGAAAGCAAAAAAACAAGTAACTGGTGGGTTTTGAATGGATTTGTATTCAATGGTAGTATGGAGCATGCGCACATGTGTGCTCACGGTTTTGCTGGTCCTGCCTGGAGGATGTGTCTCTGGCCTAGGGAAAGGTATAAATTGTATTGTTCTTAGCCACTCCCTCTCTCTCCTGGCTCTGGATGCTGTACTGTCTGGACCTGTCTGCAGTGTCCTCCTTCTTCCAGAGGCCCTTATGGGAAAGGCCTTCAGCCTGGGGCAACAGGAGCTCCTCATCTGAATGGAGTAAGTAGCTGATTTCCCCCTCAGGGTAGGATAGTTCCCCCGCTGGGCCCCTTTAGCAACTTTAGCCCTGATCAAGCTCCCTAAACTCCACAGGCACAGAGACACCTTCCCAGGGACAGTGGATACCCTGTTTGTAACTGAACTTTCCTGAGATGCAGCCCCACATCTGGGACCAGTTGTATATTTTCTCCTGTCCTTCTGTAAAGTAGCCCCCAGTTAACCTGCAACCAGTGTTTGGACATTCTTTATTATTCATATGAAAGAACTGTGTCATGGATATACTTTCTACAAAACAGAACTGTGTGAAGCAGCCCCCAAGGTAAGCCGCACCAGTGTTCCTTCCCATAGCAGGCCCAAGATGGCTGCCCACTAGGAAGAAGAGGAGGAGAATTGCTCGCCAAAGGGTAGGAGACCTCGCAGTACCTGGTGACCTAGGTCACACATTTCCTAGGGTCCCAGCCCAGACAGGCGCCAAGCAGTCAGCCCCTTCACCGCTCCTCTTCACTAATATCAGTAACCACCGAGTTAAACTTGGGGTAGCTTTCCTGCTTCAGGCAATCACGCCTCAGGTCTTCTCCCTGGTTCCACCTCCCTGACTTTAGTGATGACACAGATGAGGTCAGGGGGTGCCCTTGCCATATCCCTGTATTGCTATACAGACTTAAGGCCCCCATACACTGCACGGATTCCCTGGCTGATCGATTCAGCACCGATGGATTCCGGCGATTCCGGCGGCATCCACAGGTGTGAACGATCAGCCAATTAGGGAATCCGATCGTGGCAGCCCACCTTGCACGGCCGGATCCGTGTCCGATGGATCGGCTCCCTGACCGCAACGCCCCCTGATCAGAGCAGAATCGGACCCGAAAAGACCAACAGGTTGGTTCTTCCTCGGATCCGATTCTGTGCCCCCGATCCATCGGATGCGGTCGGACGGGCAAGGTGGGCTGCAGAGGATTCCGGCACGATGGATCCGCGTGCACGCGCCCGGAATCCATCGCGCCGGAATCCGGCACGAATCCGTGCTGTGTATGGCAGCCTATAGGCATCCTAGGTCCTCACATATGTCAGGAGTGTCCAAAGCGAGCTACGCAGGAGGGAAATATGAACAGATTGCATAGTAATCTTTTTATATTTCCTGTAGGGCTTTAGTAACAGAAAATTGTGAATATCTGTACTGCCATGGACGTTAATACAGAGATTATGTCTTCCAAACAAAGCTGCCAAAATCTAAGTAGATGTGCTATCACAGGCACACAGTAACATGAAGTATGTCTCCCTCTAGTGGCCACATAAAGCAATTGCAGGGAATGTGACTACGTCATAAACATTCTATTACAGGCAAACTGTGGCCTCTAGAAAACAATCCAAACAATTATCGTCTAGGTTTTATCCTCACTTATTGCAGGGAATGAGGGGAGCCAGAGCGACTTGACACCAAACTGACAAAGGGGCGATCACCGGGCACACGCCCGGTGATCGATCGGCCAGGAATCGTGTGGGAAATCGTCCCGTGTATGGCTACTTTTAGGCTTTAAAATGTCCTTACAATCGTTGTCTAAGATACAAAGTAATTTTTCATATTAAAGAAAAACAATCATTTGTCTGTTAGTTTGTTAAGTTTGGTATCATATGTTAAAATGTTGGTTAGTTGAGTAGCAATAGCATGCTTACGTCAAGTAGGTATAAAAAATTAAATTTAAAAGTGTGAAATAAAACATAATTGCCTTTTGAGATCACCACATGATATAGTTATTTCATCCAAAACATTACCAGTAATTTCCTCCAGAGACTATAGCACATACTTTTTCTGTATTAAAAGTTATATTCAATATTTTTGGCAGCCAAATCGAATTTGTCCTCAACCATTAAATTTCCAAGCTATAGACTTTAACTCCTCCAATAAGATGATTTACCCTCCTCAGTTTAAAGACTTCCAAATGGTTTAGGGGTTCTCTAGTTGGTTACATTTTACTAAA
Organism: Ptychadena robeensis; assembly: GCA_036250615.1. Lineage (NCBI taxonomy): Eukaryota > Metazoa > Chordata > Amphibia > Anura > Ptychadenidae > Ptychadena > Ptychadena robeensis. The sequence continues at coordinate 15,115,477 of CM070042.1, forward strand.
ATAAAGCCTGAAATGTATCCTATACTCCATAGAATATCAAAATTGGGGGATTAACATGGTCGTTTGTCTACTTACATTCTATAAACGTAGCTTAGCATTGTATTGCTGTGTTTTTTCCCAGGACAAGTCACCTTCCTTGAAGGAACAGCCGGACTGCTTTAGGCAGCCTCTAGTTGACAATAACCACCACACCAAATGTTCGCACGTACCTTCATGAAGCTGGAGATCCATAGTATGGACTCAAGTGCTACTGTCACCCTTTCCCCCTTACCCAGATTCTCTACAATGCACTCTGCCTTCCAGCAGCCAAAGTCACTGCAGCTCTGCAAAAAAAAACATTTTCATTATTTTATATAGATATATATATATTTTTTTAACTCTATACACAAAACAGTCTCTTAGAGTGCAAAACAGATGCCCAAAAGGGGGGCTGGCAGGTTGCCAGCACCAAAATGGCTTACAAAGTCCACTGCTTCTCCCCTGGTTGCTAATTTTTTTTGTTTCAATATACATTTGTATTAACTTTTATAGAACAAATAACAAAAACATAGAAACAAAGAAATAAAAAGTCTGGTTCTACACAATACCACCCCTTAAACCACGGGGGCATTATGGACACGTTGTGGTGTGCGTATCCATAACGCGCGTCTGTGGTTTCCCGCTGTTATCAGGGGGTATAGGGCACGGTATTCGTCATTTCGGCAATACTGTGTCCTATATTATCTATTGGCAAACTCTGCCCGAAAATGTATCAGACGCCGCAAACAATCGGCACGGTTTGTGACGCGCGCAAACGGCATGTTTCCTGTGCACCGTATGACGGCCTTGAATCCAGATCGCCGGGCATTTCGAATCCGCTCTCGCTGCCACGCCCCCACCAGTGCGTCTACTTCCGTGCGGTCAACACAAAGGAAAAACGCACAGAGCTCAGTGTAGGCGCAGCCAAAACTTTTCATGAGTGCATCTGCTCTTAACGATAAACCATTGAGATGGGGAGTGGGATACAGAAAACTGGGGTTGGTGGGAGGGGAAAAAGGGGGAACACACAGTAACATGCATGCCAAACCGGGTATCTGAGCCCCTAAATGCTAAGGGGCAAGAAAAGGCCAGGGAAATGGTGTCTATTGCCAATATTGGCAAGTTAGACCTAGGTGAGGGAGTGGATGGGTAGGCCACTGTATGTTCATATTTCAGTCAGTCTTCAGCCCCCTGGTTGCTCATTATACTATAGCATTATGGATACTTTGCAAACAGAGTTTTGGACTTATATATGATCTAGTAGAAATGAATTAGTATATAATGATCTTGTTGAAATCAATTAAAAACGATTCACCACTAATTTTATTGACAAAAACATTGACAGAAGACATAGTAATTTTTGTTACCAGTGTAATGGGTTGTTTGTGTTGAGGTCCATCTTTGATGCTCGTACTGTTGTTGGCCTCTGTATTCCCACTTTCTTGGTCCACTTCTGAAACATCTCTCTTATTCAATCTATGATCGTCTCCCTTACTGAAGTTTGATGGGGTTTTTGTTGGCTCAACTATGTCTAGCTGAGAAGCACAAAAAAACAATGATTAAGCTATTGTCGATGGGCAACAGATTATCAAAAGTATAACTTTAGCACACAAAACCATATATTCCAGGACAGAATATAAAGAAGAATGTGATTCATGCATGCCTGTACTTTGCCAATCTATACCCACCTATCTGGTGAAAAAAGAAATACCTGGGACATCTGAGGTTCTAAATAACTAGGCCAGACATGGGGCAAACTAAGGCTGGGAGCCAAAATCAGCCCTTTAGTCTTTTAATTTGCCCCTTTGTCAGTTTGGTGTCAAGTCGCTCTGGCTCCCCTCATTCCCTGCAATAAGTGAGGATAAAACCTAGACGATAATTGTTTGGATTGTTTTCTAGAGGCCACAGTTTGCCTGTAATAGAATGTTTAAAATATTCCCTTTTTTTAAATATCCTGTCCTAGCTAAGAGGACTTAGGACAGCTTTGCCAGCCGGCACTTGCACGCTCTTGGTCCGATCCCTATGTCACATTACAAAACCCATTGAGGCCCACAAGTCAAAAAGTTTGCCCACCCCTGAGCTAGGCCGAAGTGCTAATACACTGGCCATTTTGTGTTCTGTGCAGCCCTGACCTGACTGAGTTTGAGTTTACACAGTGCCTTAGCATATTTCTCCAGAAACACCATTTTATTTTAGGGACAAGAACATATACGATGGGAAGTTGAATTCTGAATTGAACTCTATTACACCTGTCTTACGCAAACATAATAGCTGGTAGCTGTCATAATATCTGGTTACTAACATAATATCTGGTTACTAACATGCTTAGGCTATGAAGTTCTGCTCCTCACCTGCATAATGTTGAGCTCAGAAGTAGTACAGTTTAGTTTTTCATCAGTCTTTAGATGCAGTGGGTATAGGAATATATCACCTTCATATTGTTCAGGACTCTGGATGACAAGCTTGACGTGGACAGTGCCTGGACCAGCATTGTGCAGCTAGTACCAAAGATAACAATGAAATTAGGCATAGCATTGTTTATTGTTCAACTTCAACTTGTTGTTAGCAAAAATATCATATTAAAAGAAAAGAACAACCATTCACAAATTGGTGTACAGAGTACAGAATCTCCAGCAGTCATCTAAGACAGCTGGCAATAAACAGATAATGCACATGAACTGAATACCAGTTATATTTTGCTATGACTAAAGAGACATTAAAACTCTCAGTTACATGAATTGTAAAGAATCCAAAATGTATTGGTTTAATAGACAAGGGATTTATTTCACCTCTGAATTTTTAAATATCCATTTAAAACCTTTTGATTACCTCATAAACATGTGTCACTATTTCCCCTTTGTCCAATGGCTTATTGGATTCTTCGTTAGGTTTCCAATTCGGTAAGGGAAGTATAACATCAGAAGGGTGAGAGTTCCTGGGGAATGACAGGAAGTATTAAACTATTCAGTTATTTCTGCAAATGCATGAGTCTACTATCTGAGTAAAGGGCACAGAGAGGACACTTCCCATTGTGATGAATGGGACAGTGTCCCATCTGCATATTCTGAGCGGCACAGGTGCGGTGCTGATTTGAAGCAGGGTGCCGCTGGATACACCTCCATTGTAGATCAATGGGTGTGTCTCCAAGACGCAGAAAGACAGCGCCCGAAGCTTTTCGCACACAGATTTTCCATGTCTTTGTTGCACCAATAGGGTGCCCTCAGCCACGGGAAATCCGCCCGGCAAATGTGCCGGCACGCAACTTGATTCCCTACACTTGCTGTATGTCCAGAGCAGGAAATCTGCAGTGGACACATAGCTGAACTGCTAGATGCTTGCTTTTTACCTTGTGTTTGTAAAAACATATGGCTTAATGTCAATAATCTCATTAATATATGTTAGGGTTTTAATAATGTTTAGAATTTAAATTACATACGTTATATTGCCAAATCTAAGGCGCCTTTCTTCATAATGAAATTAAATGATGTTGTGCTAACCCAAATCCATAGGTCTAGGGCGGGTCCATAGCCCCTATCCTTTACAGCTATAACAGCCTCAGCTTTTCTATTGCTTTCCTCCACAAGCTTTAGGAGTGTTTATGGGAATCTTTCAGAGGACCATTTGTGAGGTCAGACACTGATGTTGTAGGCGAAAGCCTTGGCTTGCAGTGTCCACCATTTCGTCACAGAGGTGTTTTACCTCATTGGCCCCCCATTGAGATTGGAGAATCTCTGCTCTACACCATACTCACTTCTCCATATCTTTATGGCCCGTGCTTTGTACACTAGTGTGAAATCATGCTGGAACAGGCCACCCACAAACTGTTCCCAGCAAAGTTAAGAGAATTAAATTGTCCAAAATCTCTTGGTATCCTGAAGAGTTCAGAGATACCACTTTCACTGGAACCACAGGCCAAAACCCATTAGATTGTTGTTAGAAAACATATTTTAATACTTACCCAAAAAGGTTTATTGATATTTTAACTGTCACTTTCAAATCCACCCACACCACTAGACTGCTGGACTTGTAACTGTTCCGGCTAAAAACAAAAAAGGAAAACAATATATATATATATATAACCACATATAATAACTGGTCAAACCTATTCCTTACCTAAGGTACATTAAAAGCCTACCTAACTCCAAAAAATATATACCGTATATACTCGAATATAAGCCAAATTTTTGGCCGAAATGTGCTCAAAAAATGAAATTCGGCTTATATTCAAAAAATTTAAATTGCGGCATTTTGTAGGTGGACTTTATGAGGGAATTGCAAAGCCCCCAAACATGCTATCATCACCAAATTTGCTAAAGATGTAAAAAAAGGGTTGTGGGAACATTTGAAAAATTATTGCTCTAGCATTTGTAGTTGTGCATAAATTAGGTTCAAAGTCAAGTCAAATTTGAACTTATTTTGTGCAAAAACTTGATATGCTAGAGCAATACTTTTTTCTTTACAATGTCTTCACATCCCTTCTCTACATCTCCAGCACTTCTAGTGATGATATCATATTCAGGGGCTTTGTAACTAACCTCCCTAGCGCACTGCCCATATCGTGCCGTTTACAATGGCGCGGTACGGGCAATGTGTACACTGTGTACACTGCCTGTCATTTCCGGCCTCGCGCCGCTGCTCTTCACACAGCTGGTGTCATTATTGAAACCTGGCGCTCCTCCATTAACATGGAGGTCTAGGGCGACGCCCCCCCCCCCCCCCCCCCCCCCCCCCCCGCCCCCTTCCGCGTCACCGTGAAGCGATCGGGCGGTGCCGAAACCCCGGAAATGCTGCAGCGATGAAGACAATCGCTGCAGCTTTCCAGTGAGGCATCGGGTCTCCCCGATGTCGGCTTCCCCTGCGGTTGAGAGGACCCTGATCGGCGAACGAACAGGGTTCGTCTCAACAGCTAGGGATGTTAATTTACAAATCTGTTGAATTAAATAATTACACCTTAAAACAAAAGTACATTTGTTGTGTGTTTCTGTGTCTTAGTTGCTGCATTTCCCTCCCTAGGCTTATACTCGAGTCATTCAGTTTTTCCAGATTTTTTTTTTCTAAAATTTGGTACCTCGGCTTATATTCGAGTTGGCCTATACTTGAGTATATACGGTATTTGCAGTCAAATGCTCAGTTATGCTAGGAAATGGAATGTTTTAGCTACCCTCTTCTTTAGCTCCTCTTCTTGTATTATAACCAAACATTTTCATTACCTAAGGCACATTAAACCATACTCCAAGAAAAAATATAATTATGGTTAAATGCTGAGTTAAGTTTTAGAAAAATATTTTAGCTTCTCTCTTAGTGATGGCTTTTCCAAACTGCTTCTCATGGACACTGACTTTATACCCTACAATGTGTTGGCAATTTACCATACAACACAATGCAAAACCAACAATCCTGCATTCCTAGTGGAGATACAAAGGCATGAAGATAACTCAGACTAACCAGTGGAGTGGAGGCCATCGGGCAGCAAAGAATAAGGTAAGAAGGAAAACTTTGTTCCCTATAGACTAAATTTAACTTTTTACTCTGCAGTGTAAGAAGCCGTTTTTATGTCTGCATTGTGTTTTTCAATTTTGTAATAAACTTTGATCATGAAAATATAAAAATCAAATGCATAAATGAAGATAGAAATTCTTACCTTCTGATTTGCATTGGAAAGGAGAAGTTTCCTTCACTGTCTTCCAGGTCACTAATGCTCATTTGAAGTCCTGCATGAATCTATACGTGGCAAAGCATAGAACACACAGGACAGGTTTAAGGCAATGTAAAACTTCAGCCAATAAAATGCGTTTTCCATACAAGGAGTTCATTTAAATCTAAATCATGAGATAGTATACAGAACCAAGACTAAAATATGTTAAAAAAGCTCATTCATTAAACAGAATGCCATCTTGTCGATCAACTACGTAGATCAATTCTATATTGGTTTGGTGATTGGGCTGTAAAATAAAATGCCCCTGCGAAGAGATACCGTTTGGTGCTTTAAATATTTTTTTTTGGGGGGGGGATTCCAAAAATGGTTCTTTTAAACTGCTGAACATTTCCCAGTTGGAGCTCTGTAGTGGCACATATTCTAGCTCTTGAGAACTTCTATCTACTCTGTGGTTGATTAGCACTTATTGTGCAGCCAATGGACCTTAACCTCCCCAGATTTCTGTACCAAAAGCGCACCATAGACTCTAATGGAATTTTTTTGTGTTGTAGGCTTGTAACTTCCAAAAATCTGTCCGTACAAGGTTCTAATAGACATCCTGACTATAATAATGTTTGAAACACACAATTATTATAAAAAAAAGTACATAAAAAAATTATAAAATTAATCATTTGAATGCTTAAATCTCTTGAATACTTATTTGGTATGAAAGATTTCAAAACAGTATTTATTGATTTCAAAACAGTATTTATGTTTGTTTATAATAAAGTTTTTATTTTGTTTTTGTTTTGAATTGTATAGGATACAGTTATCACTGTACCCAATGCAATGCCATTTGACAACCCTCTGAAAGGGTTAACTTCAAAGATCACATCTGGAATGACAATGGGGGTGATATTCCAGGTGTGCTCTTTGAAGATATCCCAATTTGCATATGAATAACCCAATTTGCACATGAATGTCCCGTGCCCCCCCCCCCTCGCGGGAGGGTGGGAGGCAGCAGGACATTCATATGCAAATTAGGCTGGTAGAAAGGTGACACAGCCGGCGTGCTTCAGATCCCCAGACAGCACAGAGCAGAGAGTGCAGCCGGGGGATCTGAGCTTAGCTGGACGGCTCCATCTCGTCACCTGCAATACTGCATAAGCAAGTGCAGGACGAGATGGTGCCGTCAGAAGCGCTAGGGAGGTTAACAGTCCTAGATGGAAGTGGCAATAGTTAAAAGGTTGTAATGGCAGTAAGTGGTCTCTAGCAATCTTATTTATGTATCCATAACATACTGTAACATGAATATGTCCTTTATGGCTACAATTCCTCTTTAGCATTGCACATAAGGATTTTTATGAGCAGCTTTTTAATGGTGTAAACAGTTTTTGGAATTTGTCTACGCCATTCTTTTATTCTCAAGTGGGTAATCTCCCACTGTAGTTGACTTTTCTATCCCTGCATGTGCTTTTCTCACCTGTGCTCCATTCTTCATGGGATTACCCAGCTCGCACACCACGAGTTCTGTATCATTCACTTTTCTTGGAGTGCACTTAATCTTCTCCTAGAAATCCATATTAACAATTTGAGAGACAGAAATGTATTGACATCTTCAACCTGTCAGTATAGATGGAACTCCAGCAAAGCAGAAGGCATAACACTTACCAAATAACAGGTAAGTAAGTTATTAAAAGTCAGAAAAAGTGAGTTAAAGAAGTCAGGACCACTGCTGTTATTTACACTCTACAATGTAATTATAGCAGTGAGCCAATGTTTTTTATAATGAGGCCCACCTTTAGAAAGTACAAACCTCAGCTTCCCCCAAAATCTGCATGTAATGAGCTCCAGGAGGGAGCATGACATGTAGCTCTGCTTCATAGGCCCCTTCCCCAAGGTTTTCTGCATCAAAGTGTATCCGGGCCATATTGTCCACTCCAATAACAAGAGGTTCTTTACCACTAAAAGAGATTTTTCAAAAAGTACAAAACTATTATGGGTGCAATATAACTTCATCTCCATTTCCATATCTATAATCTAGCAAAAACAGGTCAATATTGAGCCCTCTCTACAATATTCTAATTAGCTAAGGCACTCTGATACCTTACTTACTCATGTCAGAACTGATTGTTTTTTTATGTTATGTCTAAATTAATTGTATAAAGAATTAAATGAAACTGTTAAGTTTGAGCATGCATGTAAGGGTGTTAATCACAGTTTTTTTACCCACTATAAGATACATAAAAAAGGAATATGCATCATGTTCCAGCAAAGTATGCAGGGTGGGACCATGCAGTGTTTAGCCTATATTCCTCCAGCTAAGCAAAAATGCCAGTGTCAGGAAGCAGGGCTTTGTTCCATTCTCTCCAGCCAAGCCAAAAGTTCAGTTCCAGAAGACTTAAGAAGCTTAAGAAGTACCCATGCTCTGACCAACTTATATAGAGTAACATTTCACAATCTGGCACCAACAACCTACTCATAAGCAGCTATCTATATAAGGAAGGAGGGATGAGTATGTCACATAATATATTTGGTGTAATGTAGTCTGTAAATAGCCTCAACTCATCCAGCTATTACATGGCTTTTTATGTATGGGTGAAGTCACATTATATATTTACAACAACAGTAATATTGAGTTGATTAGTTGCCATTTACATAGCAAAAGTTGTGTTTATTTACATTCTGCATTCCTGTAAAAATTTATGATACAGACTCACTCCTGCATATGTAAATAGCTGCTAGTGTCAGATTAGCAAAAACTCTCCATAAGTTGGTCAGAGTGGGTTCAGAGAATGGGTCTTGTTAGTGTAAACACCTGCTACTGTTACAGCTCTGCACCCTGTGCTGTAACTAAGACCTGCCCTCCTTGCACTGGGCTTTAAGGTAGTCATAGACAAGGCAAAAAAGTGTGTCTTATAGTGCACAAAATATGGTACATCTTACATAGATCACAGGATTTCTCCTGACAATGAATTCATCTGCTTTTTTCAAGTTAAGGAAGGAGACATTTTTGTTCAGGCATTATAATATATAAAAATGTTAATTTAGCAGAACTCAAAGGGCCATGTCATACTAGCTGTGCTGCAAACTGGGGTCCTTTCGCTCTGGCACCACGTTTGTGTTTTTGCCCCTGCTGCGCGCATTGTATGGAAGTGCAGCACAAAATGGGTGTTTTTTAACAGAAAGGGGTGTGGCTAGCGGACTCTGCAGCATGACAACTAGCCTGCCCATTACCGGCAAAACACAACAACACCGCTGCAGCATGTAGTGTGAGTGGTGCTGAAATGCTAAAATGTTTGATACTAAAAACCAGGGCAAGGGCTTTCCGATAAAACGGGAGAACTCACCAGCTGACACTCAACTGCAGGTCCGGAATGCATACATTGTCTTCTCCACAATCTAGTAAAATGTGTATCTAGAACACAAAATAAGGTCATGTTTTTAAAGTATGCTTGAGTTCAAGAAGTACTTTATACAGGGTGGGCCATTTATATGGATACACCTTAATAAAATGGGAATGGTTGGTGATATCAACTTCCTGTTTGTGGCACATTAGTATATGTGAGGGGGGGGGGGGGGGGGGATTTTCAAGATGGGTGGTGACCAGGGTGGCCATTTTGAAGTCGGACATTTTGAATCCAACTCTTGTTTTTTCAATAGGAAGAGGGTCATGTGACACATCAAACTTATTGGGAATTTCACAAGAAAAACAATAGTGTGCTTGGTTTTAACGTAACTTTATTCTTTCATGAGTTATTTACAAGTTTCTGTCCACTTATAAAATGTGTTCAATGTGCTGCCCATTGAGTTGGATTGTCAATGCAACCCTTTTCTCCCACTCTTCACACACTGATAGCAACACTGCAGGAGAAATGCTAGCACAGGCTTCCATTATCTGTAGTTTCAGGTGCTGCACATCTCGTATCTTCACAGACAATAGACAATAGCCTTCAGATGACCCCAAAGATAAAAGTCTAAGGGGATCAATCTTCATGACCATCATTCTAAATCGCCCTTTCTTAACCATAGTTTTCCTTCAGAGCATGCAAGATGTTTCTAATTCTTTGAGACTCAAAGAAAAATTACTACTACTAACACAGTTAATGGGCCACCAGTGTAATAGAACCTCTTTCCCACTAACCACAGTTGTAAGGTGGCCCCCCTCCTATTGTCCACCATTGCAAGGTGGTCCCGTTGCAATTAACCACTAGTAAAAGGTGGCTCTTTTTCCCTCTAAACTCTAATCTAGGGAGGATTTTCTCCACCCAAGGCGTTAAATACTTATAGTAAGCTACATTCTACATTCTTTGGTTTCTGTATCCATGCTGTTCTCACTAAAGTATCCTTATGTAGGTAATGAACAAAAGAATTGTCCTTATCCAAAAGGGTTCAAAAGTTATTCTATGTTACAGAGTTTGAGAAAGGCTAGGCTACAATATCCAGAGCTTACCTGCTCTTGAATGAAGGTGTTCCCATGTATTATAGGTGGTAGAAGACTTGAAGATGGTTCATTATTCAAGCTGAAATTCACACTGACAACTATTGGGCTTAGCTTATCTTTAAACTCATTTTCCCTCTGAAATAAACAAGATTAAATTTATTTCATGCATTCTATTTTTGTTCATTTCAAGAAATACGGCAACATGTAAGACCGTCGCTGGTGTAAAATGTGGGTTAGAAATCTCCCTTATACTGGCCATTTTTTGCCCATGTATCTTTCATTTGACTGTCTTATGTCTTATTTCATGCTAATGCAGGAAAACAACCGCTACAAGGCAAATAGTTTTGTTAACCTGGCCATGCACCCACCAACTAGTATAGTTAGCATTAGTTAATGGAAAATGCCACATTTAAACAGACCTCCTCGTTAATCTTAATGCTATTGGTTTAATCAATATTTGTCAATAAAAGCAACAACAAATAGTGTTCCATAATGTCTTTTTAGGTTCTTTGAACAAAAATTATGGGGAAAAAACTCAATTCCAAAACATAGTCAGTCAAAAAAGGAAATTGCCTGCCTAAAGCCGTTTTAAATGAACTTCTTGATCCCCTCACCACTCTCATATTATTGATCATTTGATGTATCCACTCACTTTTCTGTATAAACTAAAACGATTCATAAGTGTGCATTTCAAAAACAGGTCCTCCTCCAGAGGTGAAGCACTCACCCGCAGATAGGCTTTGGTATCAGTGCAGGCCTGTTGTGAATTGCTTATGACGTCCACACTGATTTTTTTGCTAGGCTGAGAAGAGTCAAAGAAGAGAATCCTGCGGAGAAACCGGCTCTTCTGACTATCCAGCTGGATGTCAGCAGACAGGCCTTGATAAAGAGAGAGGGATTAAAAAGTAAGTACAGCTAAGAAAGAGAAACACCTACTGCTTTGCATTATGTTTTTTATTAAACGTATAAAAGTTACCCACTATTGCCCCGAATCATCTCATCCACCAATAAGTGATTCAACCCCTAATTTAAAGCCCTGCATTCTCTCCATAACATTTACCAGCCACTGCACTTAAAGCACAATAGAACATTGGTAAGGGAAATTATGAATATACTTTATACAAGAAAATGGCTACTCTACATCCCCAAACATTGTATGCATATTTGAAATGTTATTTCAGTTATCTTTTTAGGTAATATGTTTATACAAGAGCTATAATCTGTGTTGAGCAGTAGGATTAATGATAATGCGGTAGATAGGCAAAATACTGTAGACTTCATGTCCTAGAGCCGTCATGGCGAACCTATGGCATACACCCCCAAGACGGCCATCTTGGTTGGCACGCCTAGACACACTGTGTTTCAGCTTGTCTGTCTCCAATTGGTGGGGACAGGAGGAGAGGGGAGGTGATAGTTTCAGCTTGGGTAACATTGTACATCCAGAGCAGACTCAGGCTGGGTTTCCACTGCCTCAAAATCCCTCAGTTTGACGTACGTCAAATGGAAGAATGTTGACGTAGACCACTGTGATTCATAATGCTGTCTCCACATGCGTTGGTCTGCTACTTTGTGCCCCATTGCGTTAAAAAATACTACGTTGATTTTGAAGCATCCGTCAGTAACGCAAGCGCACCCATAGACAATGCATTGAATATGTGCATTGAATGGGCATCCATCAGTAATGGGCTATTTTCTACATAACTAAAAAAAAGTTACATATGCCGTGACCAGGGTGGATAAAAATCAATGATTTTTTATCAAAAAAAATCAGATTTTTTTAATTTAAATCAGATTTTTTTATTTAAATTGAACTTTAGGCTATATATGTTTAATTTTTTGGGTAAATAAATTCCATTGATTCATTCACAATGTCAGGCTCTTCCAGAGGCGTTTGTAAGATTTTATAATCAATAAAACTACACTCTGTGATGTATAGTGGCCAACATCACATAAACAATAGACAGAAGTTGATGATGGCATAAACACATCACACCAAATTTTCCCATGTATAGACAAGGGCAAAGGGACTTTAAGGGCCACTCAATGTGTAAAAGCAATACATGTACAAAGTACAAAGATAATGACATCATATCAATCAAAAACAATGCACAATGTTGAGGATGTCACATCTGTACAGGTGCTTAGACAATTAAAATAGTCCAAATGGCGCAGATTTCACCCCAACGCGCGTTGCATTGAAGACTCCTTCAGGGGGTACGATATGTCATTTCATAGGTCAAATCTACATAACACAAACAGCCAACACAAGGGGATCAGTCATATTGAATAACCAAATTGACATAAAAGTGTACACAGACCCTCAGGGGTCACTCACGTCCATAGATCAATATAGGGAAAGACATGATTTCTCAAGATTTTAATTGTCTAAGCACGTGTACAGATGTGTACATACACAACATTGTGCATTGTTTTTGATTGATATGATGGTCATTACTTCATTTTTTGCACTGTGTATAATAAATGTATTGTTTTCGTGTCCCCTCAATCATGTCTATTCAAGGGGAAATGTTGGGTGATGTGCTTATGCCATCAACTTCTGTCTGTTTCTGTAAGATTATTGGGCAGTTTCTCCGCCTACAAGATATTATCACAGACGCTTGGTTTACTTTTGCAGTTCTCAAAACTAAGTACAACAGAAAAGTTGTCCAAATATGAATGATTAACCTGAACTGGGGATAAAAAAAACTAATATGAAAAATTGTGATTCTAAAAATGTTCACCTACTTGCATTTTACAGTTATACCAGGAAGAATTAGTCTTTATAGAGAAAACTAGGATTTATATCAAGCCTTACTGACCAGTGATTTAAATTGTGATTTAAATCGGTTTGATTTAAATCAAATCCACCCTGGCCGTGACAAAAGCTTAATGAATATTTAACGCATGCCCCCAATGCATCACGGGTGCGTTGATGGAGGGACCTTGACAGACTGAAAAACGTAGTGGAAACCCAGCCTAAGCCTGGTAAAATGTAAACAGACAGAAGCGCCATCTTAATGCAACTGTTAATGCTACCGAAAACTTTAATAAAAGTAGTTTATTGATGGACACTTGTGGTTCTTAACTGTGTCCTTGCTTTATCCTCAATCCTGTATTGGGGGAAATAGTCATTTGTAATTTTAACAATTTGAGCGCCAGTACACACTGCCCTGCGGCTGCATTGCCAGTTACGGACATGCAAGTGGTAACTGTGTCCGTTACTGGCAACAAAATCTGCGTCTCCCATTGTTTAAACTAAAACCTCAATATTCAGGTTTAATTGCAGTATTGAAACTTTAAAATCAAAAAGTGGGTTATATGTTTCCATTTGGAAACTTGGCCTCAAAAAGGTTCGCCATCACTGTCCTAGAATATGCTTTTTTCCAGATCACAACCCCATTTAACAAGTTAAGAGTTAACAACAGTTATAGCTGTTTGAACTATAATTAAATATGAAGGTTTATGATTTTTATGACTCCTGCTTCTTGAATAGTTGTCAGTTTTGAAGACCCCTAGATTAGCCACTATATGCATGACATGCAGCAGTATTTACATATCATACAAAGATGTATATGAACAATTCTTACTTAGGGCCGTAGGCAGACTTTTTCCTGAGGTTCGGACACAGATGCTCACAGTGAAACTAAAGAAATCATAGACATGTCAATCACATTTGTATACACACAGTAGAATAAATAATCTATCTACATGTGGCATCTTTAACCTGGCAGCATCCCCTTCCCATTTAATTGCCCAATGTCTACTCTGGTTTTTTTTTTAGTTTGTTTGTTAGTTGTTAGTGGATTTGAATTGTTTAGCAGAAGCCCAAAGCCACACTTGGAATTGCATATATGATCCAGACAAGCCAGCAACCTCCAGCAAAATCTGTTTAGCTCCTGTATCCTGGCTGCGTGCCCCCAGCATCATTGATGATGGCAGGAAAGTGTGGTTTCCCGTGGCATCTGGCATAGGTGTCCCTAGTTTTCCAATCCACAGGATCATTGATGATATCTAGGACATGCGGGTGGGGCATGAGTGGGCAGCAATCGGGTTTAATTTTCCATAATGCTTTAACAATAAATATTATATCACCAGTTAAAGGTTAATGAACTTTTATGGACTAATAAACAGTCCCAAAAAACAGTAAGCAAAATAATAATAATATATAAAATAATACATTTGCAGTTGAATAATGGGCCCAGATAAGTGGATGTGCCTGATTTCAGTGCACCATACAGTGCATCGTAGGAGGATATTGTTTAGAACCTCAAGAAGGAAAATCAGGATGTTTCCACCCTAAATATGCTAAATAAGATATATTTAAGTGTGTCCCAGAGCAACAAGTAATTATCGAAATTGCAATAATTTTTAAATACACTTTCAAGACTAGCACAGATGGATTAATGATTAGGTATAATGGTGAGTATATATTAAGCTTCCAAGGTAATATAGGGAGAGTTTGGTCATTCTGTGCTCTAAATAATACAAGTACGCAACAATGATCACTAAACATGGCATGTATTCCACTGAATGAACCAAGGGAAGTGCTCACAAATAAGCCATATAGCGAAGCCATATTGCCAAATCAATACAGGATAAGGATATGTGTGTTTAGGAAACTACAGGCACCTAGATTCATATGGTGACACTCTAAGACATCACTTCCGCCATAGGTAAGTGTAATGTCCCATGCCTCCTATTTTCCCACCCGCTTGCGCTAATGATGTGCGGGGTGGGAAGTCTAACGCCTCTCCTAAACTTCCTCCTAAACGTGATGACATCACCATGCTGTGCTCACGCTTTATACATTGAGGCAGCACTGCTGTACAATCGATTCCCACTAGATTGGCCGTGTTGGTTCCTTGTTCGATTGGCCATGTTGGTTCCTTATTCGATTGAGCTATCTTTGAGCTGGAGAAAGGCTGGATGCAATAGATTTGAGCACATTCTTTCACCCGCACAGTGCTCGATTATGCTCGGATCTATAACCAAATCGAGCAGTGTATGCCCAGCCTAACATTCCAGGTAAGAGGTTGAAAGAGAAAGGGACTGAAAAGAGAGGAGGAAACCGAGGAGGAGAGAAGACAAAAATCCTCAAGCTGCCGGATAGCCTACACCACTAGGACACGGCAGAACATAAAAAATGTATTTTTGTTTTAAATTAAGTTGGGATGTGGCATCTCTTTTAAGTTAATTGAGAGTCAATCTGAGTCAAATACAGTATCAGCAAGGTTCATTTTAAATAAGCAGTATTAGGATAGCTTGGTTGGTTAATTTATTATCCTGTCACATTATTTGGGATAGTGAACACACAATTTCATTATTTAATGAGTGGCCAGAAAAATGAAAGCTTCCTTACCAACTAACATCCCCAATAGAAGGGTGTTTGCAATTCTTCATCTCTGGGTTTAAAGAATCAGGATTGAATATCAAAGATGTATGGAGAAGAACTACCGGCTGCGCTCTAGAATGCAGAATAAGATAATTAGCAAACAGGGTTGGTAGAGACCCCGATTTATTATAGCTAATCCAATACATTATATAAACCTATACATATATATCTTTGTTGCACAGTATATGTTTAAAATTTTCAATACATACCAGAAATGCTCTTAAATTAGGGTGCTTCAAATAGTTAAAAAAAACTATATCATAACAACACCAGACACTGTACAATAACAGAATAACAAGTTAAATCAAACAAATACTGCATTTTGCATGCTGCAAGACTCGCTGCAATATAAGACATGCAGCTGAATGAAAGACTCAGAGTCCTGAAACGCAGAGGGACTACCCTCCCATCTCCACACCTGGTGACACACAAGCCAGGTTTTGAAGGAAACTGCATGTGCAGTAGCACAGTGTGTGGTTTCCATGCTCACAAATTAATTAAAGTCCTGAAGAAGTGGCGAGAGGGTTAGGAAACGCTCCAACAAAATTGTTCTTTTTAAGTTGAATAAAAGGAAAATCTAGATGTGTATGGGGGCCTTTAGTCTTAAAACTTTTGACCTGTTTCTCCAGTGATGCCAGAAAAGTGATAACAACCAGTGCAAAAACACTCCCTTTTGTCCCATGTCATGCCTTTCCCATAAGAACTAGTATCATAGTCAACAAGGCAGTAGATGAGCGAGGGGGCTGAGCTACATGCCATTTGTTTTTAGCAAAAAAGAAAGCTTTTCCTTTTCTGGGTGGTTCTTATGGCTGGTTTATCTTCTGAGTGGTTCTCTGTTCTTATGGCTTCTTCCAAGTACAAGTAGGATTACAAATTAGAATTTAAAAACAGGTTCTAAAAATATAAATCTATAATGGACATAATTTAGATATACTAGATTGCATAATTATCCATATGTTAAGCAAAATATACTTTAAAGAATGCATAATGCAATTTTTAAACCACTTACTATATAGGAAATAGTATTTAATGGTGTTATATCGATATCTATATTTAAGTCTCCTACCTATAAACATACACTGTGTCCGCTTCAAAAGCTCCGATTATCAGATCTTGAACACAAAGAGTTAAATTTTAGTGATGATATTTTTCACTGATATTAATTGTATATCATATTAATTTGAAGTTAAGCTGGTGGGTTTTCTAAAATTCCATTTGGAGGTTTGTACCTGGGTATCCATTTCGATCAATGTCTTCCCCTCCTCTCAATGCAAAGCCAAATCTGGACGGGGCTTCTTTTGGGCTTTCCAGGATCTGTGATGGCTGTGTAGATAACCCGGATTTCTCACCTTTGTAAATGTAAACACATCCTGCTCCAGATTGACCACCAAAAGGAGCTCCTACAGCCACATCTAGGAAGGAAACAGTCACAGAGGCAATGTCCATACTTAAAAGTACTGTTTGGGATTATAGAAAGTACAATACAATTAATAAACTGCTAGTTATATCAATGATAGGGAACTCTTGAGGGTGTTTTGAAGCTTTTGCTTCGTTTCTGCATTGTAAAAATTTACAAAAAACAATCAAAAAGAATTCTACACACAACACCCCCATCCACTCAGTTAATGTCATTGAGTGGCCCAGTCAGAACCCAGACTTGCATCCAATTGAATACCTCTGGAGAGATCATAAAACGTCTGTGCACCAATGCTTCCCATCCAACCTGATGGAGTTTGAGAAGTGCTGCAAAGAGGAATGTGGCATCATATTCAAAAAGACTGGAGGTTGTAATTGCTGCCCAAAGAGCATCGACACAGTATTGCACAAAGGCTGTGAATACGTATGTCCTCAGGTAAACTTAAACACTGTCATTATAGGGATTTGTTTGTAGAATTCTGAGAAAAAAAATGCATTTTAACCATTTTGGAATAAGTCTGCTACATAACAAAATGTAGGAAAAGCGATGCACTGTGAATATTTTCCGCATGAACTGTATCCCAACCTTTAAAATGGGTCTCACTCTACCTAATTCCACTTATTAAATTGACTAGTTATAATTAGATATAATAAAGAATTATTCTTGATCTTGTAAAGGAAGAGGGAGGTTTGTAAACTTAGAACTATAATACTACCATAACATTTTTAAAAATATATAATTAGAATTTGAAACGATAAAATAAGTACATCATTTTAAATCATTTTAAATCATTTCATTTTAGCTGACTACATTGACATGAAAGCACACCATACATTTTCCATACATTTTTTAAGTAGTAGTAGTTCTTATTTAAAAAGGAAGCATTTATAAAAGCACTTAATTAGTAGATTTTACTATTTTAAATCCAATTTAAATGTAGAGTAGAATGTTAATGCAATTGTTTTGCAGGTCAAAATTGATTACTCTGTGACTACACTCAAATGACTTCTGATACCATTGTATCCATCTTGATCCAGGTCTCCCAAAGGAGCAATTGATGCTCCAAAATGCCCATAGACATGAGTTCCCCTGAGGATCTGAGGTTCTCTGTCCAGACTTCCGGACTTCTTCTGCAAATATACATAGACCTGCCCAACTTCCAAGAGCTTTCCTCCTGTTTTGCGCTCCATGAAAAGGGGAGCTCCCACCAGAAGATCATCAAGCCTGGATGTAAACATACAATACATTTGAATAGTTGATAAGAGACATTTATAAGGCACCTATTATCCTGCAAAGGCCAGATATATAAAAACATTTTATTCAGCAACCATTAAAACACAAAACAACAATGCCCATTGTAATCTGTCTGTTGGTTCAAGGCAACGAAGTAGAAAATATTAATGAATTAAGGCCAAGAGCTCTGAATACAGCTCATAGTCTTCCAGATAAAATTTCCTACATAACCAATAGCAATGTGTGCATAACAACTGTCTGTAGGGTTGATTATGTAATGAATCCCAATCTGTTAAAATGCAGTACCCTAGGGGTATTCAGTCATATAAAATTATACTTTGTCTGAAATGAAACTGTTTTAAAACTTACCCATCTCCATTAATGTCTGTAACAGCTACAGTGTGGCCGAAATAGGAGGCGGTCTGTGAAAGCACAATTTTAAGACTGAGAACCATATCACAGGGTTGGAATGCAATAACGTCATATTAAGGCAACACAATATTCTAAGGGAATCATGAAGCCCTTTGTCGTTTTAGCTTATTCAAATCATTTCTGCCATTAGGATATTTGAGGCACCCAAGTTTGTAAATATCAGCAAGAATTTAATGGCCATGTTTCTGTGAAGAATGAGGATTGTATTTTCTGTTCTTGAAATGACTTTTCTATAAGGAATGAAACTGTATGATCTTGGTGTGACTACTGTGTGTGTCTTTATAGCCCAACTCAGACAAGCGTCTTTAAACGGCAGGACCATTTCTCCCGCTATGTGCATAGTCTGCACCCTCCCACAGGTGCCCTCCATCTCATTCCCGATCCAAGCAGCGCGAGTGGGGGCTGTGGAGGAGGAAGGAGTGCATGCAGGGGGTTGTAGGGTGTGGAGGAGGTATGTTTGTGTGTGTGGGGGGG
>CM070042.1:15135104-15147431 GCA_036250615.1 Ptychadena robeensis
CCTATGCCCTATGCATTAAGAGTAGTTTTCGGGGCCACAAGTGAAAGACCAAGGGGGCCGACCAAGGAATGTCCAAAGGGCCGCATAAGGCCCCCGGGCCACAGGTTGGGCAACTGGGATCTATGCAGTAAAGAGTCTCATTGCTTGAATACAATTTGGTTAGATAGTTCAGAAATGCCCTCGTAAAAACTAAAGTTATGTAGGTCGTTTACAAATGAGATCCATTTGTAGGATATCCACCAAGGTACTGTTTAGTATACATACCTGTTCTCCTCTGATGCTGGTCATTTTATAGCCACCTGAATAGATTTCAACCTGCGATAGACAAAAGTCATCACTAATTTCAATATAAACTCTTCTAGTTTACTCTTCACATAAAAGACTTGCCATATACTATGAGACAATGGACAATCATTTAATAACTTGATGTTGATCTTGACTTTAAACATAAATGCACAACCCATCTACCTATCCTCACATCTTAATGAACAGATCAGTGCACTGGGCTGCTCATCTAGTATGAGGACTTCTCAAAAGACACATTTCACATTCAGGACTTACCATGCCCATGTTTGAAAGGATTGGACAGCCTAGAACAACTTCTGCAAGAAAGAAAATAGTCGCCGGTGTTAAAGCAGAAGGCTCAAATAGTGGACACCTAATCTATCCCTTCGATAATGCAGCTCCTTTTTAACCAGTGTCTACACCTAGTCTTCCACAATCTGACATCCTAATGATTACACGGAAATGAGACACACAGAAGTACAGAATGCATTCAACCCATTTGTTTTGACAAAGGCCTCCGGCCGAAATGCATCCTACTGAACACACATTGTTGTTATCTGTAACCAAGAAGAGACTTCATTCTGGTATGCACAAGAGACACACACAAGGGATGATCAAATCCATCGATGCTGCTTCACAATCTGGTGGAGAGGTGGCACTAACACCTCACAAGTGACTCTAGGGCGCCGTGCAACCTGTATTATGGTGTACCGAAACGGACACACAACATGACTTTTTAATAAAGATGCTGTACATTGTGACATTTTAAACATGACTAGTGTGACTATCTTTTGTAAATCCTATTGTAGCCGTTAAAGTCCCCTTGCCTCTGTTTCTACAGAGGGTATACTGACTTGGTGGTGTGTTGTGCTCTTCATGCCCCAAGCCCAATCCTTTATATTAAGAGACACACACATGGCAACTCCTGCATTCGAGATGGGAACACCACTCATGCAAACCCTGCATTGTACCTGCAAAGCCTATATTATTCCTCCATTATTGTCAGTGTATTTTTTAACCTTTCCTTTTATCATTAACATAAATTTGTAACAGCAGGTGGTGTGCCTCGTGACCCTGTGGTCTCTGCTACTATCAACCTGCTCTTGTCAGCACACTTTGAATCATTATTTGCATATTATGTGCAGTAGGGGCTCTTGATTTGCTCAGAAGTTGAAGAATCCATTATGGTGCCATGAAAGGCTTTCTTTCAAGACAGAAATACCTAAAATGTACTGATGTGTAAGATGTTTATATTTTGCATCTCTCTTTTTACCATACCTGGAGAGTCATCTTCTGTAAATTCACCATAAGCAACTGCAAACCCTAAAGGAAAGAAAGTAAAGTGCAAATCAGAATTATTATTTCAATTACCCAAAACACAATGTATACAAGTCAAAATTGTTTTTTTTTTATAGAACAGGGTAGTGTTTGATTTTGCTATTTATAGCTGTTGGTATAGCCCAGACATGGGCAAACTAAGGCCATGGGGACAAAACCGGCCCTTTAGTCTTTAAATTTGGCCATTTGTCACCTTGGTGTCAAGACGCTCTGGCTCCCCTCATTCCCTGCAATAAGTGAAGATAACATCTAGTGGATAAATGTTTGGATATCTTCCTAGTTTCTCTATCGAAAGTTTCTATTTATAAAATTTTTAACCGTATTTTCTTTTTTTAAATATCCTGTCTTAAGCCCCCCCATACACCTTAAGATCGATCCATACAATCTGCATTAGATCTACCAACATCTGTGTAGTATAGTAATCTCTCTGATCGAATTCATAGTGATTGGAAGGATTAGAAAGATCCTCATATTACATGGTTTTGATTGTACAGAAATTGTATGAAAAGATTGTAAGGTGTCTGGGGGCCTTTACCTAGCAGGGCTAAGGACCCCTATGTTGGGCAGTCCTTGCAGGCTCTTGGACCAGTCCCTATGTCACATTTTAAAGCCCATTGTGGTCCACAAGTCAAAAGGTTTGCCCACTGGGTATAGCCCTTTACTTCCTCTTGCAGATACACAAGTAGGTGCTAGGGAAAGGATGCTAAACCAGGATGAACATTTTGAGAAACCTGTTGCTAGAACAACTGTCCCTCATAAGAAGGGTAACCATTGGCAATGGGAACTGTAAATATTTCTAACTGCTCGTCGGACAATAATTATTAGTGCAAATGCAACAATAAAACATTATTAATGTTACCACCATTTTGCTATCTGTAAGGTATAGCGATGCAATGTTTTTAGTAGAAGTAGAGTGTATGACATCATACCTTTATAGGCATTAGATAAGCGTACATTTTCCACTGACATGAAGAGACCAGAAAACTCTCCTATCATGGTTGCAGTATTTCTTGGAATACTGGAGAGAGGGACGGTAACATAGAGCCCTGGATGACAAAAAAAATAAGCCAAAGACATCAGGAAAAATGTTTTTTCGTTGAGTGAATATCTAATGCACCATATGGATTTCTAACTAAATGGCACTATGATAAAGGTGAAACAACAGCACAGAAACACCTGATGGTTGTACACATTAGAGGACTAAAGGTGCCCATACATGTATAGATGGGCGCATGATCGATGTCCCGTTCAACCACAGCGTGGTGACGTCATCATGATGTCACCATGAAGCATCCGAATTTTGGACGGGAATCGAGGCGCAACAATATAGGTGTTCGATTTCCGTCCAATCCAAACCAGGGTCCCCATCCAAAGGAATTAGGTTTGACCAGGATTTACAGACATGTCCATTACCTGTTCGTCCATCTTGTCTTTGAGCTGGATTGTTCTCACTCGGAGACAGGGGTGGCCACATTCAATGGCGCAAGCATGCATGGTCATCAAATGTGCGCCCATTTAGTCGTGTATGGGCACCTTATCAGCCTGCCAAGATCCTCTTTATTATTAAAATACACAATACTTACAGAGACAATAGGGCCTTTTTAAAAGTTCTCTACTGCTTGTTTACAATATGTAGTATCTGGTTCATTTTAAAAAGATGAAACCAGGACATTTCTATAAACTGTTCATCTAGTTTATCAGTATCTATACAGTAAATTATCATTGCCACAAAGGAGGATTCAGAAGAAAAAGCCAAACTATAAAATGTTTGTTTACAATTTGGTAGAATGGCAGCTACTTGAACTAATTTTTATTCTGATTCTTGACCTAGTGATAGCTTCATATACCATATATCGCACATGAAGCACTGGACCATAAGTCACACCATGGTTTTTGGTAGAAAATGACTCACAGAACAACTCATTCCAGGCTCTTAGCACTGATTTCCCTTTACATGAACATAATATATACTGATATTTACAAGGGAGGTGAGGCAATGCCAAGAGGCCAGGGAGAATATTTAACTCTTAGCACTGCCCTTCCTCCTGAGTGCATACTGGTATACAGCATGTTCCAGTAGAGAGGAGGCACTGCTGAAAGCCTGGAGACCAATAGACATATTCTGGGCTCTCAGTGGTGCCTCCATTCTGCTCAAACATTCTGTATACTGGCATATACACTTGCATGCGAGAATCAAAGGCAGAGCAATGTGGAAACACTGGGTTTTATTATTGTGAGAAGAGAATGCATTAAGATAATGCTTCATTTACTGGTAAAAAATAAATGCGGCACAGCTAGTGTGATATGGCCCTAAGGGGGCTATATAGTTGAGATGAACATAGAACGAGACCTTTAGAAGGCAAGATGGAAAATTGGTAAATACGGAACATTTGTCCTTTAAAGAAATTGAAGTCTATTCTACTCTATTACCCTAAAAACCATTGTATTCTTAATAGTATAAACATAAAAAAGGATGGGAATGTGTTGTTTTTCATAACCAATGTGAGATACCTACCTTCAAAAAAATATCCTCCAGGTGCTCCAGCTAGCAAAACACCTTTCTGGAGAGAAAAGCAGAGAACAGAGTACAGTTATTTTTACCAGTATCAAATTCTGGCCCAAAGACCAAATTTGCAGTGCATATATTTTTGGCCCACAAGGTTTTTTTATTGTATTTAAGAAATGAATACTACAGATGACTTTTGATTTTACGTGTTACAGTATTATGATTTGCTAGTTCCAAGTATAATGTTTAAGCAAAACAAAAGTTTGTTACCATATAAAACGTTTAAACGTTAAGGCCTAGGCTCCACTGTACTCTGGGATCTGCTGGTGTCCGCTCAAACCTCAGTTGCATTCCCATAGACACAGCTTGCTGCGTCATTTTCAACACAAAGGAGGCTTGGACCCAGGGCTCTGACGGACTGTGGAGACAGCTCTGTCAAAGCCCTATTGCTGTCAATGGGAGGCTTGTGCCTGTGTTGTTTTTTGCATTATTGTTGACTTCGATTTGGGAGAGAGCAGTTCTAACACAAAAGCCCCTGCCCTTGCATTTCCCCCTTAAGCTCCACTCAGTGCAGCATTGGAGAAGGTACTAGAGAACCAGCTTTCTATACAGAGAATTTGAAAAAAACATTCTTTTCAAGGTTATAAAATACCAAAACCATTAGGTCATTAGGTGAAAGACTAGAGATTTCCACTCTATACAAGCCTTGCTGTGAGCCATGCCAAAGATGCTTGCCGCAGATGCCCACAATGTATTTTTGGTTTCACCTCAAAGTAAATGTTTTATGATTCCATGGCTGTGGCATGTCCTGATGGCCAAGAAGATATGGTAGAAAACTCCAACCATCAATATTTTCAGTATGAACATTTTTGTCAAAATTCTCCAAAAAAGTTAAAAGTAAAACATTTTAACTTTAAAATATATTTTATATTTAATCATAAAAAATTAGGTATACATATCAATATAACCTGATTCCAGAGTATAGAGGTCTCCCTGACCTTTTTCCCATTTCCTAATGGCTTGACAAATGTCAGGGGAAAAAAACCCACAACTGCTAGTGAACTGTAAACACTTTTAAAAAATTCCCCTCAACAAATGGAAAATGGAAAAAGGGTCCAGGAGATCCACTTTTATAAGTAATCAATTGTTAAATTATAAACCGTGTTGTTATATATATATTTAAATTTCAGCTTTAATGCAAAAGAATGACGGAGATGGTTGAAATTCTGCAGTCTAAATGAATTTCAACCAGGATGAGTCAAAATTTATAGCGATATGAATTTTGCTGAATGTGACCATCTCTATTGCTAACCAGCTGAAGAACCCATTAACCTTCATATGATGCTAAAAGACCAAGGCTTATACAGTCTAGAACCACATGAATCCATTCTTCCTATAATAAATAAATAAAGTGGTAGTCGCACATTAAAATGGCCAATATGATAAATAACTATTTACAGTCCCTTCTGGGCAATGGGATTAGCCACTCCTTTGTAAAGCTAATATTATTGTGAAAGCCAACATGTCAATACAAGTAGTAGGTTTATAAAGTTGCTGTATTAAACTTCCTAATTAAAAATGGGGGGCTTCTTTGGTAGCATAAACATTTTAAAGGAAGCATTATTTAACTTATTTTCTAGGGCCGCCCTCACTCTGTGGAACCCTCTATCTTGTACCATTGAGTAGGGAATAGACGGCTTGTATTTGAGCCGTCTCATGTTCCCTGCAACAGCGTGATGGCGTCATGCTGCTGTCAGATATCGTTAGAGCTGGGGAGACAGCTCTGCTCTCTCCCCAGCTCAGCCGATGCTTTGCATGGAGACCCGTGGTTTCCATGCAAAGCAATGGACAACGGACGTATTTAACGGTCATGTCCGATACGGCTGTTTTCTAGCTGGATTGATTGGTCTAAAACAGCGATGGCCACATATTATATGGGCCAGATAGATGGCCGTGAGCGCGCACAGCGCTCGAATCTGCTAATATCTACATGTCTGTACCTTGCTTTAGACTTGCTCCTACTTAAACAACTTTTCAGTCTAACCAACTCATATTCCCATTCCTAACCTCACCACCCTGCCAGTTGCATCCCCTCTACCTATTGTATACTTTGTTCCCCAACCTATTAGATTGTAAGCCCGATTGGGCGGTTTCCTCAACTCCTCTTGTGTGATAACCTGTACCTGTGTGTTATCTTGTGTTGTATCTATGTGGCGCTATATAAATAAAAGTTAATAAAATTTTGTAATACACAGCAAAACATTTATAAAAGAAAGACACAAAGATGTAATTGTACGTTCTTCTGTGACCCTTTTGTATTGTATTACATGCTGCAAAACAAATACATTCTAAATCTACTCAAGACAATGCAGGCAAAAAAGAAAATATGTGTTCTTGCATAGGGGTAGAAAATGATCTTTTTGATGGAAAATATATTCAAGATTTAAGATAAAGTGACCCTCACATGACCTTAGTACGGAGGTTGCTATTGAAAGCCTCTTTCTAAAACCGATAGATGCTAACCATCATGCCGTGAGTCTGAGACATGTCAGAACTACTTCTTCTGGGTTAGAAACTCAGCACTTAAGCTAAATCATCAGCATTAAACTATGCAACTAGCACTCTCAAAGCAGAGAAAGAGCTCCATTAAATATATTCAGTTATGTGAAAGGTGCAGATTTAACAAATAAAGGGCTTACCTTGCTTATTTCTGTGCTAAATCCAATCTCACAGTAACGATTATCTTGTGCTGCATAAGACATCACAAGAGATAAAGTGTCATTCCCACATTTTAGTTTCTAACACAGGACAGTATAATGTACAAGTCCCACCCTAAAGTAAGGCAGATAGCAATCTAATTATCAGTTAAGGGAAATTATACATTTTCGAGAGTTCATAGGTTAAAATGCAACATTGCAACACAAAGAATGAGTGCCCAGAGCTGTAGCGCAGCTAAGTGGGAGGGCACATTGACACAGGCAGCGGCCAGGGCAGCTATAGGAGGGGTTAGTAGGGGCGGAGCTGCGCGGTGACATCAGGTGCAGTCCCAAGAAAAAGGTAGCGGAGGAGGAAGTGGGCCTCTTTGTGGCGCGGGACATCACCCTCCCTCCCCTTTTGTATGATGCTGGTTTCTGATGTTTGTCTTTGTTTCTTTTGTCACAGCATGGCAGAAGCTCGGCAGTGCCGCATGGAGAAAACGGAGCCTTGAGTGACTCATTGTGACGTGTCGGGACTTTAAGGGCACTCACTAAGTACTGATGGGGGCTTTGGCCCCGGTTCAGCTTTTGTATTTACAAGTTTAAGGTACCCATCGTGCTGGTATTTAAGGGCAGGTGGCTGGTACAGTGGTGGGAAACAAGTGGAAGAAGTGGCGGCACTGTCGGGTGACCCCATATTGAATTGTTATTACGTTTACAGGCTGTGGCCAGTTTTCTGTTACTGCACTTACTTTATATAAACACAAGTTTTCCAAAGAATAATTGACTCTGTCATTATTTATTAGTGGATAAGTTATTAGTGGGTTAAGGTAAGCACGGCTCGATAGTCCTGGGGCCATGAAAACAGGAAAAAAATCAAATTGCCAACTGAATCTGGCTCTATTTAAAAAAGTTTTGTGTCCTATTAACATCCTATTAATATTTCGAAGCCTAGCTCCAAAATGAGTGGTAACAGGTTTTATGAAAAAAACACCCCCCCCCCCCCCCCCCCCCCCCCCCCCCCCCCCCAAGATTTCATCAGGCTTGCTTTAGATCAGGGACTGACAACCCCTGGCCAGCAAAAGTGTTTTAAATGTATTTGAGCAAATAAATGCCACAGATGTGTCTTATACTGTGTATATAACATTTCATTTCGCCAGTGCTCAAATATCACACTTTGCTTGAACCTTATTCAACGAATAAGCAAAACATTAGTTTGTTTCCTTATAAAAAAAAGGTTCATTGTTCTATCTGATGAGAACTGTAGAAACATTTTTGACATCCCTGCTTTAGATCATGGTAGTTGGGGGTTTACTTATTTTAGCATTAAATGAGATATTGTCAGGCAGATGTTACACACCGTAGCGACTCCACAAGAAAAGTCTCTCTGTCTTGGTTTGTCGACAAGGAGCAAACTCAGAGAAGGTATTTAGATCCTGAGTGTAGTAGCAAGCCCCTGCTGGAGTTCTCCCCGATTCTCCCGTTTTGCTGAACGTAAGGTCCACATAGTTATATTCCTGAAGGGGAGCACAGGCCTGGAAGACAAAGATGGGTATTTTCTATAATTTTTTTTACTATTCCTGTGTGGAAATCAAAGCAAATAAAACGTGATTTTAAAGGAGATATAATGCTTCACCTGCAGGGCCGCCATCAGAAATTCGGGGCTCTATAGTAGGAAATTTTTCAATAGGCCACCCCCACCCCAATAAGACGTCGTCAGTATGTCCTGACAGCAGCATCAGGACAGGGAACCTGGTTGCCACAACAAGAGCAGTGGGCATGATACCCCCTGTACCGGCCTGACGGCAGCTTTGTTCCTGTGTGAGAAGAGGTCTAGAACACCACCTGCTAGCTGGATAAAATACAATATATAGTCCCTGCTGTTCAGGGAAAAGCTTGCGAGGTGGTTGTTTAGGACGAACTGGTGACTGGGATCTAGATCCCAGTTACACCATTCCCCGCTTCCCCCTCCTATATATATTTTTGGGATGTTGGTCGAATTTTTCAAATACTAGTTGCATACTCTGGGATCGCTGTTTGTGTAAAATACAATATAATAATACTTTTCAATACCTATCTAAATAGTAATAATATTTTATTTTTTTAGTCATGACCTTAATCAAAAAGAAAATAAGATATATACAAAACTGGAATTTTATTCACATGTATAACTTGGTTTGCTATGATCACAATGTTGTCTTCACAACTAGATATAAAAAATAAAATCATACCACAATGCTGGTCCCCCAGGTTCTAACAGTTGCTCCAAGCCACTGGTTAGACTTATAAATGGTCATTCTCCCTTCATTGGTTTGGAATGTGGTTCCTGTGTAAAACAAAGACTGAATGGTAGAGGTAACAATACTAAGAGAAAGAACATAATAAGGACAAATATGGACACCCACAGTTGAAAGAAAAAAATTACAAAGTGGTTTTTTAAGCAATTCTATCTGTACATAATACTAGCCAGAGCTGGCTCATCAACAAGCCAATTCGGGGCGCAGCCTTGTTCCCAATACAGCTACAATTCTCATGCCCATGCAGTAAACCAGCAGCATAATTACCTAGCCAGAATGTGAATATGGCTATCAATTCAGTTGGTTATCAAATTGGTGTTTGACAACAAGACCATATCAGCACATAGAATGCAAATTAGATAACTTGCTTTATTGCAATGCCTATTGAATGGGCATCAAGGACAAGTGTGCTACCTTGCCTAGGAGTCTAACCACTGAGGGTAGTAAACAGACTAGAAATGTATGGGGAGTAAAAAGATGTTAAGGATCGTCTTCTTCAGACCACGGATGAAAAACAAAATCTTATAATATTATATAGAGATGAGTAATGGTAACATATACTTCTTTTAACTTTACCTGATTGGTCAAATGGTATAATAGAGCAGTTAGTGCTGGGCTGTGACCCCCATGGGCATATGAACACACCTCCACCCTTCCCAACATTTGGAGCAGAAGTGTTCAATCTTGGAGCTCCCGCAACTATGTTCATTCTACAAGGGAAAAAAAGGAAAGAGAAATTAATGTTTCACATATGTATCTAACAGGTAGATATTCACAAAACAATAATTAAGATAATTAAATGGAGATATAAGAGGTAAAAGTTTTTTTCAAACCAAGGATTTGTTTTATTAAGCGTAGGGTCAGTTATAGTCAGTTTAATGCTGAGCGTTACTAAGGCCTTGTTCCTATGCTTTATGTTTTTTCTTGTGGTACCAATTCTATTTTACTGAAAATGTTAGTTGCTTATGTTTTTATTATTTTTTATCTAATTATGTATATTCATTGATCACAGACAATGGCCAAGAATGTACCAAATGAAATGGAAAGTCCTTTTCTCTTTTTATTAGTACCAATTTGCAGCCAAGCAATGCATTTATGAATTCCCAGGTATTCCCATAAGTGGAATAGTTTATGCACCTTGACCTGATGATGTCACCTTGTTTGACCACCTTTGCCATTACTTTCTCTTTTGCAGTTGGCGGTGAAATCACCCATGTCAGAAATTCAGGAAAGCACTGCCAACCCCTAGAGTGTCAAGGAGGGAAAGCCACATATGTCCTGATATCTGAAACAGGAATGAGTGGCAAAGGAACATAAATAAGGTCAATATTTGTGGTTGGGTCCATTGCAGAGACACCTAGAATGGGCATGGTCTGTAGGCTTGTATTCCATTAAGGAAGAGTCCCCATTGGTTCTTGTAAAACAGTTGTTGTTCAATAAAGTCTCCCTGTAACTGTCTATGTGCAAATCATTGATGTTAAAGAACATCATCTTAAGTAACTGTACTAGTATTGAGTATTTTTACACACTTCGGATCGGATTCCGGGGCGATCGATTCCGGGCGCGTGCACGCGAAAAGATCGTCCCGAAATTGTGTGAAGCCCACCTTGTCCGTCCGATCACGTCCGATCGTTCGGGGGCACAGAATCGGATCGGACAGAGAACCAACATGTTGGTCTTTCTGATCCGATTCTGCACACATCAGGGGGAGTTGCCATTTGTGGAGTAAGCGATCGGACACGGAATCGTCCAGGAATCTGTGGGACAAGGTGGTATGTAGCGATCACACACACTTAATTGGCCATGGAATCCGACTGTGTATGGCTAGCTTTAGGATGTTGAGCCTTTTACACAATCCTTCAAACTTTGCCCAGTTTTAAAAGTAATCTAGTTCAGTGCATTTAGTTTCAAATTGCTAATGTGTCCCTGGATTGCTTCAAAAGGAGGGCTGCCCTCTGTCTGTTTATGTCATGATTCTATTTTAGTTACAAACAGAGCTCAGAGAATTTTTAATACAACAGCACAATTCTCACGTTTAGTATACAGTACATTTAGTTCAGGGTCTGCCTATAGGTTTCAGAGCATTTAAGCGTGAGAAATTAAAGTAGAAAAAGTAATCAGAGCTTAGAATTCAGACCCCCTACATTCGAACATTAATCAAAAACATAAAACACAAATATAACTTCCTTACAAGGAAGTAAAAGTTAAAGAGTGATATTTGAGCTATGTGGTCATGTCTAGGGGACTAGAGTGGCAAAATCTCTTTGTAAGAGTTCCCAGCTCAGAAACCTATTACCTGGGAGCCTCACCGAGTGCAGTGTACAGCAAAGACAAAAAAAGATATCTCCTTCTAATGGCTCTGACATGTAGAATAAGTGCAGAAATCAAAAACATAGAACTTACAACAAAGTAGTAAAACAGAATGCCGAAAATACAGGTCAATGCAGTGATACATAGTTCTGAAAAAAGTTAACTGTATACAAGTTTATTTTTTAGTTTAAATAATGAGGCAAAGGGTTCTCTAGTCTGCAACCCTCAGACTAAAAATAAGATTCCAGAAACTGGATGCAACCTACCAAACGATGATCCCCATCTTGCTGCCTTCTATATGTTGCACAGGTCCAGCCCATATTGTGCACTTACCTTTTATTTGCTGATTGGTAGAAATCTATTGAGAATCCAAAGTAGCTGCCTTTGGGTCCTGAAAAGGTATGGGGGTTCAACTTGTCCAGATTTAGGGAATGAGTATAAGGGAGAAGTAGAGACAGCAGGCACAGCAGCATGGTGCTATCAGTCCAGCCAGAAGTAGAAAGTGACTTCTCTTCCTTCTCTGCAACACCCTCTCTCACATCTGACTCAGCCTGTGTTTTACTTTGAAATTACATACAGTCTTTACTGTTTCCTGAAATCAACACAGCATCTCCACTACACTAACTACAATACATAATACATAGTGGCTATTCTTATACTAGAACTTATACTCCTTTTTCCCCATCTTTTTTTACTAACATGTTCAGTCCCTACAACGCCTTGGTACACCCAACTATCTTTACAGTCATGGTCACTATGAACACCAATATTTTTCTATTGCCACGTTTATTGCTGGGTCACTGAGTGAGAGAAGCCCCTGCTTCCCATAACAGCTCCCAAATATGAGTCTGAGCGCCCCCCATATGAGACCCTCTACTGGAGACTGATGTCCCCA
>CM070042.1:15162223-15200707 GCA_036250615.1 Ptychadena robeensis
CACGAGTCTCTGCAGCTCCGATAGAAGTCTGCAAGTTTCTAGGAGCCAAGATGCCGGCATGAGAACTGCAAGTGAAGTAAGTATAGTGTGGTTTTGTGTAGCAGTTTTCCAGCATCTGAATTGCTGACAGTCTGTGTCTGACAGTATTGTGTCTGTTTTTGTATGTCTGGTTTTTTTATTTTGAGTTTAAAACCGCTTTAATCTGCTTACTAAGGACTACATACACCTCTTCCAAGAGCATTAAAAAAACAAAACAAAAAAAAACGTAAAACACACACAACTTTAACACAAATCTTTTGTTCATTTATTAGTTAATTGTATAATATTACATGTATTTTTCTGGAAACCTGTAAGGTTTCCTCTTTTATGACTTTTTGTACAGTTGTATCATACATAGAAACGTCAAAAAAAAAGTCTGATAAAATATACATGCCACAGCAGCAGAAAGTTTCTTTTTTGCAAACTAGTTAAAAACTATAGTTTTGCCCTTTCAGTTTAATATACAACTACAGCAAGAAGAAAATATGATACAGAGTGCAGATGCCTTTTTAAACTGTTTGTTGTAGACTTCATCCTTCATTGCATCCTCAACATCATAATTTGGGTTGCTCTCTCTATGGAGAAACAACTGACCATCATTTCTGCCAGTGGCCTATTCTATAAGGAAATCACATGAGACATAATGTCAGGAGAAGACCCTCCTTCATGTAGAATGCATTTATCCCCCTATACACCTTCCAAGATTAATGCTTTAACCCAGGTCCATTGACCAGCTATGATTTGTACTTGGAGGCTAATGTGTTGAAAAGTTAACAGCACAGCTTAAAACATACATACAACTCTTTTGCTTTCTCCAAAGGTAACTAACTGCACACCAGCTCCGGTAATGGTCATCTATAGTCTGCAGACTGTGCCAAAGCCCTAACCTAATGTTTGCTCTCAAGATCACAAGTGAACATCATATCACTCGTGATGTCCACTGAAATGTGTTTAATGTATAAGTGGTGGTGCTAACAGACTTCTACATTGGCCTAACTGAAAAAAAATACTTTAGGGGGGTATACAAAGTGAAGCAAACATTTATTTTGTTCTCCCTTTTACATAAAACTGTAGAGAGATTTTAGTTAAACTAAAATGAAAGATATGGGAAACTTAGGACAAGGAACTGAACCCCCCCCCCCAGAAATGTGGGCCAAAGTGTCCTCATCCCCATTAACAGGGAAAATAAAGTCTTGTAAAGTACTGCATTTACTGCCCTAATGGCAGGAGCCATTTCTTCAGTGCCAAAACCTGGTACAGTTATGAGTCAAGAGTTCATGACCATCATCTCATGTCCCATGACTAGGAGGGTGTTGTAGGTCCTGGCCTGAGAAGATGGGGTGAAGAAAAGGGTGCAAATGCAAAGCTGTAGCTGCTGCTGTGGCCTGCCGAGGAGCAAGCAAAGTTGGATACAGGCCATGGGGTAAATGGTGGAGCGTGAGAGGACCAGCATGATGGAGAGCAGAGGCTGGGATTATGTGAATGGGGTGGCTAGCCAGGAAAGCTGCTGGATGAGCTGGGATGAGAGAGTGTGTAAGGTGGGAGAGTGATATGGGCCCTAGATGAGGCTGAGGGATGTGGTGGACCTGTGCCAGTTGTTGTGGGTGGGGTTGCATGCCAATAGCTGCTGCAGCTGCTGCATGTTGTAGGATGGCATGCTGCACACTGGTTATGGAAGCAGCAGACACCGGTGGTGAGGCTTGCTGAATATGAATAGGTTGAAGGGTAGGTGTGGGTTGCAGAGCTTGTGGAATAGCTCCGGCTGGGAAACTCTTCACTTGCTTGGCCAAAAGCTGCTGTTGTATATGTTGCTGGGCTGCTTGCTGTAGCTTGCTGTACTTCTCCATTTCTTCAGGAGTAAAAGTGATTGGCTGGCTCTCTAAAGGTGCCAGAGATCCCTCATCCTCCTCTTCTTCCACTGCCTCCTCCTCATCTTCCCCTTCAGGATTCGGATCTACTGCAATAGGTGGGTAGGCCGATGCATGATAAAATTCACCCTCAGGTTGTGGTGGCAATATTCTTCCATGGATTGGTGAAAAAGGAATATTTCCATTGCCCAAAGGATGAGTTGCAGCTCCTTCAGCAAACTCTGGTGGAGGTGGCTGAAAGCAGACCGTACTCTCTTCAGGCAGATTTTCTACAGCTGGTACAGGGGGATCAAGTGGTGAAGTACTATCCACCTGTGGAGGAGGTTTAGGATCTTTTTCCTGCTTCTCACTGACTATGGTAACAGGTACTTCCCCCGAGTTATTTTCTTCTTTTTGCAGACCAGTGACTTTAGATCCAGCGGGTAATTTGCCTATTATTGGCAGTATCGTTTTACTACCTAAAGCGGGTGGCAACTTAGGGCCAAAATATCCCTGAGGTGGGTCTTTTACTTTACCTCCTGGCTTTGAGTTTCCATCTTCTGTAGCGCCTGCTGCCTTTTCCAAACGACGTGACTGAATTTTCTCAAGCAGTTGCTTAGCTGTTAAAGAACATCTCCCAGAGTCTTTTTCATTGCTCCTACGTGGCTGGTGGGAGCTACTCATTCCTTTTGATTCTGATCCCCTAGTCACCTCTCTCCTGCTTCCAGAGCGGGTAAAATGTGGGGACTGAGAACGATATATCTTAGATCGGTTAAAGTCTCGCCTACCACCTCGTCGGCTATCTACGCTGTCTCGCCCGTGTGATCCTTTCCCAGAATGACTACGAACACTTGTGCTCCGGTCCCTACTATAACTGCGACTACGTTTCCAACTGTGACCAGTTGTGCTACGACTTCTCCTCTTACTCCGACTACGGCTACTACTGCTAGACCTTCCTCTGCCTCGACTCCTACTTCCTCTTGAGCGGCTTCTACTTCGAGAACGACTTCGACTATAGTCCGATGAGGAGTATTTATGCCTTGTGGAATGTCTCTTAGAAGCCACAGAATCAGAGTCTGAACCTGGTGACCTCCTTTTGGATCGTCGCCTGGAACCACTGCTGTAATCACTGTAGTCACTGTCTGAATAACTTTGATTGCGGCTAGATCGACTTCTATCTGTTGAGCCACCCGAACTGGAAGAATAGGACCTTCTTCTCTTTCCAGACCTAGATCGACTTCTAGAACGATCACTGGTGGAGTCATATTCATCACTATATCGAGAGGTGGATTTTTTCCTTTCTGCCTCATCTTCACTATCATCACCACTACTGTGTCTGTTTCTGACCTTGTTCGGTGTATTCCGGTGAGACGAGGAAGATGAAGAAGGGACAGCAACAGGAGGTGGAAGTGCTGGTTTAGGTTCTGTTTTAAGCTTTTTGTTTTCAGGCTCTTTAGAAGTAGTTGGAAGGTCCTGTTTTGTAGTGACCTTCCCAGGGTCCTCTTTATTCACAGACTTTGGAGTGCTTAAGTCTTTAGAGTGGCTTTTCAAGGCAGGAGAAGGACTTATCTCAGGCTCTTCCACCTTTAACACTGTTTTGGAGGAACCTTTTGACTTCTTGTGCTTATGTTTCTTCCTTTTCTTTGATTTCTGCTCTAACCCCTCATCTCCTTCTTTGTGTTTCCTCTTGCGTTTGCCATTTTTCTTATGCTTTTTTTTCTTTTTGTGCTTATGAGACTTTCCTGTTGCCTCTCCTTTGTTACCTTCTTCAACAGATTCAGGTTTAACATCACTGAGAGGTGCAGATGAAGCATTTAAGTGGGGCCCAGAAGTAAGTGCCACTGAGTTGCTTTCCTTCTTCACTGCATCTTTGCCTGGCTCAGTAGGAGCACTGTCTTTGCTAGTGCCTGAGTTGTCTTTTGTTTTGCCAGCAAGCTTTCCTTTGCCATCTTTGTTGCGGGAGAGTTTGAAGTCAAAGTATAATGGATTACAACTGTAGGAGATGGAGGGCTCTGCTTGAGTGAATATGAGGAGCTCTGAGGGCCACTGCAAGGTAGTGCTCTCATCTTTACTTAAGACTGGAAAAAAAGGACCAGTTGGATGTTTTGGACGCTCAGGCTGTTCTTTTGCAGGTGTTGGAGATTTCTTAGCAGTGTCTTCATTTGAATTAGTGTTAGGCTTTTCATTGCTTTTATCAACCACTTTCTTCTCTACCCTAGGAAGGCTTGGAGGAGCACTGCTCTCAACAGCAAGAGTAACGTTTCCATCCTCTACCAGGCTTTTCTCAGCCTTATTTTCCACCTGTTTTGAGGGCTTGGTCTTACTGATAGCATCCTGTTTCTTTTCTCCTTTTGAAGGTTCACACTCAGTTTGTGTTTGCTCTGAAGATCTCATGAAAAGCAGAAACTGAAAGTTGGGTTTAACTTTACAATGGACAGGTGGCATGTAGTGATAATATTCTGTCTCTCCTGCCTGAGCACATCTTTCCTCCCGTTTCATCTTCTTCAATTTGGATAAGGTGCTGGCCAAGGAACAGCCATTATCTCCCTGACCTTCCTCTTCCTCAACTTTAACTTCAGTATCTTTGCTGCACTCTGCCTCCACAGGAATTTTCAGAGTGCTTATGATGTCAGCAGAGACTTTCTCCTCTTCCTTCTCATCCTCCTGTGCTACCATTTCCTCACCGTGGTCCTTGAAAACAGCTGCTGATGACTCCAGTTTCAATGGAGTTTTCTTGGCAAAGGAGAAAGAGAAGCTCCCCTTTTGGAGTAGTGAAGAAGTAGCAGGGCTTTTGAAGCTGAAGGTTACTGCTGATGGTGTTGGTTGAGCTGGGACAGGAATGGTCTGAGGTGCTTTTTCTTCCTGAATGTGTTTAGGGCTATCTTGTTCAGCTGAAGTTGTGCTGATGGGCATATCTTCGTCTTCTGTGCCTTCTTCATCCACGGCCACTGTAGTAGCTTTGAACATGGGACCACTACCCGGAGCGCTGCTAGAAAAGATTTAAAAAATCATAAGCCTGTGCACATAGTCTATATAAACAAACAATGCTGGGTGTAAAGATGCTCAAGTTTGCTTCAAACAAAAAAAAATCATCAGGTGTAAAAAAAAGTTAAATACAAATGTCAATAGTAGTTTGTAGATAAACTGCCTGGCACAAAAAAAAAGTTGCTGTGACACTGTTTCGATAAGCTTCTGCAATTTTACAAGTGTTCTATCCATTGAGTGTTGCATTAATTGTTTATCAAGGTCTTGCATGAATGATGGTAGAGTCTGACCACTGAACAAAGCTTTCTCTAGCACATCTCAAAGATTGGGTGTGAAAATAATGTCTCATGCTCATTTAATAACTCTTTCACAATTTGAGACTAATTAATCCTGGCATTGTCATCTCTGAATATGCCTGTGCCATCAGGGGAAAAAAAAACCTTGTCATTCAGTATATTCAGGTAGTCAGCTGACATTCTTGGAGCACATACTGTTGCTGAACCTAGACCTGTACCTATTTGCTTAGCTAAATCCAGGTAGCAACTTTTTTTTTGTCCAGGCAGTGTATAAACCATCATGAAGACCAACATTTTTATATTGACATTGTACAAACCCTGTCAAAAATAGGCCAATCTCAGTTGGCTCCCTTCATCTCCACTGTTCATCTTATATTAGGCCAAGGGTGTCTGCACAAAAAAATTGCAGTTCAGCATCAAATCTAATTTTTTTTTTCTTCTTACTTCTTAACATGCATGCATAATTACCAAGCACCCCAATAAATAACCATTACTCTGGTCATTAAAATGTCACCTTTCTGATTGTTTCCTCTGCTCTGCCAGCTCAAGTAGACGTCGTAATGCCTTCTCCTGCTTGCGTTCATCTTTCCGAGACCGCGAAGAAACATTGCGAGCAAACTCTCGCTGCTTCAGATCCTTTAGTCTCTGAAACATTGACAGAGAAGTCAGCTAATACATGAGAAATTCTAGAAAATGTTGGAGAAGGTGCATTTAAACTGCTTTATAGATAGGATGTCCTTTACTTGGAAACACACACTTCCTTCTCTATTTACGTTCATTCATACACATTATCTACAGGAAAACACAGATACTACTATCCTCCCCCTTCAGGCTTGGTACTACACACAACTCACTGGAAGACCCAGACAATGTACTCCAGGCTACATTCTACACACAACTGACTTGAAGATACAGACACACAAAAGGCACCTATATGAGAGCTTTGGATTACTAGCAAATTATGCTCGCAAACCAAGGCACTACTGCAGTCCATACTGAAAACTAAACAAATAAAATTGTATTAAGTGTATGCTTTGTTTTGTCCTAAAAGAGCTCTTCTCTGGTTGAGCATAGCTGTCTTTACTACAATTTTTTTAATTCCAAGGCAGCGTAAAACACTGACAAGCAGAGTTCTCCTCTGAATTTACCTGTTTGTGTGCATGGTCATAGGAATTTATGTGGTTGTCAAACTCCTGGTGCTTCTGATACTGTTTGTCACATAACTCGCAGTAGAAGTTCGCACGCAACTCCTCCAAGGCTTTCGCTAT
This sequence comes from Ptychadena robeensis, assembly GCA_036250615.1. Lineage (NCBI taxonomy): Eukaryota > Metazoa > Chordata > Amphibia > Anura > Ptychadenidae > Ptychadena > Ptychadena robeensis. The sequence continues at coordinate 15,168,659 of CM070042.1, forward strand.
GGCTTTCTCTTTGTCCACAAAATCCTGTAGAGATCAAACAACCTTCAAATTAAGGTAAATTTCTGACACACTATACTGGGACATCTAGCTTCTTTGGAGTTATTGGCAGTTAGTATACTGAAATGTATTGGTTTAGTTCCACAGTCTAGCCATTAGATGTCAGTATATACCAATTATTACTCAGACACCTCTGGACATCCCACACTTCCAGTGCTACACACAAAGCCAAGAGATAAGACAAAGGTAGCTATAGAACTTAAGCCAGTCAGTCATTAAGCAAAGACATGGAAAAATGTTCTCAGCCCACACATAGATCTAGCAACACTAAACTTGCAAAGAATAGTGTACAAGGCAACAGTACGCCCCTGAAATCTAGAAAGGTTAATTGACATGGAAGGCTAGTTTTTCACTCACACAGCAAATGGCTTAGTGCCTTATGAGGGGGGTCAGCAACAGCTGCATTGAGATAATGAAAGTAGAAAAACTGGTCGTAAAAAAAAATAAATAAATAAATAATAAAAAAAATTATAATAAAAAGGTAGGTCACTCATTAAATTGCAGTGCCTATAGCAGAACTACATGGTACCATACATGGTGGAGGTGTACCGAGCATTAGATGAAGTGCTGGCCCCTTAGCATCAAATCCAGATTGGCTTTGAGCAGTGGTTCTCAACCTTTGTAGATCTGCAACCCCAAAAGTGACATCCTGCCAAGTTTAGGGGGTCTAGCACGTTAGGATCCCAAGATCCAGAGAGATTTCAGCCACATTCCAAATACAGGAAGTGAAACTCTGACATCACTTCTGGCATGATCAGGTAAGTGTAATATCCCTTCCCTTATATTTTCCAAACCCGCACATTATTTGCACAAGCATCGGACTTAGGAGGGGGCATTACTCTCCATTCTAACTTCCCACTCGCCTGTGGGCATCAACGCCCTTGATAGCAGCCGCTCAGATGCTTTCAGTCAGCTCGGCGACCCCTGTGAAATGGTTGCTCGATCCCCAAGGAGGTCCCGACCCATAGGTTGGAAACCACTGGCTTAGAGAGTCAATATATAGTAATGGAGGATTGGCCTTATCAATCATTTACCTGTAACAGCTCAAGATGACAAAGTAAAGGACAAAATATGGCCTTTGTATAAAGAAAAAATAACCTTGTATTTTTGTCTCAGTTCTTCAGTATCTTCTTTTTCCACTTCCAGAGCACGTCTTCGCTCCGTGGCATCCTCTGCATAATCCAGCTATCAAGAGTAGCAAACAAAAAAAAATTTTAATGTTAACATATATGGAAAAAAAAGGAAATAAAAAAAAAATTATCACAACTGTGTCCTAACCTGATAAATTGGTTCACAACATCTTCCTAGTAGTGAACACTTACCTGGATTAAGACTATAAGCCCCACATCAACCAATAAACCTGACATTCAGCGTAGGGGTTTTCTTAAGCAACCACCACCACCCAAAGACACACTCCAAGCCATTTGCATGAGCAGCAGAGCGATATTTTAGTAAATGGCTGGGAATGCACCCATTAGCTGGATGTTTTCAGGGAACGCATCAGGTTAAATTATATGGAAAAAATTGTCAATGCACATTGATCAATGCCCTCCTTTTTAAAACTTCAAATTTAACTGGGAACCGCCCAAGTACCGTAACATGAGGAGTTCCCCAGGCGTTTTTTGATCGCTTGCTAAGGGTTAAAATTGCAGGTGCATACTCCCATGTGCTCCAGGTCACTTTGCTAGCTGCTGCCTAGGACGCGACTATCTAAATGAGCCCTAAAGGCCCCCATACACCTAGCAAGCCGCGGCCGATTTTTGGTGCGACCAATGTGCGCTGACCGAGGGTGCTTGGCCAGCAGACATGTCTGTAAATCTCTGGCCGATGCTATTAGTTTGAATTGGGACCGGCATCTCCTTTCAAACGGCCGGCAAACAAAGGGTGTCGGCCAATACTTTGAGCGACGGAGGGCAGCGTGATGACGTCATCACGTTGCAAGCTGTTGCGCATCTATCGGCCCCGGCTCATCCTGGTGTATGGGGGCCTTAAGTCTCCAAAGTTGCAAGAAGAAAGTCCTGTCATATATAAGGATGCAACATATACTTAATGATATGTTGGGCAGTAAATTACATTAAATTATAAATCTAATGATGTGGCTATTGTGGATATGACTTAAAGACAACTAATTTGGCTTTTAACCTTCCTAGACAAATGTATTTATTGCTGAAAGTGGTTCTGGAAATGTTAACAGATTACAATGTAATCCATTCAAATTTTCAGCCCCATTTAACCCCCAACGCACTTCCTTGCCATCATTGACAGGGACTTGGGGCAACAAAGCCTGTCCAGAAATACAGGCCGTAGGTGGCTCCTATGTCATCACTGACGGCAGGAACATGCATCCATGAAGATGACACCAGGGAAATCTACCCTAAGCCACACTCTTAAGGTAGGAATACATGGGTCAATTTTTTTATTCGATAGATTTTTTTAACAGATCTTTAATCGTTGGAATAAAAATCAAAAACCCAACAAAGGTTTCATTCGACCAACTTTGAACAAAAGTGAACGATATTGATCCAAAAGAATCTATCGAAAGCTGTTTGGACATGTTAGTAAATGTTCATCTATCTTGTAAAAAAAACTAATGCAAATTGAACAAAACATCCTTTCATTCGATAATTTTTGTTCGATCTAATACATTTGAATGCAGCTATTTCTTGTTCAAAAAGAATCTAAGAGTATTCTGCTGTACGCTTTATTGGAGAATCTGTCAACCCAAATATGGCACTTTCACTCACCTCCATTTCCATACGTCCCATTCCCATGACATCATATTTGACAACAATTGGTATTGGATCAGTTCTGCCTGCAGAAGAAACAGACAAGGATGCAGGTGAGCGAGGGTGAGTGACAGACCTAAGTGGTTACACAATTGGTTCTGGGTGGTTAGAAAAATCTTGCCTTGGAGTGCAGAGACCAGAAAGCTACAGTGGACCAAACAAAAGTCATTCTCACAGCTTACTACTATCAAACATGAAGCTTCACAGTCTAAGCTGCAGACCAATAATACTTTAGAAGTAGTAGACAAACTGGTAAAATTAAAATCAAAGCCCAAACAGTATTGGTTAAATAGACCTTGCATATGGGAGTGTCAGAAGTAGAATTCTGTGCTGCCTTTTGGCTTGCAGCAGGAACATTAAGTTTGTCTGGATGCTGTTGCTAGCTTATATATATATATATATATATATATCCTAGAATACCAAAATCTGTACCCAAATCCCGCCCATGTATTCCAATTTGTAAGCTGTGAAAAAGACTAGATGCAAATAAAAGAATTGACTTGACTAAATCAAACTAGCAGCAGATTGAATTGTATATTGTTTTATTGCTCCGAGGAGTTTCCGAAATCCACTCACAACCAGCCAAAGCAAAGGGGGAAGGGGGGAGATCAAATATAAGGAGCAGACAGGCAATTCACTACCAGCAGCCCATCTCAGACTGGTGCAGATTCCAGTTTAGATTACATCACAATGGGATGTAAGTCCAGGACACAGGGAGGAGGGGAGGACTTACCTGCTTGTGTCACTCACCTTGGGTAAAAAGACAAAATGTTATTATGTGCTTGCCCAGCTACCTGGAACATTATGTGGCACACACCTGGACATTATACCATTGGGTAAGGGCTCTTAAAAAAAAATCCCCAAAGCCTCAGCTCTACTTAATTGCCTTCAATGTTGGCCAAAAAGCCCTAATTACTACCTTGCATGGACTGGTGCAGTCACAGCTGTAGATTAGGTTCTATTGCCTGAGAATGCACAACTATACGCTAACAGACCCACAACTCAAAGCAATACTGTAACAAAACATACAACCATATTATAGAATGGTTCATAAATCATGTTTGACCTGCAGGTTTCAATCATTTTAATATCTAACTTAGATAAACGCAATTCAACGCCTAAGAAGCATTTCAATTCAGAAATATGCTAACAGTTAATTTAATTAGGTAAAATATTTATACAACAGGAACAAAAGGATTCTGTTACTATTTCTTGAAAGGTGCTTCTATAGTAAGTTTAGCCAGAGTGACTGGAACCAAACCCCTAGTTAGGTGACCAACAAAAAAAGTCCAGATTTAATTGTCCATTTCCCAGACAGTTGAGATTTGTAAAGATATTCAATGCAAAAGAATTCCAGTTTGCAAACTGCACCCAGATTGCAAATGAGCTCAAACTATGCAAATTAAGCCTTTTAATTTGGCCTTTTGTCACCTTGGTGTGAAGACACTCTGGCTCCCCTCATTCCCTGCAAAAAGCGAAGATAACTATAGAGGATAGTTGTTTGGATTGTTTCCTAGCAGTCATAGTTTGCATGCAATAGAATGTTTAAGCTTCTCTATCAAAAGCTTCTATTTAATAATTAATAAAAATAACATTCTTTTTTTAAATATCCTGTCCTAGCTACGAAGCCTTAAGCCTTGCAAGCTCTTAAAAACACATTGTGGCCCACAAGTCAAAAAGCCCACCCCTGGCATTTTTATATACATTCTAAAACTTTTTGTTATATCTCATTGCTCATTGACAAACATGATAAGTGGGAATCATGTATTCCAGGACAAAATAGAAAATTTTTGGATATGGACTTGTTTGCCAAAACCAAATCTGAAAACAAGTATTCCAACAGACTAAAGCCATTCTTCCCTGGTGCCCATGTTATATTTTTCTTCATGATTCACTCTACATTCTAAATGAAATCAATGTTAATGGAACCCCTCAATGAATGTACAACATACTCGTATGATTCTGACTGGCTGTCATCTTGCCTACATCAATAAACAATGGGGTACGTCAATTAGTGCGAGAACACAGTGAATTAGAATAAACATTGGGTACTTAGCTAAATGCATTTGTGCCAGGAATTCAGTCATGTGAACTGCACCAGGAGCAGGAAAAAAATATATATGTTTAATGAAACCTATCCTGTACTATAGATCAGAGCCAGACAAACGCATGAGTAACTCAAGAGCTTATGTTCCAAAGTCTGTAAGGCCAAATCCATATACAAATACAAATAAAACCTACAACTGTAGATACCTACAGTGCCAGAAAAAAACATAAAAGCTAAAACTGGCAAGATGCCTAAAATAATAAATGAATAAATAAAGTTGCTCAATCTTAGCCATGGTTGTTGCCAGTACACTCCCCATACCCATAGTATTACAAAGCGATGGGTGTTCTTAGTAGAAATACAACGACATCAGCATAAGCTACTTGGCTCCCAGTGTTTGCCCAGCCCTGTCACATACAGACAAGGTTTTATGGAAAAAAAATTGAGAATGATGCCTATTTTAGATTAAAAAGTGTCCAAAAATAAAACAAAGATGTTTGGAACTAAATAGTTCTGAGGCTTTATGTAAACAATCTAGGATGGTGAACACGTAATACTTTGCAAGCAGCCCCATCAGATGGGGTCAGTAAGGCCATCATGCATGTCTGCGGCCAATGATCAGTGTATGGTATTATATACAAGACTAATACACAAGAACGTTCTGGTGTAAGGTTCATTCTCTCAAAACCCAATGGTATAATATGGAAAGCAGTGGCCACAGCAAAAGGGGAAGGACTAAAGAGTACATAGATCACAAAGTACAATGTTTATCACATTTTCATTTCTGTACTAATGTATATTGCAAAAAGGCAGTAATGTTAAATTGTTTAATATTAGAGGAGTATAGGCTGGGTATTTATATCATATTTAGTATTTGGACCACCAAAAACATCTTTATCCCTTAATCAATTTCCACACTAAAGGTGGCCATACACAGGTCGATTTCACACTCCTTTCACACTACATTCCTGGCCGGTCGATCACCGGGCGCGTGCACGCCGATTGATCGACGAGGAATCGAGTGCAGCCCACCTTGACCGATCGACCCCGACCAATCGACATGGTCCCCAAATCGGATCGGCCAGGGAAGGGTGTTTTCTGATCGATCAGGCACACATCAAGGGACGTTGACATTTGTGAATTGATTGATTGGTAACAGAATCGTCCAGGAATCGGTGGCCTAAGGTGGTAGGCACAGACTTGTATGGTCGATCGATCGACGCCTGTGACTTCACCGGAATCGATCGGATCGTCGATCGCTCAGGAATCGACACGTGTATGGCTAGCTTAAAAGGGAATGGCATTTCTCAATATGTCCCTTATAAAAAGAAAACAATGTCCACCTTTTTGGCAATTCTATTATACATAATATTCTATTAAGACCTATACAATAGTCTAGCTTCCATGTATCCATGTATTTTGTATAGTAGGAAGCCATGGCGCTTGATCAACCTGTGCTATTGGCAGGTCAAAACTACGGTGAAGTCAAAATAATAGTAAAGTGAACATAGGGACACCCAATGTTACCGTAGCACACCACAAATATACATTAGTATATGAAGTCCCTATACTGGATATGAGTATGGGAACACAATATTTCCAGAATTTACAGATTTCATGGCCACATTCACCGGGACAGACTGAAAACAAAACACAATATTTCAATGGCATCAATGTAGTTGATACATTCAACAAGCCATTAATGAGATTCTTCAAATGCAGAGGACTTGTGTACTTAATTGTAAATTGTGAAAGGGACAAGCTTGGCCACCCACATTTGGGTTAAAGCGGTGATATACAAGTTAAAGTGGACCTACCACCAGGAATCCATGTTTTCATGATTGGCACTAGAAGTGCCAATAATAGGGAGGAATGCAGTGAAAAAACCTAAAAACTTACCTGTAATGAGCAATTAAAGAATATAATCCGGCAGCTCTTCTCACTTCCTGGTTAGATGTAGGCAGAAATCAGCAGCACGTCACAGGAAGCAGTGATCTGCTTTGAAAATTCCAATAGAAGATCACTGAACGCCCCCCAGTGGCCACCCGCGATATTGCACCCCCAGTTTCATGTGTTGCCTTCAGCGAACCAGGAAGTGAGGAGAGCTGTGTGGTAATCTGTTAAATTGCTCATTACAGGAACGTTTTTTTTGGGTTTTTTTTACTGCATTCCTCCCTATTATTGGCACTTCTAGTGCAATTCATAACAACAGATTTCTGGTGGTAGGTCCACTTTAAAATCTTAATTACCCCAAACTGATTTCTAACCTTAACTTCCCAAAATGTTATAGTTTGAAGGCAGCCACTAATGCACCTTTAAGGTTGCATCCATTTTTCCAACCATCTTCCCTTAATTGTGGTTGGTTACATCTGTATCACAGTGGAATATCTACGGTTTAAAGTTTCATAAATATTCTTAACCATTGCCAAAGTTACAGAATTGTTTAATAACCCAATGCCATGTATTACTCCTGATATTTTCAGCAATTGTTTTACTTTATAAAACACCAACCCAAAAAAGCTTTTGATGGATAACCTATGCGGATATACAGACAGCTTTGGAAGGTGGACAGTGGCCAGACATAAAGGTGTAAATTTATACAAGATTAGGAGCTGTCTAAATCACTAAAAGATGAGACTCAATCATGGCTGGTACTTTAAAGCGCTCAAATATTGGATCCATTCGAGGTTCCCTGCAGCAACGCAATGACGTCATCACGCTGCTGTCAGATATTGGAGGTTCACCCCCTGGTCTCCATGCAAAGCAACGGACATTGACCGTGGTTTATGGCAGGATTGATACTGCAGCTCGAAAACAGGGATGGACGCATATGATATGGGCTGTGAGGGCGCACAGTGCTCGAAGCAGCCATCGATCTGGCCCATATCTACACGTGCGTTTCCAGCTTAATGGGAATGCTCACTACACTTACGCTAGGCATTCAGAATACAATGTTTTGATATATGAGATTTATAATTTGATAAAAACCTCTCAAATAAAAAGATTATCACCTAAAAGCTAGATGGTTACAATAGTAAAATCAGACAGGGAAAGGTCATACACTTTATGGCTCAAGGGCAAATGGTAAAAGAAGGCAACAGGCAGCCACATAGATTTGTACTTTAATGTGTGGCGCAAAGTTAGCAATGGCTGCATTCTAAATTATTTGCAAATCAATATTTAGTGGTCCAAAGTGGTAAAATGCTTAATATCCCCACATCAGGGAATATTTATCAATTTAAAACACTGCAGTGCATTATTAGGGGGTTGCATGGCAGAGGGACTTTATAGCAAGTAACTTTTTAAACCTAGTTATATGATAGTAACATAATGGCAATGTACAGTAGTTTTCAGCCACATTTTACCATGGCAAGACACTTGCAATTGGTTCATCTAAAATCCAGAGGTACAGGTGCTTATGAGATCTGCATACCAGCACCACAGTCATATCCAAAATAAAGTCTTTTTTGCCCCGACACAGCCCAGCATTTTCTGTTGGGGGATGCCTGTTTCTGACTCTTGTGGTTCCAGGATGGCAATCACCAACATGAACCTAGGTTTGTTTTTTTGGGGGGGGGGTTGCTTTGTTTTGTTATTTTATATTTCGATGAAGAAAAAAAAGAAGCTGAAACCTGTTACCACCAGTAAAGTCATTTACACAACTGTGTAAATCAACAACTTTTAAACCATGAAAAAAAAAAAAAAAAAAAAATCTCCCCATCTCCAATTAAGATGAAAACCATGGAATTGGGTAGAACACCGCTCATTCTACTAAGGCTTTGTTTCCATTGTGTGTACGCTTAGCGGGAGGTCCCAACGTAACAGATAGACTTACCTGCTCGGCGGAGGGTCTGTCTTCATTGCGCTGAGCCGATCCGCCGGTGTAAGGTTGAACATAGTCAAGTACGTTCAGCCTTTACACCGGCGGATGTGTAAACAGACCATCCGCCGGCAGGCTAAGTCTGTGGGATACGTCGCGACCCCTGCTAAGCCTATACGCTTAGCGTAGGGGTCCCGACGTATAATGGAAACAAATCCTAAGAAAGCTTTCTTTGGGATTACTTTAATAACACTTGGTTACAGGCTTTGGTTAGTCTCTACAAACTACGGGGGAAGCTAATACATGAACCAATACTCCCCTAGTATTAAAGAACCACATTAAAAAGGTTCGCTGCTTCATGTATTTGCAGATTCCTAATTGAGCACTCAATACATGGCTGCAGGTAGAACAGCATCTGAAAAAATATAAATGGTCTGATGCCTATAGCTTAGTTTGCTATGGGCAACAAGCAACTTTATTTTTGGCAGACATTGATATGAAGGTCTAAAGCTGGCCATACACCTTCAGATTTCTCTGTCAGATTTCCTTCAGATCAGATCAGATCTACCAACAACCATGTAGTATAGTGTCCTCCCTGATAGAATACATAGTGATTGGAAGGTGTAGAAAGGTCCTCATATTACATGGTTTTGGTAAAACAAAATCTGATCTGAAGGAAATCTGACAGAGAAATCTGAAGGTGTATGGCCAGCTTAAGTTTGTTCCGACTTGTCTTCTATTTTTCTTTTGTCCGAAATAGATGTAACTGCTTTCCAAATACCTTAAGTCCTTTACCTCTTGGTGGCCACAACCTGCAACCTATCATTACCCACTTATTGCAAATGCTAGCAATTACATTTTGTAGCATAATAAAATAATTAAAAGCAAAATACCCTACAAATTTTTTTTATCAAAGTCCATTGGAACAAGGTTAGAATTTTCTGGAGATTGGTTTGCCTTTTATTTTTCAAAGGCCTGAGTATTGAGTAAAACTGGAGGGAAAGTGTAAGATGACAGATATAGGGAGGACAGGCTGCAATTGGATTATTCTCTGAAAAAAACACCCCTTTCAACATGTCCCTTTTTAATGGGCAAGGATCAGACACGTGTGCATGGAGAGACAGAGGAAGAAAGGACGATCCAAGCAATATATATGAATGCTACGACAGAACAGAAAGAGAGGAAGCCTAACATTGGTGCACTGATGACAAAAAAAAAAAAGGTAGTCAGTCTGAACAGAAAGTTTAAATTACCACGGCTAAGTTTACCATCACCACAACAAGTCCAGGGGTATTATGCTGTAAAAAAGAAACACTTTTGGTTAGGCAGCAATCACGAGGTGAGAGGGTGGGAGGTGGCTTAGCAGGAGGAAGAAGCTTCATCAGGGTAAGTAGGTGGTAGGGAAGAGATGGTCTCCAGAGCTTGCACTCTGACCAACAGGGTAGAAAGCCAGAGAATGTTTAGAGAACTAGAAATGGAAAAGAGACCTGCATATCTGCACCTAGAGAACATGTCTAATAATTCCATTCTAATGCTACCATTATATGCAGGGATCTTACTAAAATACTTTAAGTGACAAAACGGTTTCAACCCTTTTACCTCTATCTGTAACAGGTAACAAACCAAAAAATATTGGAAAATCTCCTAGTGCGGAGGCAAAACTATTATCCATGGCCTAAGCCAGGAATATGACTGCAAAGGAATATTCTTCCAGCTTTCACCATAAAATGATGATGTTGTTCTTGCAACCTAACCACAGCTGCTGCAGCTGGAATTCCAGTCCCCAACCACAGGAAAGAAAGTATACCATCCCAACTGCATTACTCATTGCTACAGTAAGAAAACACATTGGGGTCTCAAGCTTTTTAGATCCATTACAGTGGAAGTGACATCGCAAAGTGTCACTTCCACATTCCAAATACCGGAAGTGACACTCCATGACATCACTTCCAGCACAATCAGGTAAGGGTAATGTCCCCTCTCTTATATTTTCCCACCCCGCATATCATTTGCACAAGTGTTAGGAGGGGGTATTACTTTCCCTTTTAACTTCCCACCTGCTTGTGGGCATCAGCACTGTGGCTTGTAAGCTCTGATGCTTTCCCTAAGCTTGGGGACCCCTGTGAAATGGCCGTTCGACACCCAAGGGGGTCCCGACTAACAGGTTGAGAACCACTGGGTTAACGCTTTGAATTGATTTGATATGCCGGGAGTAACTAATGTTTCATTAAAGTTATAAAATCTTGACCAATACTGAAGAGCAAGTGGCTAGAGGGCATACATTCAATTTAATTGTCTTAAATAAGGATTTGCATAAGAGAACACTACGGATAATAGAGTTCATAAGCAAATACACAAAACATGTTTAAAATAGACTTGTTAAATTACTATAAGATTACAATAAAAAAAATAAACATTTCTGAGTTCTAGATTTCAAAAATATCTGTTTTTTGCAGTGGTGTATCTAATGAAGTCCAGGGTATTGATACCAATGTGACAGCAGCAAGAGGATACAAGTTTATTATATTGCTCTAGGCCATGTGCCAGGAACAACTCTAAAGCGATCCAAGGGTTGACTGTTGGAGTTTATAGTAAAGCACATAGCCGAAAGTCAATTTAACTCTCTGCATAAATGACTAGCTATACAACCATTTTAAAAATCACGCTACAGCCGGTAGTTCAGAGGATAAGAGTGCACCCTGGTCTCCATCCATAATGCGATTGGTCAGAGAAAAACAGACATGTCTGTTCTCTGGCTGATCGCGATTTGGGAATCATGGATCGGTTGCTCCAGGTGGCCAGTTGCATTCCGTGGGTGATTTTACGGCCCATGCATTGGCGTGCACACTCTCAATCGTGCAATCGTTCGGCCACAAAATTGCAGGCGGATCTATGCGTGTATGGGGGGGCTTTACAAGCAATTCTTTATCAGGACGGGGTTTGGGAGAACACATTAGATTTTATTAACCTTTACCCTTAAAGACTTAAAAAAGTACCTTTCATGTTTTAAGCATAGGGAGATATCTATGCCTTCACATTTCAAATATACCATATGCAGCCAGAAAATGGCTAATACTAACAGGAGTTCTCTCATTAACCATCACGGAACAAATTCTTATTTGATGGAGAAAATAATTTTAAACAACTTGTTGAATGCATAAAACCACTAAACTTTCCCAAGGACTTTTGAAAGTCATGTATTTGCTTTGTACAAATAAACCTGCTATTGCTTTATCTGAATGGGTCCCATGACACCGTGAGGAATGTGATATATGGACTCATTTTAATTAAAGTCTTCTTGAGTCTTCGCATAGCACAAGCTCAAGTGTCCGTTGTGGGATTAAATCCTTCTCCAAGAGGCATTGAATTGCCTGAGCTCCACACACTGTTCTGCAGCTGCCAACATCTGATGCAGAGGTACAAGGTAATTTAAACCTGGGCCAGATGCAGGAAAGAATGAGGCTTCCAATATACAGTTTGATGCTTTGAGTTACTTGAAACCTATGAATATTGTGCACAGGGCAGACAGGGCTACAAGCTGGTTTGACTAACACTTTACAAGACAGTACACACTAACCTAAAAACTGTCAACCAACAGAATCTTGTCCCATAACCAAAATAGGGCCATCAAGGATGAAAGTATACACTTCCTTGAGCATTTGTTATCACATAAGATTTCAGTAGAGTAAGGCATTATTTAAGCCCAGCTAGACCTAAAGATTCCAATATTTTTGTTTTATCTAACTTTACCATGATCAAGCTCTACAACAAATGTACAGACTATAGACCATGTTGTCTGAAACTGGACCTGTCATCAGTAAAGCTAACACAACAAACAGGTTTAGGTATATAAATACACATTCAATTCAAATGGCTTATTTGTGTTAGCAAGTCTTCAGCCTTTACTAGATACAGAGAGGTCTTAATATGAACCCGAGTAGGTTTCAACAATATCATCTGGATTTTTTATGTAACTGACATATTATACATTAAGATAGATGATGTTTTAACAACTAAGGCTAGTGCTCCACTATCCGTTACATTCCTATGTAAAACGCAGGGATTTTAATGGAGTGCACAAGCTGCACATTGATGGCAATGGGGCATTAACAGATCAAAATCAAAAACAGATCAAAGGGCAAAAACAGATCAAAACTTCTGATCAGTCGGTCCCCGACTCTGTCAGGTTAATGTTGATGCAGCCTATGTGTAGCGTAACGGAGGCTTGCGCCGACATCAGCGTATGCCAGCTCATAGTAGGGCTCTAGCCTTCATTTGGGGAAACAGGCCAAAATTGTCCTAGACGAGTGGAATGAAACTGAACCACTGGCATCTCTACAACAAGCAATTGGAGACGAATCTTTACAAATGTGATATATAGGCCTATAGTAGTACAATGTCTCTTAAGTTTTGCCATAGAAAAAAAACTAAATTTCTTTCTACCAAGCTTAATTTGGCCTTTACGATGATGACTATTGGCTAAATCCCTACCCGTGATTCTTTATCAAAGCATTATAATTTCCTTCCGTTCTACTATATCAGAAACAGCAAGTTCACTTAACATTTGCCATGACTGCAGAGTAGTAAGGGCAGTTATAAAAGTTTCAGTTGTAGAATTTGTTTTATTCTTTTACGACCCCTTTCCAATCAAGCACTGGACTAGAGTTACAAATCAAGGACAGCATTACAGACTACTCCTGGCAATAATCCATCTGTTTACTAATGCTGGCCATACACAGCCAGAGCCGGAGCGATATCGTCCTCCGATATCGCTCCGGGAGGCTAACGTGATGACGTCATCACGTTAGCCTCGCATTGCATTCTGGGGCCCCACAATCGGCCAGGCACCCTTTGTGTGCCGGCCATAAGCAGCGATGGAGACGCTCGTCTTCATTGCTGCTTATGGCCATCGGCTTCCATCGGGTTCGGCCGGCCAGAGATTTTCCAACATGTCGGATCTCTGGCCGGCCGAGAAGTGGGGCGACAGGGATCTGTCGCCCCATGTGGGGACATGCCGATAAACGGCCGGATTTTAACCTGACCGACGGCGAGAGCGCGCACGCCCGTCGGCCAGATTAAAATCCGGCCGTTTATCGGCATGTGTATGGCCGGCATTAGGCAGAGGTTCGTTCACTCATTCAGCAGAACAAAAGATAAAGGAGTGAACATTTTAAAACACTGTATATTTGAGAACTATTTAGAGAAGACCTTTAACAACTCCATAAGCTGTAGCCTGCTCTCAACATCTATGAGTTTTCCATTTACAACAGGTCAAAACATGCTGGCTAGGTTTATACCATGAGTCTAGATATTTGGGGAATATTTGCACACAGTTTTCTTTCACCCAGTGCTGCAAGAGACTTTTGGTGATAGGCCACCAACTTTGTGGACATATTCGGCCTAACACTGATCGATGTCTCCAAGCTGATCATCAATGAGTGATCATTACAGATCTGCCCAACGTATCTTTCGTTGCCTAATAATAAAGCTAGTGGCCAGGAGTCCAGCGTCTCATTCATATAGAAACTTTGAGTCACAATTGTAGTCTTTATACAGCAATTATAAACCATGCAGACTACATAAATCTTAAAGCTAGATATAAGAGTTATTCCATGGCGTCACTTGTCTCTTGTAGTTGGACCTTCCTTTTGATGCAAAACAGTAGGGAAAGGGCAAAAAGGTATGAAGTGAGAAGAAAGTGGGGAAGTACATAGGCATCCAATAACAAGCATTGAAAGAAAGAAAAGAAAGAAAATCATTAAAAATGTAATCAGCAACTAACTTACCCTGAAGAGATTTGCCGAGGCCTTGGCCAAGCTTCCACCCATGCTTCTGCAGTAAGCGATGCCCGATGTTATCCTGAACGGATAGGGGAGAGAAGGATGGGGGAGAAAAAGAAACACGAAAATATTCCGGTAATAAAATTTGCCCCCCCCACCCTATGATTATTTACTCTTCACTGGTGACCAAAGTTTGTGAGAACTGACAGTCATGCAAAGAAAATAAAAACAAAAAAATATTTAAATATAAATTCTACTGAGTAAATTGGAAAGAAATAAATTAAATACAAAAGCTAAGTGTATGGTGACATAAAACACTGTGCTCCCTACACGCTAGTCTGAGAGGGTAAAAGGTGGTATTCTTACTGGCTCACCAGTAATCTGCAGAAACAAGTCATGAGCTGGGGTGTCTAGTAGAGACATACATGGGGACACAAGTTCAAAATGAAACCGAGAAACATAAAGCATTTGACAAACACCTAGCCATCACCTAGACCACAAGGAAGGTCCTGTCCCAAAAAGAGCCAAAGAGGACAGTTGGGATCTGACATAACATAATGGGAAGCAGATTTTGCACTAACTCTTGTTGGATGTATAACATGCTTAAATGGAAACCAATTATGCTGTATAGAGACAGGTGCATTCTGGTTTACAAAAAACAGGAAAATGAATGAAATGTATGTTTATGCCAAATAAGATGGCATTAATAAGGGGGGTTCTGAATTACTGTCTTTTGTAAATTAAAGGGCCAGTAAGCCTTATGAGGCAGTGCAAATAATTAAGCATGGATATATATGGGCAACATACGTTGCTTTTGTAACAGCTAGAAAGAACAGTAACTGTCTAGCCTCTGGAGACCCCAATACTAAGAAGCCACCATGTGACCAAGCTAGCCAGAACCATTAGCTGTAAAATGGACAAAAAAATTAAGATTTGAGTAAACTGCAAACCAAATTCTTAATTTATTTTACCTATCGAACCAAATTTAAATGTTTTTAAAACTTAAACTGTTTCTCTTCAACTCTTGATGAGACCAGCACACTTCGTCCCCTGAGGGCAAACTCTCAAAGACAAGGACTTGTGAGTGACCCAGAAGCCAACGTTGTAGCAAAACTCATATACCATTTGGCTTCCGACATAGCTTTCTCAATGACATTTTTGATCATCTCAGACGTAACTAAAAGCATGCAGCGAAATGTTATTTTTTTGGTATTTGTTTTTTGGAAGAAACCATTGGGGTTAGTGTTATCCAGACAAGAGTAATCATGGGAGAGAAGTAAACAGAAGAGGTACACCTGTAGGCCTGGCTTAATCAAATGGGATTTATGAATGATCGCATAGCCTCTAATGCATAAAAGGGTGAGACAGGATAGGGTTAACAGCCAAGGATGTGTAAGTGCAAATGATAAAGCAAAAACAGAGAGGCATGGGAAGGGAGGGTATACCCAGCAGAGTGTCTCATCTTCCCTTTACACAATCAATTCTAATGGCTACCCATTTACTTTTGATGAAAGTAGACCCTAAAATGTATCCTTCACCTCAACATGGTGGGAGGGCTTGCATCATGGTAACAAATGTTTTCACAAAATTATGGTAAAAGTACAAACTAGAGAAAAGGTATGCAGTTGCTTAACTGTTCAGTTTAAGGATGGCCATACACAGGTCGATAACTGTCACCACACTGCGCTCGAGCTTCAGCAATTGAAAAGAGAATCTATGTGCAACTTTGTTGCACAATTGACCCCACTTAATACTTTGGAAGGGGACCTTCTGTTACCAATCGAACAGGAATCTACCAGCACATTGGTTGCCTGTTCGTTTGAGCTGATTGATTGATCCCGCTCAAAGAAAGGCTGGATGCAAAAGATTTGAGCACAATCACTGTGAACGTGCACGGCGCTCGATTATGCTTGAATCTATAAAAAATATTGAGCCGTGCATGCCTAGCCTTACTGCCAAAATGTCAGCCAAAAATCCAAGACAAATCACAAAATGTATGCAATCTTCAAACTTGAATTAGTGCTGTGGATAGATTATAATGTTCCTAGTGTATTCAGCAGATCATTGTGCTTTCCTAAAGACTGCGCAGAGCCTGTATACAGACAATGCAGTCTACTAGAGACAATATTTCTGAGCAATGACGAAGGGGAGGCACTACAAGGCACTAAGAAAATGGGAGGGGGGAACAATAGAGAAAAGCTGAAAGGGGGGGGGGGGGCTGACTCATACTGCAGGGTGGAACGTAGCAGGACATAGAAGGGAGTCTTGTTCTGCATTCCTATGCACAAAGGCGCATTGCAGAAGAGCAGCGTTGGGAGGTGCTGATCAGTGGCTACTAATGACGGCTATGAGATGGCAACAGAGCAGCATCATGAACTGTAAACATGGCAGTATCGCCAGGACATTTATGGGTTAAGAAACAAAGATTTTACAAATGACATATATTAAGCTGGCTGTCCACACTACAATAAAGCATTAAATTATTACTGGCACTTGCTAAATGCACTTGTGGGGTCTCAGCCTTACCCACATCAAAGTGCCATGACAAGGGGTCCCCTCCTTGTAGAGGGTGATAACGTCTTTAAGAGAGTTCCCCTTCAGATCACTAAAGCAGAACACATGGTCCAAAGGATGGAAAACACAACACTCTGCCAAAAACATTCTCAAAAACAAGAAGTCTGCCAAAATGAAGAACCATACAGCACTCAATTTCAAAGATTGGAAAAGCAGGAATGACTGATTCTGGAAACCCCCAACAGTAATTAGGATCAGGAGAATGATGCAGCTTAAGCAGGGAGCACACGGTTCGATATTTGAGCCAGCAGATGTTCCCTACAGCAGCATCACGCTGTCAGATATCGGCTGAGCTGGAGGGAGTTCTGCTATCTCCCCAGCTCAGCCGATGCTTTGCATGGAGACCTGTTTCCATGTAAAGCAACGGACATCTGCCGTGATTAACAATCATGTCCTATATCCCAGTTTTTGAGTGGGATTGATCAGTCCCGTTTGTAAACTGGGATGGCAGCATATGATATGGGCCAGATAGATGGCCATGAGTAAGCACGGTGCTCAAAGCGGCCATCGATCTGGCCCATATCTTTATGTGTATACCCAGCTTTAAAGTAAACTGGTCTCATCTAAGTGTATGAACAAACAGTCCTAGTAAGGATGTGTTGACTAAAGACTTTGTGGTAACAGAATACACAAGTAGACTTACGGCCTTCCCCCTGCTGGCATATGCCCTACTCCAATAATCCACAGAATGGTTGCAGCTACAATAACATATATATTTTTTATCAAGCGGATCCAATGAAACCTAAGTCTGCGCTTTAACATGATTATGGAAATGTTGCATACCATTAAGCATCTCTAGTTCTGGACATTGACATACTAATGACAAAAGTGTTGATATGTATGTCAAGATAGGAAGTGCTTAATACTTAAGACTTAAACATAGCTTATGATTCAGTGGATGCCAGGTAATGAACCCATAACGCTCCCAAGAAATTTTTTGAATAAACTCCATCATCAACTCACTGTTCTGCACAAAGGTAAATGCTGATGTAAAAGAGAACATAGGATTGTAACCATGTACAAAGTACCATATTTTTCACTCTAAAGGACTCGCATTTTTTCCACTAAAATCAGGGTGAAAATGTGTGCGTGTCTTGTACCCAGGTAGGCTCCTGACACGAGAAGGAGGGGAAAACATATTCCTCTGATCAGTCCAAATGTACGGCATCCCAGTAGGCAGGGTGTCGTTCACCTTCCAAACCAAATGGAACAATGCCTCACCTACCTGCATACTGACCTTTTGGTTTGGCTGGAGGAATATAGGCTAGATACATAATTGTCTAGCCTTGCACACATTGCTGGATCATGCTGATCAATTTATATGCGAATATCTGACTTTTTTTCCCCTAATTTTCTTTCAAAAACCATGTGTGTCATATGGAGAGAAAAGTATGGTACATCTTAGGGCTTGTTTCCATTGCCTCAAGTTGTCGCGCGTTTTTGCGATGCGTTTTTTCTTTGTATTGCAGATGCGGTTAGGGCGCGGATGTGTTTCTAAACGCTGCAGCTAGCGTTCAGAAACGCGCCCTAAACCGCATCCGCACCCGAACTCACACAACCGCACCAGTGGAAACTACATTGAAGTTTCCAATGGATGCGGTTGGCGGCGGCGGCGGCGGCCACAAACGCCCTGAATCGCATCAATGGAAACAAGCCCTAAAACAATAGCAACAATATTTGATGGTCCTCCTGAAACAAAAACTTGGAAGCTGGTTTCAGTTCTTGATAAACCATTTCCAATCTACCTGCATGCACTGGTGCATTTCTGCAAATGTTAGGAACCACAAGACTATGGGAGATCTTTGAATTTTAGGTAATTAGCACTAAGCAATTCACTGTAGTCAAAAATATCCCTATTGTGTCACTGGACAAAGGCAAAGTGGGCATGATCAGTATATGCTCAGGGGAGGGGAGGCACTCTGCTTGGGTAAGTGAGAGGGGGAAAATCACTATGAGTTCTCTATGAGAAAGGTTAAAAAAGACAGACAAAATGGGGAAAGCATTGCTAGTTTCCAAAAGATAATACAAGTGGAGTGAAAATACGAACCTGGCTTTAAAAACAGGGCTGTCAAAGGAACAATTAAATGTAACACAGTAAGAAACACAGATTTTTGGTATTTTTTTTTTCTATTTTACTGTTTTGTTGCATTGTCACCAAGCCACTGCTTGCAAGTTAAAGGCTTAATATATAGATAGATATGAAAGCAGGAGAAGTGAAATGAAAAAGGCATAGACAAAGTAATCTGAAGGATTGTAAACTGGAGGGGCTAGGCTAAGTGCTAGGGTTGGGGGGTGTAACAGATGAGAGGAGCAAGAGAATAAAAACATGGGAAAGAATGAAGAAGTTACAAGAAAGAAAAAAGAGAAGATGGCATGTGGTAGAGGGTGATAGATGAACTGGGCATATTGGCCTCACTTACAGAGCCAGTCAAGAGCAGTGCCTGCTGGGAAAGATCATCCAGCCATTCAAAAACCCAAGCTGAGAACTCCTACTTACTTGCCTTTACAGCTACACCAGCGGCTTGAGCATCTCCTTAACACAAGTTATCTACAATCACTGAAAGATTAATGCATCTTCATGTTCTCAAATGTCTGCCATGACACATGCCCTATCTGAGCTCATCGAGTCTTGTTAGCTGCAGTCAACAGTGTCCAAATACAAACACCAAAAAGAGAAATGTTCTCCTGAGCAGATGATGGCCAATACAGACCTTGCGGACCACTGGACTGGATAGATGGGCTTATCAAGTTATCCACAAAGTGTCATACAATGTATATTTCTAATGTTAAGAAATACAAAAAAAAAAAAAAACAAGACTAAATAGGTGCTTTTCAAGTGTGCCAAGGCCTTAACCTCCCTAGCGCACCGCCTGTACCGCACTGTTTTTAACAGTGTGGTACAGGCAATGGCAGCAGTGTACAAGGTACACTGCCTGCCATTTCCTCCCTCCCCTCTGCCCTTTCCACACAGTCAGTGTCATTCATGACACTGGCAGTGAGGTCTGGAGAGCAGAAGCCCCTCCATTAACATGGAGGTCTATGGCACTGCTCACCCTCGCCCCCTTCCGCGTCACCGTGATGCGATCAGTGAAGCCAGCTGGGAGCAGCATCGCCGTAGCTTTCCGGGGATATGCGGCTTTCATGGGAGCCCAGCTCACCCAGAGTTTGTTCTTCACACAAACTCTGGACGAGATGGGCTCATGATGAACACTAAGGAGGTTAAAAAAGGCTTGGCCCCCACATACAGTATATACACGGAGCCAAACAGGACAAATGCCTTCAAGTGGAGACTGTTGCAACAATAAAGGCTCATAAGCAGAAGTTCCAACAGATGAAACCCAACCCATTCATTCAGTTAATCTGTATTCTGTATGGCAGGAAATCAATAATTTATACACTGGCAACCAAACATGGAGGGCAAAATAGAGGTAGCAAGCCTGTTCTTCGGACAATACAGGGGAGACACCCCGGCTAGATAGAAAAAGAACAACCATGTATACATGGTTTGGGAAATGTGCCGTATCTGATTATTAAAAAAAAAGAAAAAAAAGAAGAAGAATTAAAACGTATAATGGCAGGAAGGCTAGATAGGATATACATCTTGCATATAGTTAATATGCAGAGGTTAGAAATAGAATGGCTGTGAGAAAAATGTAATGAAAGCTGTATGTGTGTAGACAAAAAAAAAAGAAGGACAAATCAGTTTACAAATGTCATACTGTGCCACCTCTATTTTGCTCTCATCATTTCACCTCCACCAGCTCTTGAGTGGGTGTTAAGTTCAGCTCCGCGTGCTTTGTATTAAGAGCTGAATGCTTACTGTGGTAATCTCATGCATACTTGCAGGGCTGAGAGACCCCGAACAGCCCCTCAAACCAAGCCCTGCAGCTCACTACAAGTTGACACCACCAAGGCCGGACAGAGAGGAAGTTGTCGAGTCAGGCTATGCCGTGCGGCGCCCAACTTGGTGCCAGTAAGTAACCCTTCATACCTGCCTGTGTCCTGGTTCATTTCACGAACCTTAAGGTAAGGGAAGGGTTAATGCTGGCCAAGCTGGACCCAGGCAGTCTCAGAGTTCACAGATCCTGCCAGATGCACTCGGTGGCAATGTGCATATTCTACCTTCGCCACAGCAAAAAAAAAAAAAAAAACAATCAGTTTCTCTGGGATGCCATACTGAATAAGCAGATTTAAAGGCAACTCAGACACCCATTATCTCACCACTCTAAGTTCCAATAGCTAATCCAAAAAGTTGGCAAGTCAAACACTTTCAGAAGATGCAGGAGGGACATTTGCTTTAGAACAAAGTTTGATCATCACAGTACATAAGTGTTTATGTGGAAAGCACAGACAGCGGAAAGGACTGGTATATCATGTATACCTTTGCTGCTCACCTAGAAGTGCAAGGCTAGAATCTGTAGACTCCCAGAGATCTGCCATAGCCCAACACCACACTCTTCCCCACAGGTATTGCTGCAGAGGCCGGCTAACACTCCCTCAGGAACACCCTCCCTGCCTGAACTCCCCTGATAGCCAACTGTTGCTAAACATCCCTCAACAAGAGACCCTAACGTATTTGAAATGACGCAGAACGTGTCTAACTTCCTTCCACTGTTTCACTAAAGACATAGTTACATAGAGGTGACCATAGATGTTCTGTTTTGGATGCAGCGTTCGGTAGAATTTTATAGTGATGGACGATTTCACAATACCGAAGCTTAAATATAAAGAAAACAGTAAGCACATCTATCGTCATTCAACAATTTTGTAGTCCAGTAGTCAGCAAACCTTTGTGGCTAATGATGGGGGACATCAGAGCACGGAGCCACAGTGGAGATCTTGGCTGCTCTCCTTTATATCAACTGGCCCCAACCCACACACTAGATCAGGGGTGGGCAAATTCATATGTAACAAAGGGGCTGGACCAAAAGCCTGTAAGGGCCAGACAGCATAGGGGTCCTAAGTCATCGCAGCTAGAACAGGATATTTAACCATAGGAAATATGGTAAAAAGCTTTTGATAGAGAAGCTTAAACATTCTATTGCAGACACACTATGGCCTCCAGGAAACAATGCAACAATTATCCTCTAGGTGTTATTATTAATTATTGCAGGGAATGAGGGTAGCCAGAGCATCTTGACACCAAGGTGACAAAGGGCCAAATTAAATGACTATAGGGCCGGATTTGGCCCCCGAGCCTTAGTTTGCTCACGTCTGCACTAGAAGGATGAGAAATACACAGATCTTTTGGCTGATCGGCAAATTCTCAATCCCTGTTTTTGTTCCTAGACCACCTGCACACTTACGTATGATGGGCTCGATGGCCGTTTCAAATGTGGACGTCACGCCGTGCGTGCTTAACAATCACTTGCCCATCGAAATAAAGCCACCTGTCTTCCAGCGGGACCAATTGGTCCTGCTTGAAGATAGACGGGTCGAACAGGCAACGGATTCGTCCGTAAATCCTGATTGAATCTCATTCCTTTGGATGGGGTCCCTGGGCTTATTAGACTTATTGGATTATTATACTCTGGGCTTATTAGACAAAATGTTTTTTGTCTATTTGATGCTCCAAGTTCAGTGGTAGCCTCCTCTGCAGCATTACCTAGTGCGCACTTTAGCTAGCAACATGCCAGCACATAGCAGAGAAAGGGAAGATTATATAAATATATATATATACACACACACAAAGATATACGTGGTGTTCACTGGACCAAAACAGAAAGGAGAAGGGGAAGAAGAGTAAATAAGTCCTAGAATAAAAAAAACCTTCACTGCTGGGGAGAGCAGCACCACCACACTAAACCCTCCAGCAGTGAAGGAATTAAGAAAAAAAAAAAAAAAGGAAAAATGTATATAATATATATAAAAGGAAATTTAAAAAAAAAAGGCAGAGCGTGCAATACAAACCAGGTCATGAGCAGCTTAGCTAATATTGGGATCAACTGCTGTGGAAGAGAAAGGCCAGATAGGGCCAAAGTTGTGTAAAGTTCTGTATACCATCTACACACAGACACACACAAACACAACACAGACCTACGACTGGGCAAGAGATGTACATTGCTGCTTAGCTGGTTGCACAAACATGGTAGGAGAGTGACCATAAATAGGAAGCTTTCTGGAATTCCCCATCACATAGTAGGTGTTTATACAATTGGGGAAACCAATTAACAAAAATGAAAAAAAAAAATACAAGGCTACTGGGACCGGGCAAGGCAGTGATGTGTTCCCATCCTGCATCCTAAATCTTTGTTTTCAATATGGTTTGAAGTGGACCTGTCTGATGAGCTGCGTTTGCTCTGTAGTATTAAATTGCATGCAGTGCTCATTAACGCACTGCGTTGCATATTAACGCATGGCACTGGTTTCCAAAGGAAACCTGTCTTCCATGCAGGAACGCATATGCCACTCATTGCAGTAACCACAGTGCAGTGTATAAAAGAAAGCCTCACTTGTATTGCTTTCATGTGTTTCTGTGCACTAATTAACTACCTTAGTTTTTAGGGCTTTATGGAGTCCTATATGTAGCCACCACTGCATGGGCATTGTGCATGCAAGGAGTTCTTGCATAGAAAGGTGTTCACCTACAGAAAGACTGGGGCAGCAGTGGGCACAGAAAACAGAGGAAGGAACATACAGTAAAGTAAAATTGAGGGAAGCTTTCTGTTTTTAAAAGAAATGCTCTTTATCTATAAGGTATTTCTTGTAAGTTAAAATAGTTTAATACCCATTTAAGTTGAACAATTCTACTCACAAAGCAACAGGAATGGTAAGCAGAAATAATTTATACCTGCCTTTCCACCTTTCTCAACTGGCTCTCTAAGCCAGTCCTTAGCCTATAAAAGATGGTGCTTTGAGCCTAATGATCACTAAGGCCCTAGCTCAGGGGTGGGCAAACTTTTTGACTTGTGAGCCACATTCGCTTCTTAGATTTTATAAAGGACCAAGTGCCTGTAATGGCCTAACCGACATAGGTGTGCCAATTCCATGCATTGCCAGCATCACCAATAAAGTGCTGATGTGTAACTGCCAACTTGTGACAGGGACACCGTTATCTTTTTATATTTCCTGCATTAAAACAAAGGATTCTAGAGCCTGTTGCCATGAGGATGCGTTCATGATCATGCCAGTGCATTGTCCCCAAGGCAATCATTGCAGAGAACAAGCGGAGGACAGCATCATTTCAACAAGGCGACAAAAGGCCGGAAAATAAAGCTAAAAGGGCCACATCTTGCCTGAGCCTTAGTTTGCCCACCCCTGCCCTGAAGTGAGCTGCATTGTTGGATAAAGGTAGTTCTGCCTTTATTATGCTTTCCTTAAGAATTAGGAAGATTGCTAAAGAATAAGCTCTATTATTTCAGGAAGTGTTCACTTTTGCTTTTTTTTTTTTTATTTGTTTATAAAAAGACCGCAAATGTGACCACCCAATGATGGAATGTGGAAAGTTTCATGTGGCCCTCTATGATATACTAGCAGCTTTTTATTTGACATTCATTGTTAAAAAGAAAAAATTTCTGAACAAAAATATTTTCTCAACTGAGCTCTACCCTTTCCATGAGTTGTGAAACAAACAAAAAAGAAAAAAGCGGGTCTACTTTTACAAAGTCCCAAAAAACTAAGAAAAACAATGCAACTGCTCACAGGTTAACCAGGAATCACCATTAGTCACCTCCTTAGTTTGAAACTGCAAGTCCATGCTAAGCTTCAATGTGCATTTCACCTAAAATGAACCTATAAATGGCTACATTTCAAGAAGGTGACCACATGTAAGCTTTATATCCAGCATAAATCAAACCAGGACTCTTGTAAAGTTAAACTTCCAAAATGGTCACCTTCTTTGTATGTGGCCAACAGGTCCACTTTAAACATTAAAGGTGGATGCTGCCAAAAATAGGCTTTAAAAAGATAGACCACCTATTCTCTAGGCTGCGTGAATACAAAGGAGGATGCTTCTAACCTCTTGTGCAAAGGGCCTGCCACATTTTGCCCCTTGACTTCCAAAGGCCTGTTAGACTTTGCATGGCCTTTTTATTATGTAATGTTGCTATACAAATTGCAAAGCAAAATAAATAAAAAAGAAAACCAGAAAAAAATAAATAAAAAGAAACCACCAAAAATTGTTTTAAGCTGGGCTCCTAAATCTACTAAACTCTGTCTCAGTGGGCAAATAAACAAAAAGAAAAATACAAAGAATATGAAGCCTAACCAAAATGCACCGTCTTACCGATTCAATGGGCTTGTCCAGAGAGGCCTGCTCAATCTCCAAATGTCCATCCTCATACTGGTCAAAGTGGTTACCCTAAACACACAAAGAAAACAAAATGTAACAATTAAAAATAGAGAACCATGAAACGTTTCACAAAATATTTCTTAAAGCGGTTTTAAATACCAAATAAATTAAAACGCACACATTAAATACTCACCTGTCAGCAGTTCAGATGCTGGAAAACTGCTACACAAAAAAAACAAAAAACAAACACACATACTTACCTTCCTCACATTCCTTTGTGATGCCAGCATCACACCCTGGAGAAATGAAGCTACTTCCGCCATCACTGCCCCACTCCACCTCCCCTCCTACAAAGGCCAGGCTGTCTCCTCTGTTGAAGCTGGAGAGCTCCCGAGAGGGGGGAATCGGCTGCTTGATGATGAGATGCGTCTCTGTACGGGAGAGACACTCATCACTGGTAATAACACAAGTCTCACGTGCAAACGAGAGTACCTACAGCCGCAACGGGAACATGGGAGAGTTCCATTGCAGCTGCCTCGGCAAGACATCAGGCAGTGGGAGGGGCACGCTTGGAGAAAGTTTTAATAAAATAAAAAAAATTTGTAAATAAAAAAGTTTTTTTATTTACAATTGCAGATCTCAGCAGTATCGGCGGTAGGTCCGCTTTAACAGATGATTAGGACCCAATAATGATGTACAGCAGTCTAACCATGTGAAATGGTTTTCGTTCAAAATGTAATGCACAAAATCTATTAAACACTCCATACGCCATACTGCCCAACCTTCCTCCCCCTTGTTGAATGACAAATATTTTTGGAACAATTTCCTGAAAAGTGAAATATTTCAGTTGGAACCCTGTATAAAAGTACAAATCAGCTGCAGTGCAGAATATCTAAGCTAAGGTCAGTATGCAATTTGCAGGGTAAAGCTATGTCTCCACATCCATCGGGACCCCCTACTCTAAGCGCAGTGTCAGTGTTGGTTCCGACGGATCACATACACTTAACCTGCTCGGCAGATTGTCTGTTCTCACGGCGCTAAGCTGTTCCGCCAATGCAGGGGTTAACATAGTGCAGTAAGTTAACCCCTGCATAGGCAGATGTCTGAATAGGCCAGCTAAAGTTTATGTGATCCGCTGTGGAGACCCCCCTCCCCCTAAGATTGAATACCTAATATCTCTAGTTTTTGAAAAGCATGGTCATTTAATGTTGATGATGATGTGATTAATGCCTGCCATACACACCCCGACGGGTGCAGACAGACCAGCTCAGATGAGCTCTGGAATGCAAACGTGATGACGCCGGTCTTCATTGAAGTTAAAGGCATCGGCTTCCATCAGCCAGAGAACATCGGACATGTCCGTTCTGTGGCCAGCCGGGCTGTGGGGCGACAGGGATGTGTCGCCCCATGCCGATAAGCGCCCGATTTTTCCGCTTATCGGCATGTGCCGATCGCCCGCTTATCGGCATGTGCATGCCTAGCATAAGTCCTACAGCTGATCTTCTACAAGAGGTGGGGCACATGAGAGATAGGATGCACAAGGTATGTAAAAAACATCAAGCCCCCCCCCCCCCCCAATTGCAAACATTAATTTGCAAAGGGGGAATGTTGGGTTAAGGTAAAGAATACACTGTACCTCTGTGTGCATTATACTTCCGCAAGGTAAACATATGAGATATAGCTGATGACAGCTCTAAATGCACATTGCACCCATAATTTACTTACTGTCATGCAGTCTATTAAGAGCTCTAGAGATAAATACCCAAAAGGTACTAGCTGCACATAGAAGCTCACCAAGTCATGACCTCAAGTATAGTCTTTCCTTCTGGAAAAAGGTTATTATTCCTTCCCTTTGCCCACAAAGACACTTGACACAGAAGCCCCCCGGACGGAAGAACTGTGAGGACACGGCAGCTGGCTCGATTTCCTGCATACACATTGTGTTTGTTCACGACATGTGAACTCAGCCACCCACTCCACAATTAAAACAACTAAAGGCGTCTATTTTTCCAAGATGCTCAGGATCGGCCTCGGCAGATGGCTTCAACATGCTCGCAATCTGGGTTTTATTATCTGGGACCCGAAGATTTAAAGGAAATTCCAAGCTTATCCTCCAGACTCAATTATCCTTCAGCCAAACTTTAGATTCGCCTTTTAATGGGTTATCTAGAACTAGTGCTGGCCATACACATACCGATAAACGGCTGGATTTTAATCTGACCGACGGGCGTGCGCGCTCTCGCCGTCGGTCAGGTTAAAATCCGGCCGTTTATCGGCATGTCCCCACTTCTCGGCTGGCCAGAGATCCGACATGTCGGAAAATCTGAGCCGATGGGAGCCGATGCCATAAGCTACAATGAAGCGGCTGCTTCATTGTAGCTTATGGCCGGCACACAAAGGGTGCCTAGCCGACTGAAGGGGCCCCAGAATGCAATGGGATTGTAAATGTGATGACGTCATCACGTTTACAATCCCGGAAGAAATCGGGGCAGATGTCGGCGATGGTCGCCGCGTGTATGCCTGGCATAGGGCAAACATTTAAAGATCTGCAAAATTCATAGGCCAAGTCAACCTTGAAGTGATGCTATATATTTCTATGAGGTTACTGTTGGCAGAGGCACCTGCCTCACTTTTGTGTCCACAATTTGACTGCCATGTACTAAATTCTGGTACATGCTTGTTTAAAGAGACAGCGAACACACTATGAATAAGAACTGTACATAGAGGAACAACTATGAAGGTTATGGTGAGAAGACATAGAGGGCCTCTCCCTGCGGCAGTACGGCTTTGAGCTGCAAGCGGCGGCTGCCTCCATTGTTTTCAATAGGGCTGTCCCCACTTGTGTGGCTGCCCATGGTTGTGAGTCGCGACCAGCCACTAGTGGCTCTATTACCATGTAGTTAGCCACTAGTGGCGGCCACGACCGCTTGTGATATCTGACAGCTGCTAGCGTCCCGTGGCCAGCTTTGACTGTGGGGACAAGCCCTATAGGAATTGAAAAGCCTGCAACTCAAGCAGAGCATGGCATAGTCCAGGGTTCTTAGCAATTTACATGTTCCACTCCATCACAAATCTCAAAAGTTTCCCAAAAACCCTTTGTTTCAGGACAGTGGGTGGAGCCATGCAAATTATTCCTTTATGCCCCATCAGCCAAATGCACACCCAGAGCTGCTGGTGTACAGTGCAAATATAGGCCATGAATTTTTAGGGTTCCATAAAAGGTTATTAACCTCCCTAGCGCACTGCCGTATCGCGCTGTTTACAGCGGCGCAGTACGGGCAATCAAGGCAGTCTACACAGTACACTGCCTGTCATTTCCGGCCTCGCACCGCTGCTCTTCACACAGCTGGTGTCATTATTGACACCAGCTGCGTGAGAGGGAAAGCCGGCGCTCCTCCATTAACATGGAGGTCTATGGCGCCGGACCCTCCCCAATCACCGTGACGCGATCGGGGCGGTGCCGAAACCCCGGAAATGCTGCAGCAATGAAGACAATCGCTGCAGCTTTCCAGGGAGGCATTGGGTCTCCCCGCCGCCGGCTTCCCCTGCGGTTGAGAGGACCCTGATTGGCGAACAGGGTTCGTCTCAACCGCTAGGGAGGTTAAGGTGTTGCTGAACGGTGGCAGACCCTTCTCTGCACAGCCAACATAGGACCACTGGACCCTCTACTCTGTACTTTTAAATAACCATGGACATCAATGATCTTTTCTGTCATTACATAGCAAGAAAGAATGCCGCTCGGCCATTCTAAAAGGACTAACTGCACATCCATGTCTGTTACTAAGTACAGGGCATTCTGGAACAGTACCTTATGCTGCACATACAAGTCTGATAAATTATCAGATGCTCCGATTGCTACCATCAAAGCCAACAAGGCCATGTTCTCCATCTGTATGTGCGTGAAACAAGCTCAGAATCATCAGGAGAACTGGCTACATGAACCAAAAAGATGCAACTGACTTAAAGTTGGGCATTGTTGTTATTAACCGCCCTAGCGGTCGGGACGGCACCATCTCGTCCAGCACTTTCTCGTCTTGTATTGCAGCTGACAAGATGGAGCCGTCCAGCTAAGCTCAGATCCCCGCAGCAGCACATTCTATTGCTCTGTGCTGTCCGGGGGATTTGAAGCTTGCTTCTTTACAGAATGTCACCCCTCTCCCAGCCCAATTTGCATATGATAACTGTATCCAATACAATTCAAAGTAAATCAAAACACATTTCCAATTGTAATAAAAAAAATTCTTATAAACAAACAAATACTGTTTTAAAATGTTCATACCAAATAAGTATTCAAGAGATTTTAGCATTCAAATGATACATTTTATAATTTTTTTTAATGTACTTTTTTTATAATAATTGTGTGTTTCATTATTATAGTCAGGATGTCTGTTAGACCCTTATACGGACAGATTTTGGGAAGTTACAAGCCTACAACAAAGAAAAAATTATCATTGAAGTCTATGGTGCGCTTTTGGAACAGAAATCTGGACCGCAGCAATGCGCTAGGGAGGTTAAAGTATTTTTTGCCTGTGTATTCGTGTTTGTGACGTTTTATGCTACACTGCAACAATCAAACTGATTGGTTGCAATAGTTCTACACTATACAAAGGCCCAGTTGGTGGGAGCCACACAAGTCTAGACTCTCTGGACAGGCAAGTATGGGGAATGGTTTTATTTGGGGACTTCAACATCATCTTTAAGCTCTGCTTAGGGAGGTGGACTGGTAAAGGGAAAAAGTTAATTTTACAAGGGGACAAGCAGTTACATACTGCAATCCACACGTAGTCCGTTTATCATTTTCCATCAGTCACGATGTGTTCACAACACAATGAAAGTCCTTGGGTTGCAAATACTAAACAGTGTCTACCAGAGATACTGAAACATATTCTAAAGCTAACCACACACGTTGCTCGATTAGATCGAGGAATTCAAACGTCTAATCGAAAATCGATCTTAATCGCATCAACATACACCCCACATTGAGTTTGCGATTGTGGTGAGATTTCGATTCCAAAATATTACTAAAATCGTCGATTTTGGTATGGAAACGATTGAAGTTCAGATTGAAGTGGTCTATGTTATTATATCAAATCTAATAGATCCAGGAGTAACACCACAAACATCCACAATTATAAAACGATTTTGGCACAATCAACGATGATTTTCCAACATGTCCGATCAAAATTCGATCAATTTTTCTGCCTTCATCGAACAATTATCGTTGATCGTACCATGTGGGCATGTCTCGATTTTCGTTCAATCGATGAAAAAATTCATCTAATCGAGCATCGATTGAACCAAAATCGAACCATGTGTGGCTAGCTTTACAGTATCTGAAACCTGCTGTTCCTAAGGGCCCCCATACACCTTTCGATTTCTGTCAGATTTCCTTTAGATCTCATTGTTTTACCAAAACCATGTAATATAAGGGACTTTCTAAACCATAAAGTGTGCTTTATTGTGATCAATCGCAGAGGACCCTATACTACATAGTTGTTGGTAGATCTAGATCTGGCCATACACCTTTAGATCTCTCTGTCAAATATCCTTTAGATCTACCAACAACTATGTAGTGGCGGGTCCTCTGTGATTGAACACAGGTAGACTTGATTGTTTAGAATGACCGTCATATTACATGGTTTTGGTAAAACAAAAGGAGATCTAAAGGAAATCTGACAGAGAAATATAAAAGGTGTATGGGGACCCTAAAGGATATCTTACAGAGAGATCTAAAAGGTATATGGCCAGCTTAATGTGTAAATGTACAACATTAGCATCCTATAAAGGAGAACACTATTCAACACAAAATGACTGTGGAGCCTCAGTTCATGTTGGCCAGACGTGGGCAACCTAAAGGTGGGTTTACACATGTAGATTGTTTTGTTCGATCAACGAAGAACAAACTATTTTTTGATTTAGTGAACAAAAATCTGGAATGGTCAATTTGTTCGATGGATAAATTTTGTTCGACCTCAAACAAAAAATCATTAGATAGTTAAACGTTTACCAACATGTTCAGTGACCTATCGTTGTAGTTTCGAGTGTATTTTCATTCAAGAATCTAATGTTACATACGATAAATGAACGAGCGATGTTCGACAACGACATCCAACAAAAAAAATCGAATTGGCAGTTCATTGAAGAACAAATCTGCATGTGTAAACCAACATTAAGGCCCCCCGGGGCCAAAACCCATCCCTTAAGTCTTTTAATTTGGCCCTTTGTCACCTTGGTGTCGAGACGCTCTGGCTCCCCTCACTCCCTGCAATAAGTAATGAGAACACCTAAAGGATAATTGTTTGCATCGTTTCCTAGAGGTGATAGTGTGTCTGCAATAGAATGATTAAGCTTCTCTAGCAAAAGCTTCTATTTATTCATTTTTTTTTATATTCTGTCCTAGTTATGGGAACTTGGGATCCCCATGCCGGGCGGCCCTAACAGCCTCTTGCTCCGGTCCCTAGGTCACATTTATAAAATCATTGTGGCCCACAAGTCAAAACATTTGCCCACCCCCAATTTCTGCTAAGACCCAAAAATCATAATTTCTTTAGTGTTGCCACTGTAGTCGTTATCGGAGGAGGGAGACATAGTTCACCGGGAGATTTAACCAAAAACTCTATTAACCAATCATGTGCTTTGTATATAAATTCTGAAAAATTGATAAAATTGTTATATATTCTTTTAATCATGTATTGTAGAGATGCTCCGATCAGCATTTTTGGGACCGATCACCAAGATCATGATCTGCCGATTGC
>CM070042.1:15200807-15215269 GCA_036250615.1 Ptychadena robeensis
GCCAATATCGGCCGATCATGATCGGCGGCCGATCAATCGGAGCATCACTAATGTATTGTATTGTATTCTTTAATTCGTGTATTGTATATTCTTTTAATCATGTACAATCAATATTTTTAAGACAAAAATATATGTTTGAGTAAATCACATTTGTCGCTAAAGCCCCATACCAAACCCCTATGGGCACATAGAGGGTTCCCCCCTTTTTCTATCTGATAGCCAAGTCAATGGAAGTGAAAGCAGACTTTATATACAGTACTTGGGCAACTGTGCAGAGCGGCCTTTTTCATGACCTTGGTAGATAATCATTTCATAAATGATAGGGATTAACAGAATTGCCATCCTTACTTGGCAGCCAAAAAAGCTTTCAGTGCATCTATGGGAGTTTGTGCCCATTTCTTAAGCAAGGTAGTAATTTAGGACAAGAAGATTCTTTTTACTCAGAAGCATTATAAATAGAGAAGCAATGGATTCTGTTAGATTAAGTACCAACTGTATCTCTGGAAATCTGCTACCAATAGCGTAAAAGGGTCCTTTTCCTGACTAGTATGCCAGCTGTGACCAACCTCCCCAAAAAATTTATTACAATACATCCTCCAACTGCAATATATTCAGAGTCATTGACAAGTATTAAAAGTGATGGTTCCAAGTTGTTCAGAAACCCCTCAAGTCATCAACTTAGAATGGCATCAAGAAACCAGGACATTTTGAAGAAGAGTCCTTCTATAACATCTAACAAAACAGGCTTCCTTTAACAAGCTAAACAGGTTTAATCTAGGATCTAGCAATGTATATGGGTATTTTACTAGGCACGGATACTTGTAGAAACTGTGTCATTACCAAATAAAGGATTTTATTTGCCAGTCATGTGCACAAGGAGGTAAATATACACGCAGATGACACGTGGTGCTTTAATGATCTGCTCTTTTGGATGAGGTTTTGTGACTTTTTTTAATTGCAAGGTAAACAACGATTACCGCGACAAGGTGTTCACCGGTTGGTTTTCGGTGGTTTGCTCCATAAGGGCCCCCATACACCTTTAGATTTCTCTGTCAGATTTCCTTTTGTTTTACCAAAACCATGTCATATGAGGGACTTCCTAAACCATCAAGTCTACCTGTGTTCAATCTAAATCTAGATCTAAAGGATATCTGACAGATCTAAAGGTGTATGGCCAGCTTAGCGTTAAAAGGGGGTAATTTATAAATGACCCCTAAGTGCCTGCACAGAGTGTGCAAATGCCAGGCCCCAGGGGCACTGGCCCAGACACCGTCCACCCCCACAATCATGTAATCCGGCTTTACTTTTATTTCTATTAAAAAGGGAAAACGCATCTTTATCTGATCAGGAATATGTATTGGTCAAAATTACAGCTTAAAGATGTGCTATTAAAATCCTGACACAATAAGAGAACCCTCTTTAATATATCCATGCGAAAATTCTCAGCAGCGGAGCAGACAAACCGCACTGGAATATAGCAATTTATCATGTGCTGGGGCTGCAGAGGGGAGAGAGTCTCGAAACGTCAATGCAGAGTTAAAGGAAAAGAACCCACATAACACTGGAGAGAGAATTATAGCAGCTTGTCTTCCACTTACTATTAATATTCTAAAAGAATTATAATTATTATAATCAACTATTCTCTGGAAAAGTAGTCTGCTTGTTCTTTCCGTGTTTAACAGTTACAAATATTTCCAAACTGTCCTTCTCTGAACTGAAAAGTCAGCATGGATAATTCACTTACTGCAATCCTAACAAACTCTTATTTGTTTTACGTGGAGTCCATTGTACAATCACTAGCTTGCGTCAGCGCAAATGGTGACCGACCTTACTAAAGCTAGCCACACACGGTTCAATTTTGGTTCAATCGATGCTCGATTAGATCGAGGAATTCAATCGTCTAATCGAAAATCGATCTTAATCGCATCAACATACACCCCACATTTGCGATTGTGGTGAGATTTCGATTCCAAAATATTACTAAAATCGTAGATTTTGGTATTGAAACGTTTGAATTCCAGATTGAAGTGGTCTATGTTATGTATATCTAATCTAATCGATCCAGGAGAAACACCACAAACATCGACGATTATAAAACGATTTTGGCACAATCGACGATGATTTTCCAACATGTCCGATCAAAATTCGATTCGATTTTCTGCCTTCATCAAACAATTATCGTCGATCGTACCATGTGGGCATTTCTCGATTTTCGTTCAATCGATGAAAAAATTCATCTAATCGAGCATCGATTGAGCCAAAATCGAACCGTGTGTGGCTAGCTTAAGAAACCATAGAGCTGTATGTTCCAACTGAAGTGCATTGCTTGGACATGACTATTTGAGGTCAAGATCCAGCTCAAGTCTCATACAGCTGCCTCACTCACACAGCTTCCGAGTGCTGGCTCCGCCCCCTTCACACTGACAGCCGACGGCTGTGGAGGAGGCAGGAGCCGCAGCTGTTACAATACTTTGCATGGAGACATGATTCTTCATGGAAAGTATTGGAGATTGAACGGGGTCTTTTCAACATGTTGGAACCCCGTTCAATCAAGTTCCTTTTAGCTGGCTCTATTGATCCCGCCCGAAGGAAGGCACACACGGGTAGGTTTGTAAACAGATTAGAGTACAATCAATCACCGTGAGTGCGCAAGTTAATTGATAGTACTCAAATCTTTTTACAGATCTACCCATGTGTGCCAAGCTTTAGCATTCTGATCTTCTGCTGAAGATAGGGCAGTGGAAGGCTCCAAGAAGAGGCAGAATGAAGGGGCACTTCAAACATGATTCATGATTTCCCTTGAACCCCATAGTCATGTGTAAAGTTGAAGCTAACAATCTAAGTATTTGTCGCCTCAGCTGAATGACAGCGGTTTTCCAAATGCTTTACGGTTCAGTCCTGAACTATTGGCGATCCATTCCCTTCCCTTATGCAAGCGTCTCTAGTCCGGCAACAAACATTGACTTCATTATCAGCGAGAGTTAAGGCTGCCATAAACGCACCAAGCAGCGGCCAATTTTGCCGCCGACCGATGGGCGTGCACACTCGCCGACCGGGGGTGCCCACATGGGGTGAGAGATCACTGACGCCCCACAGCTCAGCTGGCCAGAGGACGGACATGTCTGATAATCTCTGGCCGATGCCGTTAGTGTCAGCTTCAATGAAGACATCGGTCTCCACATCAGTGGGTGCTGTAATGTTACGCATGGCACTGCATTTATTCTTATAGCAGACTGTTTGTTAATATTCTTGTTTATGACTGTTTGTTAATTGCGACATTTGAAGTAAAAAATTTTCTATTTTTTTTTTATCATTTAAAAATTTAAATTCCCATTTAAATTTAGTAGGAGTCGGAGTCAGTCCATTTTTTGCCGACTCCGACTCCAGGTACCCAAAAATGTCTCCGACTCCACAGCCCTGCTTGCTTTTAGCTGTTTTAGCGTTACCATATTTACCAATACGTGTGGCCTTAAAAATCCCCTTGCCCCCGATTGCTCAGGGGGAACCCATTGGGACAGGGTATATTCTCCCTGCCCCATCTTTTTTGTATCTATAATTTTGGGATGTGGCCACGTACTTAGGTAGGTGCCCTCTTTGAAAACAATGGCAATTCCCTCAGGCAACATTCCAAAATCACTGGAAGCGACCGGTAGAAAAAAACTGGTGTTAAAAAAAAAAAAAAAAAAAAAAAAAAAAAAAAAAAAAAAAAAAAAAAAAAAAAAGGGGTTACTGCCCGAATCATGTGCTTTACACCATCCAAACAAATTGACTTAAACAGAAGTACCCCCTTAACAGTGGCATTCACCCCAGGGGTGCCCATTAATGCAATGGAGCCTCTGCAATCGTCTGTACCCAGCTAGGGGAGCTGGTATAATACAGGCCATTCATTCAGAGCGGATATGCAACGATTCACGCTATACATTCCGCAGCGTGTCACAGACTAAGCGATAAACAGGCGTCTGCAAAGATCACATTCCGCAAAAGTGGAACAGTCCAACTCCGGCTCAACAGGGACAAGACATATGTGCCGAGGCTTTCACAAACAGCTGCTTGTTTTCCAAGCAACTCTATTTATGAAATGGCTGCATAGCACCTCCACAAAGCTTTGTCTCTCACTAGGATCATCTCCCCTACCCTACCAACAATGGCAGTCAGTCAGATCGAACGCACGCGCAGGAAATGCCTACTCTGCCATGGCCACTATATTATTTACACATCAACACTGTACAATCAGCATTTACAGCAAGTGTATTAAGCCCAGCGACAGGCTGTAGATGGTGGAAGACCAGATGGCGGTGGGGGTGGGGAGGCAATGGTACACTGCTGACATCAGTCGAGCTTTTCTTATGTACCACAAGGGAAAAAAAAACACGGCAAAAGCCTTTTTCATAAAAATAGGAGTCATAGATCTGCGATGCAACACATTTAAAATGCTGAAAACTTACAAGCCAAGTGTTAAGCTAGCCATACACGTGTCGATTCCTGAGCGGTCGATCGACGCTCCGATCGATTCCGGTGAAGTCACAGGCGTCGATCGATCGACCATACAGGTCTGTGCCTACCACCTTAGGCCACGATTCCTGGACGATTCTGTTACCAATCGATCGATTCACAAATGTGTCCCTTGATGTGTGCCTGATCGATCAGAAAACACCCTTCCCTGGCCGATCCAATTTGGGGACCATGTCGATTGGTCGGGGTCGATTGGTCAAGGTGGGCTGCACCCGATTCCTCGTCGATCGATCGGCCAGGAATCGTGTAAGAAATCTACCTGTGTATGGCCACCTTTTAAGCAGGAAAAGTAAGCTGGTCAATGAAATACTACCGGTCTTTGGACATGCTTTGTTTATTGTGTATTATGTTTCTCCAAAGCGAATAATGCTTTTGGTGGAATTTGGTTGCAGTGTAAGCCCCAGGCTCCACTATAACGGGGCTATCTCCACCTTAATGTCGACGCAGCCCATCTGCATCTACAGTAACGTAGCTGAGATATGTGATGTCAGCCCCGTCATAGCCCCATTGCAGTCGTGCACACCGTTAAAATGTCTGCGTTCAACACAGGGGTTTCAATGGATAGTGGAGCCTAGGGTAAATCAGGGAACACACGGCTCGATATTGGAGCCCTTCGAGGTTCCCTGCCGCAGCACGATGACGTCATAACGCTGCTGCCCGATATCGGAGGAGCTGGAGACACAGCACTGCGGTCTCCATGCAAAGCAATGGACATCAACCGTGATTTACGGTCATGTCCAATATCCCTGTTTTCGAGTGGGATTGATTGGTCCTGCTCAAAAACAGGGATGGCTGCATTAGATATGGGCCAGATAGATGGCCGTGAGTGTGCATGGTGCTCAAAGCAGCCATCGATCTGGCCCATATCTACACGTGTGTAACCAGCTAATGGAGTTAGGTCATAATGTTTTATTGCTTTGTTTCCTTTAGCAATATTTCCCCTTCCTGTCTGGATGACAAGCTTACAAATAGAGAATACAACAGTCCAAGACTAAAACCTGTGTCATATCATGACACACTGTCTAATTTGCTCATTAGCCCCCCATACACCTTAAGATCGATGCATACAATTTCCATAAGATCTACCAACAACTGTGTAGTATAGTAGCCTCCCTGATGGAATACATAGTGATTGGAAGGTTTAGAAAGCGCCTCATATGATATGGTTTTGGTAGAACAAAATTTGATTGTACAGAAATTGTATGGAAAGATTGTAAGGTGTATGGTTAGACACACCGAAATAATAGCCGGTGATGGAGTTTCAGTCTTTAAGGATAATAGCACCTTTGCAGATAAAAGATTGCCAGGTGCTTTGTTTACATCCTAGTACCAACACATGCACCGTAAATAATCCCATAGACATCTATTGGGACTGTAATGGAAACAGAAGGAGGAAGACGGGCTCCAATAAATTTAAAGTGAATTACACAACTTTATATATACACATGAAACATGTCAACACACAACTCCTTTCTTATAAGATCTAATAGTAGAGCGTATGGGGTGCTGTGTGCAACCAGAAGATAGGCAGTGTTCTCCCCAGAGCAGATTGGCCGAGCGGCCCGCCCGGGAGATTTTAGTCCCCGCCCGGCACACAAGTCCTCCGCAGCGAGCAGCCTGACAGGCGGCGCCTCCCATTCTTCAGGAGCGCGCCACAGCCACTGAAAGACTCCGGCCCGCGGCACACTACCGGAGCCGCGGGCCGGAGTCTTTCAGTGGCTGCGGCGCACTCCTGAAGAATGGGGAGGCGCCGCCTGTCAGAGGACTTGTGTGCTGCCGCTGGCCGGCAGCCTATCAGAGAGGCCGCCGGACCGGTGCAGGCGGCGCGATGACGTCATCGCGCCGCCTGGCTGAAAAAAAATTCTGGGGAGAACACTGATAGGGGAGCATTGAGCATTCAGCATTGAGAGCCAATAGGCTGCAGTTCTTTCCTCAGTGCTGGCCGACAGCACATGTGCCCACAGAGAGGGCTGCAGGTGCCACCTCTGGCACGCATGCCATGGGTTCACCATCACTGCTATAGAGCATTAACTTGGGACAAACATTGCTGGAATATAAAACGAAACCCCGAAACCACCCCGGAGACATCCGCAAACTCCCAGGGCATATACCCAGGGGTATAATTCTTCAGAAGCACATTGCTGCTTTCCAGTAAATACAATTAAACCATTTACGTGAAGGCAGCTTTTTTTGTGCTTTTACCTTCAATTTGCTTTTGCTGGTGAAAGGGTCTCTTTAAAATGTATGTATTCTGGGGAAGTAAAGTGGTACTTGGAGTTACAGAACAAAATATTTTAGATTTTTCTGATCGAGCAGTTACTTTCCCGGAGAAGCTCTAGAAACAAGCAGCTCTATTATAATGAGCTTGTTATGTAGGTCAGAAATTCAGATTCTACCATATTACCATGCACCAGCGTGCCGACTTATTTAAGCAGACTCCAGTAATCCGGAGGATTAAGGGCTCCCATACAAGCATATGTAATATCTCTGGGCCCCTTATCTGGATCTGCTCCTGAACAGAGTAGGTAAAACATAACTAGGGTCAGGAGAACGTACTATGGAACAGGCAGCAGAGGACTGAGAAATTAACACACAAGTGACCGGCCACTGCCAAGTAGGAGGACTACAAAATTCTGGTATACGCCGCCGTGGTGCGTTTGGGGAAAAAAAAATCCCCTGGCATGCCTGGAATACCAAGTGTGCATGAGTTACTCCTAAAAAGGTCAGACCGGCTTCTCCAAAGAAAGTTATTACATCACAAGGCTGAGAAGCACAGAGACGGAGAGACAAAAAAAATGAATGTGACAGAACATTTAGGAAAATACTGTACAGGACAGCACTATTTTTAAGCCTTAAAGCGGACCTATCACATGTATTTTCAATTTCTTTTATTGCATAGGACCGTTCAAGGCTTAAAAAAACAAAACAATGACCCCTCCAGCGATGTCACTCCTAGACGGCTCTGAGCTTAAGGGGACTTTGGAAGGTTGACGTCTAAAGCTAAGCATGCACGGTTCCATTTTAGTACAATCTTTTTCGGATCTGATTTTAGATCTTAATCTTTTCAGCGGAAACCGACGTAAGCAAATCCAAAGTAGATCCACATGGAAGGTTCCATTGGAATACAATCATAATACGACCAAAATAGCCAATTTTAGTTTTGATCACAAAACACAGGAAAGAGTCATATATAAATGTGTTTCATCAAATACAATCGACCCGACCAACAAACACAATGCTAAGATTTTAGTTCTATCAAGCGACAAAAACATGTCCGATCATTTTCCGATCGATGTTTCGATCTGTATCGAACAATTTTCATCGATCAAACCATGTGTGCAGTATTCGATTAAAATCTGATCGAACAAAACTTTAATCGAATGCTAAAATGGAACCGTGTATGCCTAGCTTAAGTCACCTCCTGGCTGGCAGCTTGCCGTTGTGTTAATGGAAAGGTGGAGAATCGCTGGATGTAGATGCAGATGGATGACGAGAGTAAAGGTGGCCATACACAGGTTGAAACTCCAGTGACATTAACCCTCTGCATTCTAGCGTTAGGCGATGCAACTGTGACAATCGATCCCTTCGATACTCTGAATGGTGGCACTGGCCCCCTTCCAAAGTAATGGCAATCAAACAGGGATATATATACATGTTGGTTCCCCGTTCGATTCTTCGAGCGGGATCAATTGATCCAACTTGATGAAAAGGTGGACGCAATTGATTCATGAACAATCATTCCTGAGGGATCGCCACAAATGTCGATCGATTGTTTGTGAATCGCCCCGTGTATGGCCTCCTTAAAAGCGGAATAGTGGAAGAGTAAATGCGGAAGAGTCAATTTTGCAGCCTTGGGCAGGCAAAGGTAAGGTCAAGGCCGGTAAAGCTTACACCTCTGCTTTAGTGATGTTCCCTTCCGACATTCCGTGAGATTTTTGGTCTGGCAAGATCTCTGGTGGCTGGGTCATGAAGGAGGAAGACTGACGGAAAAGGATTGGGGATGGCGGCAGAGAGGGACACTCATGAAAACAGAAATAAAGTATTGTTTTTAGGATTGTGGAGCAGAGGTAAGTAACAATTTAGTACAATAAATTTTACATGTGGTTTATTTTGTTATTTTTCTTTTTCTTCTTTTACACTTTGGCTATACATATTCATTACAAAATCCTGCCCGATATGAATGATGCCTTGGACAAACTAGACAAGATGCAGCTTTTCAAGTCCTGTAAAGCCAAGCAGTATCCTTATGACAGTGGTTCCCAAACTTTCCTTGCAGGTCCCCCCTTTTCTATTTAGGTACATTATCGCACTGACCCCCTCCCTATTCAAACATAGGTTAAGAATGAGGGCCCGCGCCCCCCCTGGAATATTCAAACACAGGTTAAAAATGAGTTTGGGCACCACTGCCTTATGAGAAGTGAAATTTTTTTTTTTTTATCAGTCTGAGCCCTAGCAATATACAAAGAGGTCCACTTAATGCTAGAGACGATTTCATAGTACATTTCTATCCCCGCATTTTGGGTGGTGAACAATTAGTGTTACACTTGTGTATATTTTCAATAAAGCTGGGAAAACACGTGTAGATATGGGCCAGGTTGATGGCCGCTTTGAGCGCCATGTACACTCACGGCCATCTATCTAGCCCAAATCATATGCAGCCATCCCTGTTTTCGAGCTGGACCAATCAATTCTGCTCAAAAACAGGGATATTGGACATGACCGTAAATCACGGCCGATGTCCGTTGCTTTGTATGGAGACAGCGGTCTCCATGTAAAGCATTGGCTGAGCTGGAGACACAGGAGTGCAGTGTCTCCGCCTCCTCCGATACCTGACAGCAGGGTGATGACATCATCACGCTGCTGCAGGGAACATCAAACGGCTCCAATATCGAGAGAAGTCAAAGCTTCCACCAAAATATACCAGACTGCATTTTCTTTAGCAGATACAGTGATTCTGTCACGGACATTGAGCAAGTTGAGAGACCTGAAGGAGAGATAGCAGAGAACCCAGAGTTAAAAGGACATGTCTATGTATGAAGAAACTACAACATAGAGCCCAATGACACAATGCCCCCATGTCATCCTCCACTCTGGTGGCTGTCGTTTTCATGACACGCCAAAACTATTACTGGGAAAGGGGACATACTTGTGAACAGCTGAGGACGAGCGACAGCATCTCCAAATAGAAGCAACAGCAGCACCTGGAGCCAAGAGAGTCTGTTTAACACACATACTGTCGCTGCTACAGACTGAACGGGACACTGTCACTCTTCTATCACATTATTCAACTGTTCAGGATTAAAAATATATATCGAAGATATTGCATGCTTAGGGAGGCGACCTTTTTCTACAATAGGCAAAGAGCTTGGATCCAACTTGTCAAACATAGACAAAACGCAAAAGGAAATATATAGGCAGTTGAAATCTGTAAAAGTGTGATGGATGGTAGCGAATGCTCGATCTACTAGTAACTATCTACATGTGTATGGGTACCACGGTGGATAAAAAAAAAAAAAAAAAATCACCTTTTTTTTTTTTTTTTAATCAATTTTTTTTTTATTTTAATTGGATTTTTTATAAATAAAATGCTTTTTGAGGAAAATATATTACCATCCAAAGGTTATTCCATCATAAAATAAAGATTTGTTTTTTAATTATGTAGAATTAGTCTGTATATGTTGCAAACCGTGCCCAATATGCTTTCAGTGTGGTTTGCTATAAGCAAACATAGCAAATACCATGCCTAATACGCCCTGAACCGGCGCCCAAACAGCAAGTGGGCGCTATGGACATGCTGACATGTCCTAACGCCCCCTGCAGTTTCTGGGGCGTCATAGTGTAGACCCAGCCTGAAGGTGGCCATACACTGGTCGATTCTTTTATTGATTCCCGCACAACTGATCGCCGCGTGCATTTACGGTGATCGATTGTTTGCAAATTGAGCCTTTCTTTGATTGATCCAGCCTGTTCAATTGCCATTACTTTGGATGGGGATCAAGGGCCCCATTCGAAGTATCAAACCGGATCAATTGCACAAAGTGGTGCGCATCAATTCTCTGTTCAATTGACGAAGCATCACACTGCACTCAATGGTTCATCGACTGAAGAAAAACCGAACTCCAGGGCAGAATTTGGGCAGGAATGGCAGCAGGCAGAGGGACAGACTGACCTTACGCAAAAGGTACAAAGATTGGACTGCTGATGACTGAGGTTAAAGCGGACCTACCACGTTGTAGGGCACTCTGCACTATCGGCATCAGGCTGCCAATAGATAGGGCAATCACTGTCCAAAAAGAAAAAAAATAAAATCTTAAAACAGGAAAGATGAGTTTTTCCGAGGTAGCACCTCCCATGCTGTGACGTTGCGCCTAGGCGCCAAGGTCGCTTGTTAGAGCTGAAAGGGCTGCCGGGAAAACATCAGCTGTGTGTGGGGTCCCATAATGCACTGCTCTGCCTCTGCTCTGTGACATGAGAACCTTCCCTGACATGGAAGTGTCATCTGTGAGGTGATTGTGGGGGAAGTGTAGAGGAGACATTGCTGGGACTGGCAGCAGAGGAGTAATAAGATATTTTATATTACACCCAGTAACCCAGTCATGTCTGTCCTCATCCTCCATATACCATGATCTGGATAAATGAGAACCTTCCCTGACATGGAAGTGTCATCTGTGAAGTGATTGTGGAGGAAATATAGAGGAGACATTGCTGGGACTGGCAGCAGAGGAGGTAATAAGATATTTTATAACCTCAACCTAACCTCATCCTCAGCCTGTGTGCCCCCCAAATCCATGTCACCCCCATATCACCTGCACACTGAACCCCTTCACCACCACTTCAGTCTCAATCTCTCCTATCTCCTACAGTGTCCTTCTTCAGCTTCCCTCCTGTCTCCTATGCAAACTGCAGCACATAGATCTCTGAAAGGACCAGAACTGTCCTCCCATACCAAACCCTTTGGGATTGGTAAATATGTCTGCAGGGGAGGGGCACCTTAGTAATGTTCAACAGAATGGATTCAGTAGATTCAGAAGTAGATTCAGGTGCCAGTACTTAAGATGGTGCCTTAGGGAATGAGGGAGTGAAGATTGTAAGTACCTTTTTTTTTTCTCTGTGTAGCAAGTTTTCACAGATGTATACTGCTGACAGGTGTGTATTATGTCCATGTCATGTATGTGGGGGATTTTTTTTTTGAGTTTACAACCGCTTTAAGTATTTTTTTTGATAAAGCCCCTTTGCAAATGTTTGGGGCATCTGGAATAATAGTATGGAGAAAAATACCATCAGACCTGTCTCACGACAATAATAAAGCATTCCGAGACATGCATGCATGTGTGTCTTCTCATCCATGAGAGCTGGCTCACTCACATTTGCTGTTTGGTGAAGAACAATGTATTTTCCAGCATGATGGAGCATCGTGCCGGAAGGCCAAAGTGATAACTAAGTTGTTTAGGGAACAAAATATTTTTAGTCCATGGCTAGGAAACAGAACGGAATCCAAGTGAAATGTTACGGTCAGTCATCTATGAAGATATGAGGGACAAACAAAACCTCACAATTTCTCATAAACTCCAAGCACGGATTATGAAAAAATGGGTTTCCATGTCAGGATTTGGACCAAATGATAATAAAAAGCATGCCAGGGCAAATTACAGATGTCTTGAGAAAAATGGGTCAACATTGCAAATATAGACTCAGCATAAACTTGTCAATGTCAACAACAACCTATAAAACGTATAATACTTGA
This sequence comes from Ptychadena robeensis, assembly GCA_036250615.1. Lineage (NCBI taxonomy): Eukaryota > Metazoa > Chordata > Amphibia > Anura > Ptychadenidae > Ptychadena > Ptychadena robeensis. Next base: position 15,213,064 of record CM070042.1, read on the forward strand.
ATTATACCTCAATACACCACAGAAACAACTGACAAACCTTAAGAAAAACAGATTTTGTGCCGGTCTCAGAACTTTTGGCCACTACTACAGATGCAAGTAGAAGCTAGGCGTAAACATGTACTTTAAAGGCCATGCTACCTTCTTGAGTAGGTTAGGCAAGTGTTTTCTAGTTCCCGCTGTAGGCAACTCCTCCTTTTACCGGTCTACACCCATGGTGGGCAAACACCCAACGTATGAAGCCTGAAGCTACTGGTTTATTGGTATGGGCGGGAGAGCGGCACACGTTTTATACAGATAACTTTTATAATGAATTATCCAGTGTACCAACTTTAGAAATGTTATGAAATGCCAGACTGGTTGCTAACCCTAAACCAGTGGTGGAGAGTTGATATGGAGGGCCACAAGTGCGGCACATAGCTTTTTCAATCTACACTGACTTGTATAAGAATTTTATAATGATAAAATGACGGCAGACATAGCTACAAGACATTTTTAATTTTTTAGTAACAAAACTTGCTTTTAATGATACTTCAAGCATGAGGGAACAGTGTAGTGCGGTAATACACATTTTGTGTCATATATATCATCAAAGGTTATGTGCCACATACCATAATCCCCTGTTCATTGGTGGAATAGTGGGCGCATAGGCACACATCTTACAACGTTATTAATGTTGGTGAGGCGAGGGACTTGCTCAGGCGCTGTCTGATTGGCTTTCATGTGCTCAGCCAGAGCGAGTCCCTCTTCTCCTCTTCACTCCCGAAGAAGAAGATCCTGGGCGAGGACAGGTGAGTTCCTATGCCTCATACATTATCCGTTAGGTTTCTGGGGTCACAAGTGGAAAACCAAGGGGCCCGCTAAGGAACGCTCATAGGGCCTCATGCGGCCCCGAGCCGCAGGTTGGGCACCTGGGCCTTAAACAATCCAGGGTGGGTGCAGGTGGGTTTTGCGGGTGCAGGACTGAATGACATGCACAGCACGTGAAATGTGTAACTACTAAAGCAACAAAAAAAAAATGAATACTTACTGGGCTCCATCTGCACTATTTGGCTGAAGATTTACCCAGAGTCAATGAACTCTGGGGACTGCAGCTTACATAAGCATGCAAATCCCAAAGAGGAACTATACCATATGAACCCGTAGCAAACAAACGTTCATACAATGGTTGACCTATGAGCAGAGTGAACACATTCTAGCGTGCGTCTTCGTGTCTGAAAGCCTTTGTTTACATAATATGAGCTGTGGGACAGGAAGACGAAATAAACATCTCATCACAAGAGGCCAAAGAGCGATGTTATGAGCGGAGATCAGCACGTGTCTAGTGGTAAAGCGTCAGCTACATGCAGAAAAAGGATAAAAAAGCAGTTGCTGTATTTGTAAAATGCTATGCGCTTTTCTTAATGCCACGGCTTTGTTTGTAACATGTGGTTGCAAAAAGAACCAAATCGGGTTCATTGATATTTTTGCATTCTTAACCTGCCTGACAGTTACCCAGAATGTAGTCCTGGGCAAGTTGGTTTACAAAACAAACTCTGCCTGAACTACACTCAGGAATATTCGCCTATGCTTCGGACTTGGCGATCACTTTCAGCACCGGCTCTTTGGCGTCATCAGTGACGGAGAGGCTCCATTGACCTCCATGTTAAGGAGGCAGCAGCGGCTTCCCGCCCCCATGGATAACTCCGGGAATGTGTAGTGGAAAGGAGGCAAAAACGTCAACGTACTATGAACTCTGCTTTGACTGCCCGTACCACACCGTTTTCAGACGGACCGCGAGGGTGGACAAGTATTAAAATTCTAGCTATACTACTCTATGCAAAGCTTTATCGCTGCAATGGAAAGCCCTGAGGAAGGTGGACTGCCAAGACCCTGAAACACATTTGCTATTTCTTGTATCGTATTTCAAAACTAATAAAACCTTGTGCTGGACTATATAAGCACTGAGGATTTGCGCTTTTCATTTCTGGATTTTCTTTAGAATTGCGCACTTGTTGATCCAATGAGATCTGACCCCCCTCCTCCCTTTTCCTAATGCAACCATCAACATAACTTGATGTCAACCTCTGGTCAGCCTGTGGGACATTTAAGCCCACCATACACCTGTCGATTATTCTTTACAATTTTCATTAAATCTAACAACAACTACGTAGTGCGAGGTCCTCCCTGATAGAATACATAGTGATTGGAAGGTATATATCACTGCTAT
>CM070042.1:15219095-15231845 GCA_036250615.1 Ptychadena robeensis
TGATAGTATTGTGGTCAGGTATACGGAGGATAGGGATGATAGTATTGTGGTCAGGTATACGGAGGATGGGTCAGGTATACTGAGGATAGGGATGATAGTATTGTGGTCAGGTATACGGAGGATAGGGATGATAGTTCTGTGGTCAGGTATACTGGGGATGGGTCAGGTATACGGAGGATGGGGATGATAGTATTGTGGTCAGGTATACGGAGGATGGGGATGAGAATATTGTGGCCAGGTATACCGAGGATGGGTCCGGTATTCTCAGGAAAGGGATGACAATATCGGGGTCGTGCGTACTTAGGAAGGAGTTAGGGGGGCTATAGTGGGAGGAGTCTGTACGCAGCGGAGAGGCTGGGTTCATATAAGGTGAGGCAGAGCGGGGGAGGGGTGTACGTAGGAGTCTCTGGGGGTCACTGCATGGGGGGGAAGGGAGGCTCCCTCTGCCACCCACCCCTTCTCTACGTATAGTGCAGCCGGGCCGTCTCCCGCACCCGGACTCCCAGCAACCCATGCCTTAAGCTCCCGCACCTGAAAGTCTCGGTCCTCGTTAAACCGGGAGAATCTGTCCGCGGCCATCTTCCTGCGTCTGCGGGAACCAGGATCGCGTACATCAGTCTCCGCCCACTCGTCACAGGACGCACAAACAAACCACACCCACCCGACGGGAACACGCACTTGTCACCCACGTTCTGCGTACGGCAACATCACCGCCCCTTCGGTCATCACCCCGCCCTCACCCGATGTCATAAATGTACAGCTCTCTGATTGGCTGTTATTTCCATAGCGTCCCGTCTTCTCTACTGCATACGGACGAAGCATTTTAAAGCAGAAAGCGCCTTAAATGGAAAAAAATCTCCGTATTCAGATATGATTTTCCTTGTGATTCCTCTGTGTGTCACAGTGGAATTTATATAATATACATGCACTTTAATATATATATAGTTTATAAAAGTAAACAGTGACCACGTGACCCCAGGCGCCTCGAGCACTATGGGTACTCTAAAAAATGCAGCCAGGTCTGTTCCCCCTGATTGGCCAGTAGCATGCAGTATGTTAAGGAAGAAGAAGATATAATATAAGTAAATCATTTATTCTCATTGAGCTACCTAAAAAGAGAAAGCTTTGAATAATCAAAATTAATTATAGTACAGTATCTCTGTTAAGCCCCCATACACCTTTAGATCACTCCATACAATTTCCTTTAGATCTACCAACAACTATGTAGTGCCGGGTCCTCCCTGATAGAATACATAGTGATTGGAAGGTATATATCACTGCTATGTAGTGCTGGGTCCTCCCTGATAGAATACATAGTGATTGGAAGGTATATATCACTGCTATGTAGTGCCGGGTCCTCACTAATAGAATACATAGTGATTGGGAGGTATATATCACTGCTATGTAGTGCTGGGCCTTCTCTGATAGAATACATAGAGATTGGAATGTATATATCACTGCTATGTAGTGCCGGGTCCTCCCTGATAGAATACATAGTGATTGGAAGGTATATATCACTGCTATGTAGTGCCGGGTCCTCCCTGATAGAATGCATAGTGATTGGAATGTATATATCACTGCTATGTAGTGCTGGGTCCTCCCTCATAGAATACATAGTGATTTTTGGTAGAAGACAAGTTTATTGTACAGTGATTGTATGGTAAGTTTGTAAGGTGTATTTTTTTATTTTATAGATTTTTTACAAATCAGTATAAATAAAGTAAACAAATAGGGTGATAATGATTTGCACGTTTGTACATAAATTCTGATAATGTTTTGTGATATCAAAGAAATAAGAAATCTCCTAATAAAATAAATAAAAATATAACAGTTTCAGCGTGTCAGTATGGCTATCCACCAATATAAATCTTATACTGAAGTAACTAAATCCCCCCATACACGATTAGATTTTTACCCAACTAATCACGTGTGGTCAATCAGCCCGAAAAATCGGGTAAAAATCGTCCAGGCAAACTTTGTGTGCCAGCACTAAGGGTATGTCTCCACTGTGTTCTTGGCTCCGTCCGCCCCCCTGCAGCAGCATCTGTTTTCCTACTGTCGATCCACCTTCCGGCAGAACGCCATGAGAACAGCCACTGCTGCAGGTCGATGTGGATCTGCTCAACTGAGACATACCCTTACTTTGGACAGGGACTCTGATCACCGTCCAAAGTAATTAAATTGATCTAAGAATTACGGACATGTCAGTAATGGCTTAGATCAATATGGCGGCCTATTTTGTCCTGAATTAGGGCCATTTCACACTATATGCATTGCGGTGCGTTTTAAAAACGCACACTTTTTTTACTGCACGCGTTTTTACATAGACAACCAATGTTAACATTCACACTGTATGCATTGCGTTTTTAAGAACGCAGCGCTTTCTCATGCGTTTTTAAAAACTTACTGCTGTATGCATTTTTGATTCACTTTTCCTGCGTTTTTCATTCATTTCTTCAAAAACACAAATGCAAAACGCAAATGCATATGTTATGTCAAAAACGCATGCCTATAAAAAACGTATACATATAGCGTAAAATGGCCCCTAAGCTGGCCATAGACGCCCCGATCTATGGCCGACATTTAGCAGACTCTTCACACCGTGGTGACGTCACCACACTGTGAGCAGTCTGCTACAGAACGGACAGGAATCCTGTGTGTTCCACTAAAGGCCCCCATACACGTGTCGGATTCCCACCGGATTCCGGCACAATAGATTCCGGGCGCGTGCACGCGAAACGATCGTCCCGGAATCGCATGCAGCCCACCTTGTCCGATCGTTCGCGTCCGATTGATCGGGGGCCCAGAATCGGATCCGACGGAGAACCAACATGTTGGTCTTTCTGATCCGATTCTGCACACATCAGGGGGAGTTGCCATTTGTGGAGTAAGCGATCGGACACGGAATCGTCCAGGAATCCGTGGGACAAGGTGGTATGCAGCGATCGGATACTCTTAATTGGCTGATTGATCGTAGCTCCGATTCCTGGGGAGATCGCCGGAATCGATCGGGTGAGTGATCAATTGGCCATGGAATCCTGCACATATATGGGGACCTTAAAACACAGGACTCCTGTCAGACTGTAGCCAATTAACTCGGAGGGGGAGGAGACTCTCCCTCCGAGTTAACAGCCTTCAGCAGGTTTAGGCATAAAAAAAAACCAGCAGGACGGATCCGTGTGCAATCCGGCCTGCCGGCTTTTTTTCTACAAAACTCAAGGTGGGCTCCATTATAGTTGCGGCCAACCAACCCTCGGCGGGAGCGAGCACGCAGGTTGGTCTGCTACAACTATGGCCGGGAATTGGCCCGTCTATGGGGGGCTCTAAGCTTTAGATTCCCACCCATCAGGTGAAAATCTAAACGTGTATGGGGGGCTATAGCCACAGTGAAAAATTATGTTTATACAAAGCTGACCAACACTTTTTTATATCTTCATATAGTTTCGTTTCGTCCTCTCACTGCACGTGGTAAGAAGAGGAAAAGTTATAAAATCTGCCCAATGCCTATCCAGACAGTAAAATAATTGCATATGCATAAATAGCTTAAACTAGTTGGTCTCAAACTTTCCATGCAAGGCCGCCGTTTTCTAGAGAGGAACATTATCGCGCCACCCCCTCCATTCAAACTACACAGTTTGATGTTGAGGGCCATTTCACACCAGCTGTGTTTGTGTTGCATTATCATGCACTAGTGTGAATCAGAGAGACACACACATTAAATGCACTCTACGCATGGTTGGCTTCCTCCTAGCTGTGCCCCCCTGGAATACCTCCGCGCCTCCCAGTTTGGGAACCACTGTCCTAAACCATATTTTAAATAAAGTCAGAACAAATTAATTTCTAGCTAAATGTGTTTTGCTATCTGTGTACCACCTCCCTTCACTTCCTGTCTCAGAGACACAACAGGAAGTTACAAGAAGTCTATTAAAACGAGGGGAATACTCCACTTAGTTGTCCCCAGAGAGCTGTTTACATTGATCCATTCCTGCTGAACTCTTGTTATGGGGAAAGTTTTTCCCGCCTTAGTTTCTCAGGGCCCTTTCACACTAGGTGTGTTGCAGCTGCTTTGTGGCATAGTACTGCAACACAGCACGGCTAGCGTTGACACAAGCTCAACTCTTGCATTTCGAGTAACGCACATCGATTCACTTTACAGTTACTGTAAACTTACCGTTGCATGGAGTTTTGTAGTGCAAGCATCTCCTCGTGGTTTTATCCAGTAACTGACCTGTTTAGGGGGCCCAGTAGTGTTAGCGCTAGTACGCCCGTTATCTGCCAGAGGTCGTGCTGCAAGCGCAGCTGTGTGAAAGGGCAATTAAGGCACACACATGTGCTAGACATTTGTTACTGATCTCTGTACGTGAGGTACACGTTCTGTTCAATGGATGGGCACCCTCTACCTCCCCCTTGTCTTGAGGATGGATCAGTAAATGACCACGCTGGTATATGAATCTTTAGGCTTTGACAGTTGTCACCATTGAAATAATCAGGGCCATTTCGTTTTGGCAAATATGTGTGCACAAACATAGCTGTCTCCAAAGAATAAGAAGAGTCGACTGCAGTATGCCAAAAGTCATGTGGACAAACCACAAAAGTTTTGGGATAGTGTTCTGTGGACTGATGAAACAAAATTAGAACTGTTTGGGCCCATGGATCAACACTATGTTTGTAGGAGGAAGAACAAGGCCTATGAAGAAAAGAACACCTTGCCTACTGTGAAGCATGGCGGGGGGTCAATCATGCTTTGGGGCTGTTTTGCTTCTGCAGGTACAGGGAAGCCTCAACGTGTGCAAGGTACCATGAATTCTCTTCAGTACCAGGAGATATTGGGAGGAAATGTGATGCAGTCTGTCACAAACCTGAGGCTTGGGAGACGTTGGACCTTTCAACAGGACAATGATCCCAAGCATACCTCCAAGTCCACTAGAGCATGGTTGCAAATTAAAGGCTGGAACATTTGGGAGTGGCCATGGCAGTCACCAGAATTAAATCCGATTGACAACCTCTGGTGGGACTTGAAGAAAGCAGTTGCAGCGCGCAAGCCTAAGAATGTGACTGAACTGGAGGCTTTTGCCCATGAAGAATGGGCTAAGATACCCGTAGATCGCTGCAAGACACTTGTGTCACGCTATGCTTTACGTGTAAAAGCTGTTTAACTGGAAAAGGTTGTTGTACTAAGTACTAGAATGAATGTCACTTGGGGAGGGGGGGTGAATAAAACTGATAATGATGTGACACAGAAAAGACGTTTGTGGTGATTTCATTATTAATGTTATGTTATATTTGTCTGACTTACAAGCGTCTCTTTCATTTCATTGTAAACAAGATGACTGAAATGATCAAAATCAATGTCAACATGGCCAAAACACTCAATTTCAGTGGGGGATGAATAATTTTGAACACGACTGTACATTTCCCTCCATACATCACTTTTTGGCCCTTTGGCTAAGATCAAGTGTAGTATCTGTTCTTATCAGTTTCCTGTCCTGTACACTGGACCTTGAATATACTTACTATAAATGGAAATGACTGTGGCATTTTTTTTCTAGTTCTCTCCAAAGGGGGAGCATCTTATATTGCTATAGAAAGAGTGCTGCTCCTTTACATTATTTCCACCACAAGAAGTCGCCATTCCCTTGGTTTGACTGTGTGCATCAATAAATCCATTTCCCCTGTGCCCTGGCTGTCACCTATGTCCTCTGGTAGATGGAGACAGGAAAATCTAATAGGAATGCTTTCTTGAATATATTTATTTTGTGATGATTCCTCAATAAAAAATGGAGGTTCTAAAATACATATATTTGTATACATTGGTGACTCAAAAGTCTCAAAATGAATGGCTTTATCTTCCTGGCGCTACTCTTCAAAAAAGCATGCCATTTTGACTGATTGTAATCTGCTGCAATTGCCTATGGCCTATCCCCCCCGCCCCATCATATGTGCTGGAAAAAAGCGATGCCATTACATGGAGGCCAATGGCACCGCCCCTCTCCGGCATCCTAGATGACGTCATCTTGGCAGACCCAGAAAGCTTTGTCCGCCGATACAGAGGGACACTCCCTTCAGACAGGTAAAGATGCCCAAGGTAAGGGTGAGTATTGTTAGTAAACAAAGAACCCTGAAATAACTGGGGCTAACTGCTCAGGAGGTTAAAAGGCAATCTTAGAACATGAGCCAGGCACTTCCTGTGTTGTTGTGACTACCTTAGCTAGTGAAACAGTATGAAGTCCATAAGTAGTCACCACTGGGTATGTTTTCCCAGATCAGTTTCATTCTTGCATGCACAGCAAGTAACTGACACAAGTGTTCCTGGGACATGTAGTTCAAGTAAGAAGTCCTTGTATAGACAGGAGGGAGTGCTTCCCATACATGAAGTTTGGGGTAGCACTGGCTCCGAAAGGCAGAGGAGGTAACATAGAATCAAAAACAAAAAATAATAATAATAAGGGGGTGATAAGCTATTTAAAAAAATATGTTCTTTTTTTTATTATTACTCATAGTTTGAAATAGTATTACTCATAAGTTGGAATAGACGTGTTACATGAGGGTTTAATACTGCTTTACCCTTTGAAGCATAGGGTAGCCTCACTTCAAGGCCATTTCACCCTCTGCCTAGTTTAGCTTCAAATTAAATCTGTTGGTTTGCCCTGTGAACAATACATAAGTCTCTTGTAAGAATAAGCCAATTGGAACCGAAATTCTAAAGTTACTTTTAGAAAGATGTGAAGTTTTCTCAGTTCCCATATAAAGTATAAATAAATTAAAACCTCAAATGACCACCAGGGGGAGATCTTGTTATAGAAAACACATCTAATGTGCAAGCTGCTGCTGATATGTATTGTATCTTCCCATAATAGCATCCAAAGCTCATTTGTTACTATTTGACTGTATAGATTTTAGAGTAGGTATTGCAGAATTAAACAGCTAATTGGTCGCTTTGCATTATCTGTCCAATGTTTCCACAAATTAAGATTCATTAATACACGTTTTCACTATAATACAGGGGTGTAAAAATTTGTCCAACTGGCCCTCAGTTTTATTTTATTTTGACCAGATTTTTTTTATCTTTTTAATTTTTTTACATTTCAAAAGATTGCCACACATGTGACTTTTATTAGACATTTCATGCCACACATGTTATGATTTGCTTCTTCCAGACTCATTGTTTAAGCTAGTGGTTCCCAAACTTTCCCCTGCAGGGCCTCCCTTTTCTAGCTAGGAACATAATCAAGCCCTTCCCTATTCAGACTACACTGTTTCAGTTTGAGGGTCATTTCACAATAGTCGTGGTTATCATGTACTACTAGTGTCAAATGGCCCTCAATCATACAGAAACATCCATTGCATCCATACATTCACATGGAGACACAGAGAAACACAGAGACACACACATTATATGCACTCTACGTACTGTCTGCAGCTAGTTACTCCATGGTTGGCTTCCTGTCTGTTCTTCTCTCAGCCCCCTAACTGTGCCCCCCCACCCATGATTACCTATGCCCCCCCCCTAATAGCGCCCCGTCTCCAAGTTTGGGTTTAAGCAAAAAGGTTCCATTTGAAAAGGTGCATAATGATAAGAAGGAAAAACAATTAAGACATTTTTTAAAAATAAAATATCAATAAGATAATACATTGCGAGGGAATTATTGCAGTAGTTGGGCTCTGTGAGAAACCCTAAAAGACTGTTGCCCCCGCTGTAATTACTTTTGCTCCTTACACACCATAGTGCATATGTGGGTTGTCATACAAGGAATCATTGCAGTAAAATAAGTGGGTGGGGAATAAGCCAGTGCAGGTGGTCGGCAAAGTGTGGCTCCGGCAGTCAGATGTGGCTTTTTAGCCCCTCAAGCCTGGCTATTTACCAGGCTGCCGTTCAGAAATTATGGGGCCCGGTAGTAGAGCAAAAAAATGTCCGGGCACATATGGGAGGGATTTGTTGAGGGGGGGGGGGGGGGAGGGGTGCTCTAATATCACAACTCCAAATCTGCACAATCCCCCCTGTCCCTCCCTGACGGCAGCCCTGTGATTTACCAACATGTTGGATCCCTGTTTGATCGATTTTTCTATGGAGCTCGATCGATCTCTCCAGGTGGGCTGCGTTTGATTCCCGAATGATAGTTTGCCGAACAATCCCTGCGAATGGACACGAGGATTGACCATTCGGTAATCGAATGAAAATCGAATGAAAAATGTATCTGTGTATGTAATTTTCCAAGGAGATGCAAAGCCATTGTTCCCATGGTTTCAGTCATTGTCACAGTAAATGACATAAATAATATTGTTATTAAGTATGATATCAAGTTTATAAGTTTAACTAAGATGGTTCTCAACATATATTTCAAGTGTTACACTGTTGCAATTTGGCTCTTTGGTGAATTAGTTTGCCTACCATTGTGTGAAGGGGTGGTAACTACCATTGTGTTAAGGGGGGTAACTACCATTGTGTTAGGGGGGTTTCCACATGCGTCGGGACCCCCTTCGCTAAGCATATTGCTTGGCGGAAGGTCCAGACTGAGCACATTCACTTCCCTGCTTGGCGGATGCTGTGTCTTCACTGCGCAGAGCCGTTCCGCTGATGCAAGGCTGGAGGAAGTGGAGTACATTGAGCCTCTTCATTGGCGAATGTCTAAACACAGCATCCGACGAGCAGGTAAAGTCTATGTGCTCCATCAGGATCACTGCCAAGCAATACGCTTAGCGGAAGGGGGTCCCGACGGATGTGGAAACATAGCCTTAGACTGATATAAGGACCTACTTTGGTTGCATGCAATAATAAAGAGTTTTAATAGGTAAGTGTTAGATTATTAGATTAGATTCATTGCAAGCTATAGCATTATCAGAACTGTGCTATTGAAATTTCCCTGTGCTCCGGTGTCTTTAGCACAGAGCAAAATGCAGCATGCTGTGTATTGTAGTCCACTTGAGATGTTATCCCACCCATTTATTAGAATAAGCTAGAAATAGGCAATGTAGGCAGAATCCTGCAGTGTGAAAGAGTCCTCAGAGAAATGACCAGAGAAGACAAGCAATTTGCAGTCACTGAATTTTTAAAGATGATGGCTGCTGACTGGATACACATATTTCTTTATTATGTTTTTTCATTTTTGTAGATGTTCATGTAAAAGAGAATAACAGAAACATCAATGTGTGTTAACCTTGTGTCTACCTGTACATCAGGTCAGCCATATTCATGTATGCTTTTTCCAAACATAGGCTTTGCTACAACAAATGTAGTGCCGGGTCCTCTGCAATTGAACACAGGTAGACTTCATTGTTTAGAAAGTTACTCATATTACATGGTTTTGGTAAAACAAAAGGAGATGTAAAGGAAATCTGACAGAGGAATCTGAAGGTGTATGGGGGCCCTTACTGGATACAAATACAGCCTCTGCAGTCTCTGATGATGTCAAGCTACTACAATGCACTTGGTAGCCAGGGGTTATTCCATCTATGTCTAGTAAGTGACGTGAGGTTGCTGACAGCAGTTTTTGTTATCTTTGTCAGGAACAATGGACATATTGTTTTAAAATATGTTATTTGATAACACTGACATGTGCCATGTTGGTTCATGTCTGACACATCTATATGGCCCTTAGCTGCTTTTTATTACAGAGTAATAAGTCTGTTTTAAATGTTTTAAACTTAAATGTGCAATTAGCAATCATTCTAAATGACCTACTCGGGCTGTGTATGGCAGCCTTTAGCTGACAAAGAGCTGCCCATCTTTACCCCTCCAATGCTACCAACTACCCAAATATCCACCATTCAGTTATGCGTGCCCATGGCCTGGATGTCCTACTACCAGGACCAGGCCCAACCACTTGGCTTACCTATAGGTGTGCTGTAACATGTGTACCACCTGTCTCTGTGATGAGTGCATGCATACCGGGGTGAACCACAGGTCAGGGTCTGGCGTCTTCTGTACCTCTCACTATCTCACTAGACTATTGCACCTAGCGGCAGGTCATCACTACACCTGTAAAGGCAGTGTCCAAACACAGGCCCTTGCACATATCCCAAATAAAGTCTATGCACTTGGCACCTTTTTTTATGGCTTCTCAGTACAGCAATCAGTTCCATGCCAGCAATAAGGGAGCAGCCATTGCCTAATTGGTCAGTCTCTTGCATAGCCCTCAATCCAACCGGTGGCAACTCCTCAGGGCTAGGACACCCTTTTCCCTAGACTAGGACAAGGGAGATGTTACATTTCCTTAACCCCATGGACTGTTGGTGATCGTAACCCACAGGGGCTAATGTCCAGCACAACACTCCAGGCCACAACAGGTCACTTGCTCAGGCACCCAGGAAAAGGCCATAGATACTAGGCCTTATATAACCTCTTCCCTGGCATGGCACTCCCATATGGATTGGTCATGGTCACATCGTCACAAAATTAAAGGTATATTCATCACTGTATTCATTTACCCTCTACACACTGGTTTCTCCCATGCCATACACAGGCCACTCCGTTACACTGCCTCTTCATGAGAATTCATCCGTTTTGCAACAAACAACATCTGAAATAACATCAGTTGATGTTGAATACATTTCTGTGAATCTATTGCAATGTTCACTAAGCAGTAGCTTAAGCTAGGAACACACGGCTCGATTTAAGCATACAATCGATGTAAGCTTAGATGAAGAACCTCGATTTTGGTATTTTATCGATTGTACCGTGTGCGCTATAGTGTCATACAATCGTAGTACAATATCGATGTAGAAAACATAGATTATTGACTAAAATCGTCGATGCCATTGATGCCCTACAAACAGTAAACTATCACTTCATCGAATACAATTGTATGATGAAAATGAAAAAGTAGTACGATCATGGTACAATTCGACGATAATTTTCCAACTAGTCCGATCACTTTACAATCGATGTAAAGCTCTTTATCAAACTAAAATCGCCGATTGTACCATGTGTCCGCGCTACGATTTTGGTACAATCAATGTACATTTTCATTGATTTACATCGATTGTACGCTTAAATCGAGCCGTGTGTTCCTAGCTTAAGTCTTGTCAGCCTATAATAGAAAGTACTATTAGGTCTTGTCCCCACTTTGGTGGCTGGCCACGGGCCGACTGGCAGCGCAAGTGGGGACAAGCCCTTAGGATTCCCAAGGGGGACATTATAGATTAAGATGGTAAACTTACTGTATATTTATTTATATATATATCATGCAAGAAATAAGTATTTCATCCTGTTTCCATTCCCTAAAAGCGTCAATCAAGCACCTCCTACCTTGAACCAGGACATTGAAAATGGGTCTTGGATAGCCAATCTCCAGACATTAATCCCATAGACAAAATCTGTGGAAAGTAGAGAGGTTAAGGTTTGAGTTGCAAAACAACAGCCTTGGAGAACATCTGCAAAGAGAAGCAGGGCAAAATCCACCCTGAGATGTGAAAACTTGGTGGCCAACTACAAGAAAGGTCTGACTTTTGGAGTGCGAACAAGAGTAATGCCACCAAATACTAAGTCATCTTCTGCGAAGGGATCAAATACTTAGCTCTCTCATTACAATGCACATCAAGATCTGACTTTAGTGCACTGGGTTTGTGAGGGGGTTTTGTCATTATTCCCACAGCTACAATCAACCTCCCATTACAATTATAGACTGGTAATTTCTTTGTCAGAGGGGACGTGTACAAATCAGCATGGGAATCAAATACTTATTTCCCTCACTGTATATATTGAGTATACTTTGTATATAAATATATATATTGTTTACTTTTCATAACAGCATGCAAATGTATGGTGGGCAGGGGTTTATGATCTACTCCTGTGGCCTTTTTGATTGTGAACCACATTTTGGGCACCCCTGATTTAGACTTTATAAACTCTCTATGGGAGCTTTCTGTCATATTTGGCTTTCAAATGCCTAAAGCATTTGGAGGAAGAAGGAATTATAGAGAAGGTATTGTGTCATCTGAGAACCTTATGTATGTCATTTAACACAGCAATGCTGCCTGAAGACGAATGATCAATATTATATGGAGTCGGTCATCAATCACACGTCATACCTTCCTCATATCTCCTTTGTAGAACATAGCTCAATGGTGAAGCTTCTTACTGGCTCACTGTGAGGGCACCTCAGCTAATCCTCTGGTCCCTTCCATTCTGAACCCTGACAGATGTCTTGGGGATCTAAGCCATGAGCAACAATCACATGCCTTTCATGTCTAAGTGTCCCCATCTCTGGCTGACAGAGGCCGAGGCAGAGTCACAATGATTCCCTGCGCTGGCAGCTGAGTTGTGCATGCTGTGCCCAGCTCTTGTAAAAAGAAGCTCATTAACTTGCAATTACTGATTCACTCTCCGTAATAGGGGGCCCAGTCCTCTCACTGCCAAGCAATTCGGCCAAATAAAAAACAGGTCGCCTGCCCTCATCTTTCAGGAAAAGCCCCTTCCCCCTTTTGTCTCCCTGGGAGGATTGGGGATTAACCTCTTAGCAACTTAGGGAATAGTGTCATTATTGTTGCAAGAGTTGAAAGGACATGTTTTATGGGGACAGCTGAGGAAGGACAAGGAATGCAGAAATGTGACAGGAACAGATTTATGGACATGGGACACTGAAATAAGTAAAATCCACAGAATCAAAAACTATAAATAACTCAACTTTTAGACTTCTACCTGTATGAGAGATTTGTTCTACCTGCCTGTGGTATTTCTTGGTAGTTTTCAGTTAGTGATGGCGCGAACCCGGAATTTGATGTTCGCGAACGGCGAACGCGAACCACCGCAAA
>CM070042.1:15254615-15293545 GCA_036250615.1 Ptychadena robeensis
TAGAATACATAGTGATTGGAAGGTTTAGAAAGGTCCTCAAATTACATGGTTTTGGAAGAAGAAAAGTGGATTGTACAGAAATTGTATGGTAAAATTGTAGGATGTAGGGGGGCCTTTAAAGTTTGATTAAGGTTTGTGTGTTGGATCTCTGCAGACAGACCACTGCTTGCATAAGGAGAGCCACAGTCCTTCTCTACAGCAAGTTGGCATGGGGCAGACCTTTCTACTCAGCAACATTTATTGTAAAAACTTACATATTGTGTTTGGAACAGCATTTCATGGATTTCTTTATGGAGCCAGACCAAGCAAAGAGGGACTGTCTGTGCACATTTTGAGGTTCTATTTAAAGGGATTCATAGCAGGGGTGCAGGATTGGTGGCTGTGAAACTAAGTGTGAAATAGGATGACATTAGGAGTATTAATAGGTATTAGTGAAGAGGCAGCAACCCATCATTAGGATTTGGGCAGGGAGGCATTCAGATAAAACAGATACCCCTGTTAGTTAAAGTTTGCTTTAGGTAAGGATTACTTTGTCCTGCAGGATACTGACTTTATGGGATGGGGGGTAGGGTCCGAGACCCTGCTGCTGATTATCCAGAGGGGTGAAAGCCCCCCTCTCCAGACTCAGCACTGCCGCCTGATTGGATAAGGGGGATTTTTGGGGAAGGCTTTTGGGATCTGACAAGGGGGGGAGCAGAGAGGGAGACGGGGCGGTTTCAAGGCGGCCCCTGAGTTTTGCCTAGGGGGGGAAGGATCCTGTCCTGGGACAGAGGGCGCCTTGAAACGGATTGTTGAGAAGTCAGCGGAGAAGCGGAGCACAAAGAGAAAGTGATCCGAATCAGAACCGGAGTCGGCAGAGCCCGTACTGCTGAGCCACCGGATCGCAGCGATCTGTCGGTCGGTCTAGAAGGAATCTGTGGACCGCCAGACGAGGACTGGTAAAAAGTTTTAGGACGAAGTCCGAGGAAAGCTGATCCAGCAGGGGAGGTGACACAGGAGGACACATCGTCTCTGTAGAAGTGCAGGGGGACTCGCAAGTCTTTCACTCATCAACTTTGCAGAAGTTTCCAAAAAGTGGAGCAAAAGTTGTAAATCCCATGTGACTTCTTCTTATATCGTCAGATCTGGTCCTGCTGGTGCCCATTGATTTTGTGCCTGTTGCCATTTGCTCAGCTGCAGCCATGCAGGGTGTTCCAAGAGCCACCCTTTGCCAAGTCTTGTGCCTCCTGCCTGCCTTGTGTCTACTTGCAGCTGCCCAGCTCCATGGAGAAAAAGGGATTTCGGTTCCTGAGCATGGATTCTGCCAGCCCATTTCTATACCGCTTTGCACGGACATTGCCTATAACCAGACAATTATGCCCAATCTTCTGGGTCACACCAACCAAGAGGATGCTGGTTTGGAGGTCCACCAGTTTTATCCCTTAGTAAAGGTCCAGTGTTCCTCAGAGCTGCGGTTCTTTCTGTGTTCAATGTACGCCCCGGTTTGTACAGTTCTGGAGCAGGCCATCCCTCCCTGTCGATCCATCTGTGAACGGGCAAGGCATGGCTGCGAAGCCCTCATGAACAAATTTGGCTTCCAGTGGCCAGAGAGGTTAAGATGTGAGAACTTTCCTCGTCATGGCGCTGAGCAGATCTGCGTTGGGCAGAACCACTCTGAAGATGGCGGGCCAACATTGCTGACAACTAGCCCACCTCTACATGGCACCCTTGGGCCAGCCATCTACGCCACACCTGATCATCCTTTTCACTGCCCACGGGTGCTGAAGGTACCCTCCTACCTGAACTACAGGTTCTTAGGAGAAAAGGACTGTGCTGCTCCATGTGAACCTTCCAAGAGTGATGGGTTTATGTTTTTCAGTCAAGAAGAGATCCGTTTTGCCCGTATCTGGATTCTTATCTGGTCAGTCCTGTGCTGTGCTTCAACTTTCTTTACTGTGACCACATACTTAGTAGACATGCAAAGGTTCCGCTACCCTGAAAGGCCCATCATATTCCTATCTGGATGTTACACCATGGTGTCTGTGGCCTACATTGCTGGATTTGTGCTGGGGGATAAAGTGGTCTGCAATGAAGGCTTCTCTGAGGATGGCTATAAAACTGTCGTACAGGGAACCAAAAAAGAGGGCTGCACAATCCTCTTTATGATGCTTTATTTCTTCAGCATGGCTAGCTCCATCTGGTGGGTCATCCTGTCTTTAACCTGGTTCCTGGCAGCTGGCATGAAGTGGGGGCATGAAGCTATTGAAGCAAACTCTCAGTACTTCCACCTGGCAGCATGGGCAGTGCCTGCTGTGAAAACCATTACTATTCTGGCCATGGGGCAGATCGATGGAGACCTACTCAGTGGAGTTTGCTTTGTAGGGCTCAATAGCATTGATCCATTGAGGGGCTTTGTGCTGGCACCTCTCTTTGTCTATCTTTTCATCGGAACCTCATTTCTTCTGGCTGGGTTTGTGTCCCTCTTTCGCATCAGGACCATCATGAAACATGATGGCACAAAAACTGAAAAGCTGGAGCGGCTGATGGTTCGAATTGGAGTCTTCAGTGTCCTGTACACTGTTCCTGCCACAATCGTCATAGCCTGTTACTTCTACGAGCAGGCCTTTAGAGAACATTGGGAACGTAGCTGGGTGAGTCAAAATTGCAAAAGCCTAGCTATTCCTTGCCCACTACAGTACACTCCACGTATGACCCCAGACTTCACTGTCTACATGATCAAGTATCTGATGACCCTTATAGTCGGCATCACTTCTGGATTCTGGATCTGGTCAGGCAAAACTCTTCATTCCTGGAGGAAATTTTACACCAGGCTTACCAACAGCAAGCATGGAGAGACAACTGTGTGAGGACTCATGGTGGGACCCATAACCACCTACGCCTTCTGCAGACTTTCCAGTTTCCTGTCACCCGTTGCTATCTGTGTAAATTGACATACAATACCTTCAGGCACATCTCTCTGGAGTTGTAATTAAGACTGTACATAGGATTTTTGTAAATTATATATTTCTATTTAAATATGAGGGTTAAAGAACTGGAGGACGAGGAAATGACGTGGAAAAATGACCCTTTCTTCTCCAGTTGTTTGCTGACAATTTTTCATGAATATTTGGAGTTGTTTATAATGCAGTCTCTTCTGACTCTTTCTGGAAACCATATATACAGTATTTTTATTCCTAATTCGTATTGGTCCTCCCAATGAACAGTGGAATTTGTACAAGTGTCCCTTATATATAAAAGCCAATGTAAACTTGGCAGAATCTGTGAGGGTAATTTGGAATCTTGGCATCCTATGACAGGTGGTTCCGCTGCTGCTATGGTGTCTTGTCAGATGGTACAATTGGATTTTTTTTTTAGGGGGGGAAAGGGGGTGGGTGGGTTTTTATTTTGTGTTTGAATTATAACAAGTCCCCTTTTTTTATTTGTAATGCATGATTTGAAAAGGACAGATGCATATAATCACTTCTAGATGACAGGAGTTGGCTGGACACCAGAGATGAAATTCTTATATAAGGGAACGTGGTACACAATTGACAGTTGTCAAAAAAAAAAAAGGAAAAACAAAAACTTGTCTTGTGTGGGACAAGCAAGAAAAGAGACATGTAACCCCTTATGTGCTGAAGATAACCTAAAGACGTTGAGTACAATCAGGGGGCTTCATTACACCATCTAGCCCTTGATCCTAATATGTATTGATCTGTTTTGAATATATGTTGTTGTTTTTTTTTTCTTAATTTTCAAATTAAAAAATTAAAAAAATATTTTTGTTACGAACAACCAAGAAAGTCCTCTTTGCTTTCTTCTTTGTTCCACTCTAGAATTTTAGGGAAAGAGGTTTTATGTTTGTAAAACTGAACTGGTAATGATATCCTTAGATGACTTCTAACATGATGTGACAACTTTATCATTGAGTCTGGCTCATAAAGTGAGGAAGAAGAAGCTATTGTGTCAGCCATGGCAACAAACCAGCTGTTTAACTGAAATTAAACCTATTTTCCAGTTCAGATATTAGTCCCATATAAAGGTTTTTGATCCTTATATCCAGATTTTATTGTTTATTGACCATTATGAATTTACACTTTTTGAAAAAAGTCACATGACACACAAGGTCGCCATTTTCCACCTCTGTTTATATATCTGTTACACAAGCAACACAAATTCTTTCTTTTTCTCTTACTTGCAAGCTTAAGACAAATCTGTGGGTAGCCATGTGAAATAATAATAGATGTTTACCTTTTAGTAACCAATCCAATTCCATCACAAATTTAAAGTGGCTGAGGGGCCTTTCACACTATACACGTTGCGTTCTTACAGTACTGTACAGTTTTCTCATCAAAAACCGATGTTACCATTAGCACTGCATGCATTTTTAAATACACAGCATTGCCGCATGACTTATTTTTTTAAGGCCTGCTGCATGCGTTTTTCATGCTTTGTAATGTGCAAAACGCATGCGTTTGTGTATATATGCATAAACGCATGTCTTTAAAAAAAATGCATATAGTGTGAAAGAGCCCTAAAAGCTGAATTCTCACTTAGCTTTGCTTAGCTTAATATAATAGTTAAAAGCTGTATTCACTGTTTATGAGCAAAAATAAGAAGTGTTTACTTGCAAATGGTTGGATACAGTGAAGACAGCTTTTTCTTTATCCACACTACAGATAGCTTAAGTGTACATTTAACTTACTAAAGCCCCCCATACACCACATACAATTACCATGCAATTTCTGTACAACCAACTTTTCTTCTACCAAAACCATGTAATATGAGGACTTTTCTACACCTTCTATCAGGGAGGCCACTATACTACACAGTTGTTGGTAGATCTAATGGAGATTGTATGGACTGATCTTAAGGTGTATGGGGGGGCTTAAGAGAACAATTTGTAAATTGACCCAAATTCCCGATCTACCGCATATGCTAAAGTATAAGCCTACCTGAATATAGGCAGAGGCTCCTAATTTTAACAAAAAAAATCTGGAAAACTGAATAACTCGAGTATAATCCTTACGAGAGATGGTTGTGAAATTTCAACTCCTGAACATGGTATCATCATCAACGTTGTTGCAGGGTTGTTAGTATTGCTCTAGCACATGCAGTTGTTGCATAAATTAAGTTCAAAGTCAAAATTTTGTACTTCAACTTAAAGTCAATTGATGCAAAAACTGCATATGCTAGAGCAATAATTGTTTTCAAATACTCATAAAACACTTCTCTAGATCTCCAGCAATTTTGGTGATGATAACATGTGCATGGGGTTTTGCAATTACAAAGTCAGCCTTCTCTTGACTCGAATACAAGCTAAATGTCATTTTATCAACACATTTTAGGTGCTGAAAAATACATTTGGCTTAATCTTGAGGATCATCATTACCTAATCATTCACATGGAAAAAGTTTTGTTCCATGTTAACTTCCTAACTTAACTGATTTGGTCACTTGATGTGATAACGTAGATGGATATAAAGAATGCACAAAAGAAAGCTGACAGATGTCGCCCAACAGCTTGGCCGGCTAGAGAATGGACATGTCCGTTCATTGAAGCTAACGACCGATACACAAAGGGTGCCCGCCAATGCTGTCAGCTCTGGAGAGCAGCGTGATGACGTCATCACGCTGCACTCCAGAGCTGATCTGAGCTGCTCTGTCGGCCCCGACTCGGTACGTGTGTGGGAGCCTTAACTCTTTTTCCAAATATTGGAATGTCCACACCCTATTTGTCCAACTTTTTAGGAAATATGGAAATGATTATTGAAGTGTTAATTGTGTAGGCTTGATTGAATCTGTGCCTCCTATATTGGTTCAAATATGATTCACAGTCAGATAAAGATACCTCTGCTGATGAGCTTCTCTGCTGATCACATGACACCTTGCTTAGGCATTTGATATAATCAATGTGTAGGCCCTTTGTCACACGACAATAGTAATGGCTGGTGTCCCTTCTGAATACAAGGAAGTGGGGTAAAGAAACTTTGGTGAGGTGGAAAGATGAAAGGCAGAGGAAGAAAAATTGCATGGTTTATTCCTATTAGTTTTTCCACACATTGGGTAAAGCATGTAAACAAAGTAAGTAAAAAAGTACACAAGATCAAATACATTGGCTTACATGGAAACACATCAAAGGATGAAGCAGATAGGCGGGGTGCCTTAATGTATTGCCCCTGTCCACAGCACCGCATACTTTCCTTTCTTACATGTTTCAAATAATTACTCAAATATTCCTTCTGGGTATGGAAAAATATGTGAATTTCTCTGTGAATGACTACTTATATGTGTGTGTTAACTCTAAGTGGACTGTCTATCACAAAGCTGCCTTAAGCCCCCCATACACCACATACAATTACCATGCAATTTCTGTACAATCAACTTTTCTTCTACCAAAACCATGTAATATGAGGACCTTTCTACACCTTCCAATCACTATGTATTCTATCAGGGAGGTCAATATACTACATAGTTGTTTCGTAGATCTGATGAAAATTGTATGGAGGAATCTAAAGGTGTATGGGGGGCTTAACTTTGCTGTGTAAGGAATGGTAAGTATGTGCTATTGAGGAGGGGTATAAATAAAGTCAAGCAAAGAAGTCATATTTGCTGTGTTGAATGAAACGATATATTAATGAGACACTGGTAGGTATATAGCTATTTGGTGCGTCTAAAGGTAGGAATACACGGGTCGACTTTTTAATGATTTTTGCACAGCCGAGCGCCGTTCGCGCTCACGGCACTGAGCTGTGCAGAAATCTAGGAAACAATCTACCCATGTATGCTGTTTTACGTTTAATAGATCTCGCTCGGCCGAACAGGTTACCAACATGTTGGTAAACCTTGTTCGATATTCTACACTTTGAATAGGGAACCGCAGTTCCCCAATTCAAAGTGTAGTTGGGCTGACAGCTGGCTCCCGATATCGGGGAAGCCGGGCAGTAGCGTGATGACGTCACTCAGAAATAGAGCCGTGTATTCCAGCCTTTAGGCTGCCCATACACAGGTCAATACACCGGGGGATGCACACCACTTTGCACAGTCGATACCGTTTGATACTTTGGGATCAGGGTCCCCATCCAAAGTCGGCAATTGAACAAAGATTTACCAGCATGTTGGTTTTCTGTTCGATCAAGCTTCGAATGGAAGGGTGGGCGCGCTCAATTTGTCAGGAACACGCACAGCGATCAATTGTTGGGGAATCTAACAAAAAATGGACCCGTGTATGACCACCTTAAGAGACCTTAAGGGAACAAATCTTCAGATCCTCAGGCAGAAGTTGATTTAAGTTGATCCATTCATAAAAATATAGATGGATGATTGGACCATTGTGCACCTCAAAAAATGTCCTATAATTGGTAAGAAAACAGAACTAAAGGAAATAAAAAATGTGACCTGGTATGATTTATCATGTTTTTCTTTCAAACTATGTAAGGTATGTGTTGTTTACCTCAAGGTTTCAAATGAAGCAAGTCTATGGATGTCCCATGCACAATTTACAAGACACAAAAGTGTCAGTGTCAGATACCACAGGGCACCTTCAGAGGTTCTGTGGGAATCCACACTTTAGCAGAGCAAAGCTTCACAAACTTTGAAAACGTAATGCTCGAATAAGTTTCTTAGCCAGTCATCTACCTTCTGAATGTCTCTGATGAGCATCTGTTAATAAAAGGTAATAACCTTCTCTTAAGCTAGCCATATATGTTGCGATTCCCATTCGTTTCACGGGCTTCCGATCTTAGAAGATAGCACAGGGATTTACCATCCTGGTGAATTCCTATGCAAACCGTTCCTTGGAATAATTTCGACCCTTTTGGGTCAATCACTCAAGGTAGGCAGGTGCAGGCCGACGCATCGACCAAACGGCCGCAGATCGCAACGTTTATGGCCGGCTTTAGAATGGTGATATATTTGCTTGAAGGAACTTCCCTAAAATGGATCAGCCTAATACACTAATGATCATTCAAGCACCAGATCTATCTACATCCTAGGAGCCCAACCTGCGGCCCGGGGGCCACATGCAGCCCTTTGGGCATTCTTCAGTGGCCCTCCTCAGTCCTCTACTTCCTCAGGCCCCTGAAACCTAACTGGTTATGCATAAGGTAAAGGAACTCATATTGCATAGCATAACCTCTAAATCAGAATGTGCATTACCATACTACAACGTTCCCTAATGCCCAAAGTATAAAATGAAAAATTATGTCTTCCAGCTCTGCCTGCTGTCATATCCACATTAAAAATGCTTTTACAAGTCAGTATAGAATAAAAATGAATAAAATAGAATAAAAAAGTGATGCAGAGGGCTGCACTTGTGGCCCTCCATATCAACTCAGTTGCCCACCACTGATCTACATCAACATTTAAGCATCAGATCTATCTACATTCAAACTACAGTTTAAAGCTGGCCATAGACTGTGTGATTTCGTGCATATGCCGACAACCTTTGAGTATATGAGTTTGTATGCCCCTCTGCCCCTGTGTCATATATGGCATATACTTTGCATCACCATCCAAAGTTATGCGATCGACCAAAGATAAATGGACATGTCTGTTCTTTGGCTGACCCAGGATCAGTTGCTCCAGGTGGGTGGCTTTTAACCGTCTTTTTGGCCGATCGATTGCCGCAAGTGCGCATGGTGGTTGATCTGCCCCAAAATCAGCCGTGGATCAAGGCATCTATGGCCGGCTTTAGACATAGTTGAGGCTGCACCATATTTTTATGGTGACAGCAGGCTTTGTGACTGTACCTTCTTGAGTCAACTGAGTTGATATGGAGGGCCATCACTTAAGGGCCGCACATAACATTTTCATCTATACTGACTTTTATAATGAAGAAATGACAGCAGGCAGAGCTAGAAGACATTATTTTAATTTTTTAAATAACAAAACTTGTTTTTATTGATACTTCAAGCATTAGGGAACACTGTAGTGTAGTAATGCACATTATGTGTCATCTACATCGTCAAAGGTTATATGCCGCAATATATATACTATACAATCACCCCCCATTCATTGGTGGAAAAGTGGGAGCATAGGCACTCACCTGTCTGCTGATCCTCCGCAAACACTACAGGATAAGAAGAGGAAAGGCAAGAGACTTGCTCAGGCACCATCTGGGTCGCTGATTGGCTTTTACGTACGCCTATCTCGTAAGTTTATCACCTCTCCTCCTCTTCCCACTCTGGCTGAGTCTACACCACGTTTTTTGGAGTGTTTTCAGTGCGAAAAACGCGCCAAAAAACGGTGGCAAAAACGCATCCCATGCATCTGCACTGGACTGTCTACATTGGGGCGTTTAGGGGCATTTTGGGCTTGGTGCGTTTTTGAAAACGCCAAGCCAGGCGTTCTGACGCACCGCACCAAAAACGCGCTGAAACGCACTAAAAACGCGTCGAAAATGCACAGAAACACGCTGTGCTGATTTAGGGCGTTTTTTTTTGCCTTGTGTGAGTGAATGGGAAACATCCCCATCCACATCACTTCCTGCCTCCTTACACATGTGGATTGATGACAGAGGTGTAAGAACTCCTCTTCTAATGAAACTGATTGACTTCTTTAGCGCTCTTTCACTCAAGCTGTGCTGTAGCTGTGGTACAGAACCACAATGCAGCACAGATAGCGTTAATGCAGTGTACATTTCAGGGCTCTTTCACACTAGCTGTGCTGTAGCTGTGGTACAGTACCACAAGGCAGCAGGGATAGCGTTAATGCAGTGTACATTTCAGGACTCTTTCATACTAGCTGTGCTTTACCTTTTACGTCCCTTTCACACTATGTGCGCTGCACCTGGGGTTGCACTTCATGGTGATAATGGACGTGCTAGCAGTAATGCAACCGCGTCCGTTAACCGTGCATGTTACCGGGGGGAAAACGCATTTTGCAAAGCACTCCACTTGTGTCCACCATACACATGCTAGACCTGCAAAAATGCATGCAGCAAGGTGTTTTTGGTAACCGTGCCATTGCATGTCACCAGCAATGCAAACACAGGGCTAGTGCGAAAGGTGTTTTTTGTAGCCTTTGCCGTGCTGTGTTGCGGTACTGTACGGAACCACAGCAGCTGGGCGGCTATTGTAAACGTGCCCTTACACTAGTCTTGCTTTTGCATGTGTGATAGCCCGCTTGCCCTGCAGCATGCATTTTTGCAGGCACAGTGCAGGCATGTCTCACACACATGCACGGGACCCTCTTGCGTCACCACTAGCTCGTCTGTTTCCTTCTCAAAAACGCACATTGCAACACCTTTAGCACTCTGATGTATATCATTTCTAAGCATGGCAATCCGCATTGAGACAATCAAGCACCAAAGACACTCTGTTTAGAACAATGAGAGGCAATGAATGAGTCGTCACACACTTCCTGCTACCCACAATTCTCCTATGCTTTCCTATGAAATTTGCATACACGATTGAATGCATTGAAAAACGCACCTACACACCAAAACGCTCCGTTTCTGGTGCGACCCAGTGTAGACTAAGCCTAAGAAGATCCCGGACGAGGACCTGTCAGTGGGGGATCGGCGGACAGATGAGTCCCTTTGACCTATGCATTAACAGTAAGTTTTGGGGGCTGCAGGTGGAGGACTGAGGGCGGCTGCCAAAGAACGCTCAAAGGGCCGCAGGTTGGTCACCTAGGGTATACATCATTACTAGGCTACTAGGGTAAAG
This sequence comes from Ptychadena robeensis, assembly GCA_036250615.1. NCBI lineage: Eukaryota > Metazoa > Chordata > Amphibia > Anura > Ptychadenidae > Ptychadena > Ptychadena robeensis. The sequence goes on from CM070042.1 coordinate 15,265,264, forward strand.
ACTGATTCGCCAAGGCTTTGAGACACCAGAGATGTGTGACACAGAACTGTCTAGGTGGATAGGCTTTACGTTGATGTTTAAAAATAAAGGCTGAACGGGGTAAACAGACAAATATTCAGAAGTGGATTAATATTGACAAAAGTTAATTGATTTGGAAGGCATAGCTAAGTGGTAAAGACCTTGGCTGTCCTGTCAACAAAGAAATTAGCTTTAATGTAAGACGATTCAGCCAATAAATGTTGGTTCCTGGTCTAAAATGGTGACTCGGAGATGACACAGTCCAGTAACGTCTTGTATATTTAAAGTTCTTGGCTGTTTTCAAAACGCTGACTGCGATCAGAGCTTCATTTCACTTCATTCCAGCATAACCAAAGTCATTGCTTTAAGCTTATGTGTTAAGCAGGGTACAGATGGCTCGATATTGGAGCTGTCCGATGTTCCCTGCAGAAGCGTGATGATGTCATCACGCTGCTGTCAGATGTCGGTGGAGCTCAGCCGATGCTTTGCATGGAGACCCGCGGTTTCCATGCAAAGCAACGGACATAGGCCATGATTAATGGTCATGTCTGATATCCCAGTTTTTAAGCAGAATTGATTCGTCCAGCTGGAAAACTGGGATGGCCACATATAATATGGGCCAGATAGATGCACGGTGCTCGAAGCGGCTATCGATCTGGCCCATATCTACATGTGTGTACCCTGCTTTACTGTTTGATTATAGGGTCTACACCCAGGATATAGTGTACCTTACCAATATAGTTTGGGTGGCTGATTTATTTATTTCCATCATCCTGTAATTTTTATCTTCCTGTAAATTAAACAAGATTCACAAACAGTATTATGTTACTTTTGCATAGCCCACCTCCACCTATGATTCGATGAGTACAGAGGTTTTCATCTTAATCTCCCTAGCGGTCAGCCCTCTCATCAATGACACCGGGAACCTGGGCTGGGAAACCGACATCCCTCCAATATAACGGAAGTCTATGGTGCACCCCTCCGCGCCCCTTCAGCTGTATAGAGAATCACAGCACCTTTCCAGGGGTCTGGTCCGTATTTACCATCCCGGTTATCAAACAAACTCAGAACAAACTGATCTGTCCCATATAATATGCGGCCATCGCTGTTTTCAAGCGGGACCAATCAATCCAGCTTGAAAACAGGGATATCGGACATGACCGTTAAATACGGGGGTCTCCATGCAAAGCATCGGCTGAGCTGGGGAGAGCAGAGCTGTCTCCGTGGCTCCGCCAATATCAGACAGCAGTCTGATGACGTCATCACGCTGCTCCAGGGATCAGACGGCTCAAATGTTGAGCTGTCCCTTTCCGCATCTCAAATGGCACTAGACAGGGGTGCCCGTTGTTGCCCACACTGTTTGTTCTCTCTTTGGAGCCTTTCCTGAGGACGGTGACGTCCTCTGGGGACATCAAGGGCATACCTATAGGCCTCGCAGAATTGAAATCGGCGGCCTTTGCAGACGATATGTTGTTCTTTCAGACGGAGCCAGAGGAATCCCTTAGAGCTCTGATGACTCTGTTCGACCGCTATGGGCAAATTTCCAACCTTAAGATTAATTTCACTAAGTCCTCAGCCATGCCAATCCTGCTACCCCGAGAATTAGTGACAGTGATACAGGGCCAGTATCAGCTCCGGTGGTGCACGGACAGTATGAGATACCTGGGGATAGAACTCCAGACCGACATCTCCAACCTGTACCAACTAAATCACTCACCCCTGTTGTCCGCGATTGTCGCTGACTTGAAGAGGTGGAGGCAAACTACACTCTCTTGGATGGGTAGGGTGGCCTGTGTCAAGATGAACATTCTACCAAGGCTGCTCTACCTGTTCCAAACGGTCCCCATCACTTTAGATAATGTATTCTTCCTCCATCTGGACTGCGAATTGGGATCTTTTGTGTGGGGAGACAAACAACCACGCTTGAAGAGGGCGCTTTTGAAGGCCCCTAAAGGGTCGGGTGGGCTGAGCCTTCCGAACTTTAGGTTATACTACTTTGCTACCCATCTGCAGAGGGTAATAGATTGGCACACCAGACCCAGGCAGGCACCTGATGTGCTCCTGGAAAGTAAGGCAAGTTCAAGACCAATTGCCTCGCAAGCATGGCTCCCTCGACAGCACATGGCGGACGACTGTCTGACGCACCCGCTGATTGGAGCCACTCTGAAGGTTTTCCTGAAAACGCGAACACAATATGGCCTTACCTCTGTCCCCTCCCCAATGACGCCCCTGGGAGACAACCCTGACTTTCCAATTGGCTCGGAACGAGCATTTAGGCAGTTATGGGTCACGGACTGGAACGGCATCTTATTAACGCTGCTAAAGTGCTTGTACCCAGACACTGGAAATTGGAAGTTGTGCCGACGGCACAGGAATGGTTCCGACAGGTTAAATATGTAAGTGACATGGAACAACTGCTCCACATCAGGGCGGAAAAGCTAACTAAATACAATAAAAATGGAGGAAGTGGAATATATTTGAACTATCGGATGAAGGTATCAGACTCGGGGCGTCTCCATAGCTAGATTTAGTGGGAAGAGATCCGGACTCTTAACTGTGTACCCATCTCTGGCTCCCCATCTCTCTCGGATCCCTTTTCGGTCTCCCCCCCCCCCCCCCCCCCCCCCCCCCCCCCCACATCCCCTTTCATGTTTTATACTGGTTTTGTGATTACAGTCAATTATTGTTGTTATTGTTTTGGTGAGATGCCTCAGTACGGAATATAATGTATGTAATAGGCAACTTTGTCTTCTTAAACCTCAGAAGCTACTGACAATGTATGAACTCTGTATATGCTATGGATGTATTTCTGGAAACATCTCCTATGGTACTGTGTATGTATGTTTGTTTTCTGTGTAAAACCTCAATAAAAAAATTATTGGAAAAAAAATGTTGAGCTGTCTGTACCCTGCTTAAGTGTCTTCAAAATCATGATCTATCCAGACATGGAAAAGTGAATTGTCCGATCAAGTAGTTTTCAGTATTCGTGACTGTAAATGGTCACCCTGACCAAAAGAATCCTCAAGTTAAAACATGTCATGTGTGTGCTGCCCAATAGTAAATTACCGTAATAAGCTGCAGTAAATTATGCCAAGATGGACTATGATTATCTTCCTGCTCGTCTGGAATGCAAGGCTTCATTCATGACAAAGACGGCCCTGCCTGAGCCACCTAACACCCACCTTCTGGCTCCACGTTCAGCCTTGTCCCCACCCTGAGTGCTTCCACTCTCAAGGCCTTGAAATTAAGTAGTGTTATTGCAGCTGTGCTCAATTAAAGGGGCTAGGAAATCGCTGCAGTGTGTAAGAGAATTCACTGTGTATCTGTATAGTGTGTGTCTGGGTACTCGTCCCCATATCACCATCCAATACAACTATAAAATACAACAATGCTAAGAACTGGTACGAAAACCAAGCCACATATAACATTATTTTTCAAGCCCTGATTCTGCAGCCGATCGGCTGGGAATCAGCCGTGCAACCTTTGTGTGCTGGCATTTACTTTGGATGGGGAAAGTAAAGAGATCGATCTAAAATTTACGTACACATCCATAATTTGATAGATCGATTTTCCGGCTGATTTATTGGCCGAATTTAAGCTTTGCACGTTAATGCTCCCATACACGCAGTGATCTATGGACGATTTGCAGCCGACCAATGTGCATGCATGTTCACAGCAATTGATCAACCGCGGTGTGCCGCGATCATATGGGCGTCTGGCTGCAGCATGATGAGGTCATCATGCTGCAATTGGTCTCCCGATAATACAGCAACCGATCGCATCGTGTATGGGGGTCTATAGATTTACGGCCGACTTCTTGGCAGATCGACCCCAGTGAGCCTGCACAGCGGTCGATCTGCGGCGAAATCGCACTCAAATTTAACTGTCTATGGTCAGCTTTACAAATGAAAATGTAGTTGTTTCATATGGTCAATTCACCTGAAATATACACAGAGGACAAGGATGTGGTATGGGTTAAGCAGTTGCCTTATATCTCTGAACAAGTAGTATGGAGACATGCATGTGTTACATGTTAAGAGCTTTGTCCATTCTGGGCACAGGGATGGGTTTTCTTGATGGACCAGCCACATCCCAATAATTAACTAACCCTAACTGCCCCATCACCCTGTATGCTTGCCACAGCCCTCTAGGATTGTGCCATGTCAGAGGATAAGAATCAATTGAAATGCCTCACTTGTTCAGTAAACTTTTTTAAAATATGCATGAAGGTTCAACTTTTTGGAATTGAAAATGAGATGGTGGTAAATGAGAAGTTGGGCAGTCCTGTTGCTGTAATGTGTAGCCATCAGAGCTTTAACGTACATTTTTAAACAATATGAGCTTATGCTCATTACATTGACTTACGGTAACTTAAACCATCCATCCCCTGAAATGTGTATTCATCCTTCCCAAAGCAACAATTTTTTTTTGCCTGAACAATACAAGCCCCATAAATGTCTTTATTGTGTTTTAAACAAAATTAGATAAGTTCCAACATTTTTTAGTTGTCAGTTAAAAACAAAAGCTGCAGCTGGATGTAACCAAACTGCAAAATGGTAAGTTGTCATTGCTTTAAAGTGCACTTAAGCTTGATTTTTTTAATTGATTCAAGCACAAATCGCCATGCACGTTGACAGTGATCAATTGGGCTCTAATTGATTGCATCCAGCCTCAATCGATCCCACTTGAGGAAAGCTTGATCGAACAGGGAACCAACATATTGCTAAATCCCTGTTCAATTGTGTTTGATTGCCATTACTTTGGACGGGGACCATTGGTATTGAATAGGATCAATTGAGCAGAAGTGCTGAGTCTCGATTCTCCGTCAAATCGAGGGCAGCGTGGTGACGTCATCACGCTGTGCTCAAAGGTTCATCGATTGCACATGTATCGACTCATGCATGGCCAGCCTTATCCTTTAAAAACATTATCTTTTCTACCAAGAGGCTCAACAACTATGTAGTGCCGGGTCCTCCCTGATTGAATACATAGTGATTGGATGGTATATATCACTGCTATGTAGTGCTGGGTCCTCCCTGATAGAATACATAGTGATTGAAAGGTATATATCACTGCTATGTAGTGCTGGGTCCTCCCTGATAGAATACATAGTGATTGGATGGTATATATCACTGCTATGTAGTGCCAGGTCCTCCCTGATAGAATACATAGTGATTGTAAGGTATATATCACTGCTATGTAGTGCCGGGTCCTCCCTGATTGAATACATAGTGATTGGAAGGTGTAGAAAGGTCCACATATTACATGGTTTTGGTAGAAGAAAAGTGGATTGTAAACCTGTGCCTAACCTGTGGCCTGGGGCCGCATGCAGCCCTCTCTGGGTGTTCTTCAGCGCCCCCCCCCCTAGGTTCTGCAAGTCAGTATCGATTAAAATATTATGTATGGCTCTTTAATGATGCCGATGGCAGCACATGTGGCCCTCCATCTCAACTCAGTTCATCACCACTGTTGTAAGGTGTATGAGGGCTTTATATTTTAAAAAAAAGTTTGTTTGAATAGTAACCACTTCTAAAAGTTTTTCTTCAAAAGTCAAACTCTTTGGGTTGGACAAAGCATGTAGCTCTACTTTAATCTGAATAAAACCCCCATACACCTTTAGATCACTCTATACAACTTTCTTTACAATTTTTATCTACCAACACCTATGTAGTGCTGGGTCCTCTCTGATAGAATACATAGTGATTGGAAGGATTAGAAAGGTCTTCATATTACATGGTTTTGGTAGAACAAACGTGGGTTGTACAGAAATTGTAAGGTAAGGTGTAGGGGGGCCTTAAGACTCTTTCAGAGCAATGATGTTTTGCGCATGTGCATCACCTCTGCTTATTCTCAGTGGTACATCTTTAAAACTACTCTTTATATTAAGACAATGCAAGATGTGGTTTGATAACCACAGGCACACAACCATTGTAAAACCTCATCTTCTATACAAAAATCTCAGTGGGTGTCCATAGCCCTCAAATGTTGAGGGGTGACCTTTATAGAATATGCCAAATTCAATTCAGACTTAATATGAACCCAGGGACCCGTCTTATTTTTTTTCCAGACCATAAAATAGGATCTCCTTCCCCCTTACCAAACTAACATTCTGTTCCATTCACTTTTCTTCAATACTCCAATAGTGAGAAGAACCACACAGATTAGGGAACCAAATGGCATTCCTGTACTCTGCAGGGGTCCATCCTAATCAGCGGGAGGGTATCATTCTTCACACTCTTACTCTTTGCTGGCACACACAAACAGAGACAAACACACATACAGGGCTTTGTCAGCTGTATAGAAGCCAATTTTAAACTCTGTGTTGAGTGCCATTATGAATACACTGACCACTGACATTATCCAATAGATAGAAACGTCATAGTTGAACTACTTTGATTGACATGTGGACCCCCTTCTTCCTTTCCCCCTTTAAACTATGAACTCCAGCTTACCAATTCATGCATGTGATGGGAATTACTACAGTGGTCATGAATGAACAGTGCAAACATTTTCTAGCATTTAATCATTACATGTGTGTATTAGAATTAGGATTTTTCACTGAACATTATAGTGGACCTAAATGAAACCTGTGACTTTACCTCTTGCCCACTAATACTTTCCTTTGTGGCATGGTGGAGCATCTGGCCTTCCTTCCAAAATGCAGTGTTTTTGCCTGAGCAGGGGCTTTGTAGTCACTATACATTAAAAGAGTGCCAACCCAAGAAAGGAACAAGGCAGCAGGGGACAACAGCCTCATAACCCCACATGACACAAATATCAGTGGGCCTGTTGCCCAACTCAAGGAGAATCCAAATCTGTTTCTTGGTTATAGCAAGTCCGAGAATTTGAAAAGATAGTAATATATATTCGTAATCCCAAATATTCAAGACTTTTTACATCAGTACCCAGAACTACTGTGCATTGCGTTTGCAACATGCGCATATACAAGTGCCAATTTGCGCAATGAAGGTAATAATGACTGGAAATTTATTGTGAATATTAGGCGAAAAGTTAGCAATCAATTGTGAATATTAATATTGCCTTATGATGCTCAACCCAGAAGATGGACAAATGTGCTGTATATGGCATGTGGCCAAAGGACCAGGGCATATGGCATATGCCCAAAGAAATCATGGCATGTGCCTACAGGAAAAGGGCATTTGGCATATGCCCAACATACATAGATTAGGCCTTTAGAGTTTGTGTAAACTCTTTTATTTGACGTCATTCCATAGTGTACTGTGAAAGCCTCAAATGAATATGCTAGGGAAATGCAGCATGCTAAAGATTTTCAAAATGCTCCATAGCACAACGCCCCAATGTGAGAACAATGCAGTTGCTCACATATTAGCATTTTGTTAATGGTTCAGACAGCTGCAGCATGCTTGGAAATGCTCACAGTAATCAGGCCCTAAGGCATAGCAATCAAGAACTAATATGATGCAGAGTATGGTACAGTAACCAATAATAGGCAACCAGTGAATCTATGTGTTTGGACAATGTTCTTCAGAACCCAAAGAAAAAAGGCCAAAGTGCATGGAGCATGTGTGACAACACATACTGTGTCTATATGGCAAAATTACCAACCATATCTTTGTCCCCTTGTTCCTTGCTGCAATGGTTCCCCCCTCCCATAATCCTGCATCACTAAGGACACACTGATGACATAGGGGACAGTGGGAAGAAACATTTAGTGCAGCATAGGACTGCACTATGACAAGTACCACATTTTAAAGAAGATTTAGTTTATTGAACATTTATGGCAAATACAATAGACATCCAACAACAAGGCATGGAGAGAGGGAGGCGCAAGCCCCCCCCCCCCCCCCCCCCCCCCCCCCCCTCTCAGTGATGCATGACATGGCAAACAATCTGCATAAAGTAAAATTACCAACTCCCCCGCTATAGTCTGAGGCCACTTAAGACCACATATCCCTGAGTGCGTGATTCTATAGGGGGTTTACAGCGCCTTGGGTAGTCATTTCTTTATAGTGTTTGATAGCTAAGAAGTAAATAAGTAGAAGCGATAAATACATTTTTACTGAAGTTTAATTAGCACTTTAAGTTTTGTGACTGAGCATCTTGCTCTTCCTCTGTAATGTGAGCTTTTTAAACAAAAAATTTTTTTTTTTGTTTTAATGTATCTTTTAAGTGGGATTTAGATGTGATGAGTACAAACAATTCTTCTTTAACACCTCCAGACATTCAGCACTGAAAGGGTATAGACCAGCAGCTGTATGAGTGACAAATGGACTGGAGGGGGTGACGGGGTCACAGTTGTCCACTTGTGTTTTGCACCATATTTTTCTTTCCATGCCTTTTTCACAAGTCGGGAAGAAAGTCTCCACCTCCTAAAGGAATGCTGTCTGTCCTCCATATACACACACACACTTTCTCTCCATGTTCTACTTGCAGAGTACACTATAGTGTCTCATTCATATGTACTGTTACCTGCCATGTTGGTGTGAACAGGCTTCGCACACAATGTCTGTTTGGGGTTACCATGCTCAGAGTCAACATCATGACCTGAAGCAAACACATTGAGTTTCCTTTCCCTGCTCAGGGTTATTTTGTAGACATATACATGTATATGTATTGTGGGGGATCACAATCAAACGGCGTCTCCAAAAGCATCAATCCAATAGACCGTTTACCTTTTAAGGGCTCCTGCCCACGTTTATTAGTACACAAACTGTCCAAAGCAAAGTTTTCACCCTCACAGGGGTTAACATCCAAAGAAACAAAAGTCCTTGAAAATGCCAAGCCTCCTGGCTTGGCACCGATCGACATAAATAGGTGTCCTTCACGCAGCTACTCAGCAGCCACAGGCCTGGGCCCCACACTCCCTGTGTGCCCCCCTGTACTAACTGCTCCAGCAGCCCTGGGCCCCACACTCCTTGTGTGCCCCGTCTCCAACTTCCATCAGAGCACTGACTGACTGGACTCTTTTTCTGGAGACACACCCCACTCACCTGCAACCCAGGTGTTTAACCATTACTGGACCCTGGGGGAATAGAGAGGCCCACCCAATTCCATCCTCTCTATCCCAGAGTCCGGGAGCCCTTTAAGAAAACAAAGCTAAACCACAAAGCACCCTAATGGTGGTGTGCAAATAATCATTCCCCGGACTCCTTCCAGACCACCACCGAACGATCCATTCACACAGTGACCACCAATCTGTCACAGTATGTAGTCCAAATCAACATTTAGTGATCCTGCAATGAAGGTCCTTGCTCTGGAACGACATGTTACAGCGACCATGCTCTCTTACTGTCTCCTAGTTGTACTCTCCCAATGTCATCTTGACATATGCGGTTCAAGTGCCTTTTTTTTTACATACATTACACAGGCATCCTGCCACTGTTGTCCCCAACAGAACCCTCCATGTAGCCATCGCTGGAGCACATGTAGACCAATATAGTATGAAAATAGTTGTGTAGTGTTATAATGTTTTCAAAATGCTATGTACAACACCCACCCATAGCCACAATCGAAGGTGTGAAATGAAAGTAGAATCATTTTATTAAAAACCTAATAATGAGTGCTCAAAATAATGAGGAGGAAGGCAAAAATTAAACAGATTAAACTTCAGCTTTAGTGTGCTAAACTTTTATAACCCTTTAGTGGGACCCTTGGACCTTGCTTAAAAAAGCTGAAGGGTGGTCTCAGCCCCAGACTCCACTGCCATCTGCTGATGTCAGCGCAAGCCTCGGTTATGTTACTGATGGGCAGCATCGCCATTAATCTGACAGGTGGGGACCAGCAGATCCAGGGCTCTGACTGGCTGTGGAGGCAGCCCTGTCATAGCCCCATTGATGTTAATCTGCATTTAGTGCACTACGTAAAAATCCCTGCGTTTAGTTCAGGGGTTTTAACGGATAATGGAGCCTAGGGCTAAGGCAGGTTAAGGTGTAAAACTTTTTTGGTTAGGCATAGGGCTTGTCCTCACTTGCGAGGCCGGCCATGGGGGCCCACCTCCATCCATTTAAATATCCATGTCCCTACTCATGTGGGTGGCCGCAGTCAGTCAGCCGCCAATGTAGGGACAAGCCCTTTCAAGCCTCCATTGCGTTCCCATAGATGTAGCTTGCTGTGTCTATTTCAACACGACGGAGGCTCAGACCAGTGGCTCTGAAGGGCTGTTGGGTGGCTCGTGCACTCCATTAAAATCCCTGTGTTCAATGCAGGGGTTTTAATGGACAGTGGAGCCCTAGCTTAACACTGAAAAGTGATAGCTATGTAGGACACAGCGCTCATGATCATAAAGGATTTAACTCGTATGTGGCTTGATTGTTAGAAATATTGTTATTGAGCTCTTTTGGGCTAACCCAAGACAAGCTATTCGGGAGATGATTGTTACAAATAAGCACATTTTATAGTCAGCATAAAGTAAAAATGCGTGAAAAACACCCGACAAACTATTAATGCTTCACGCTTCTGAACAAGCGGCTGTATAATCTCATGTTAAACATCTGCAAGTGAAGCAATCCTGGCTCACTGCATTTTCCTTTTTAGTACATCCAAACGATCCCATTCTCATTTCCAGTAACAGTTCACTGGGAAGTGTGAAAAATGCCTGACTTATAACAAATATTTTTTACTGACCCTAGGACACAATAGATTATATGAGGCTTTACTATATAATAGGGTTGTCCAACTCCAGTCCTCAAGGGCCAGATCCACACAACTTTTTAACATTTTTCTAACAGACCGCAGTAACTGAAGTAAAACATTTTAAACTTTAAAAACTTACAGGGTGTTTGGAAATGTACTAACCAAAATCTCTGACAAAATATTATCAAAACAAGCCATGCATACAATGCATAAGTTGATGGCATGTACTAAATTCATCATATACATAAAGCAAACTATCACATGCAAATATATAATAAGTATACATAAAAGCTATATAGATTTGCATGTCTATCTATCTATATACTATTTAGGAAAGGGGTTCAAAAGCTAGGATATGCAGATTACTTTCACAACAAGTTGCTAAATTTTATATGCAGTTATTTTATTTAAATATATTTGCCACATAAGGAAGAGCCTTCACTAACAGCAATGTGCTGAATACAAAGTCCTTTTACTATATACAATCCAAACATGTAAGCTGGCCATACATGTTGCAATCTGTTCAATTACTCGATCAATAGGCTGCGGATTGCAGCTGCCCACCAAAGCAGGCCATACACGGGTCAGATTTTCAATCAATCGACTTAAAACGATCAATTTTTTAAGTCGATTGATTGAAAATTGAGTTTTGCCCACCTGGTTAAATCGACTTAATCGATCAAAATTGAGTGAAAATTCTGTAGTTTTTTGATCGGACTGGATGGTAAATTTTGATCGGTCGATTGAAAATTGGTTCGGTATTTTGAGAACCAAGTGTGGTCAACCAATTTTTGATCGATTTTTTTTTCAACACCCATCACTTCCGATTGAACTTTTTAATCGGACTATTTTTGATGAACATGTTATGTCGATTGAAAAAAAAAAAATCGATCAAAAATCTTGTACTACATATGGGGCATGATACAATCGATATACAATTTTATACCGACTTAAAAATTGATCGTTTTAAGACGATTGACTGAAAATCTGACCTGTGTATGGCCTGCTTTAGGACGATCGACCTAAAAGCATTCAGGAAACGGATCTCCCAAGTAAAGAGATTGTATAGGTAAATCCCTGTGCGATCCGCTTACTTTGGATGGGGCCCTTCGATCCCCATTGAAAGAATCCCATTCGTTTTGCCGACCGCAAGCAGCGTGGTGATGTCACCACACTCATCAATTGCCAGCAAAACTAACGGGGCTTTAAACTTGTATGGCTTGCTTAAGGCCCAGGGGCCAGATCAGGTCCATTTGCTATTTAATCTGGCCCGTTGTCCCCTTGGTGAAAAGACCCTCTTGGCTTCCTTTCACTCACTCCCTTGCAATGAGAATACATAACGCCTAGACGAGTCCATAGGGTCAGAAAATTTTTGTTATTTTGTGATTACTTTTGATTGGAATTTGGCAGGTGGGTTTGTTGACCTCCCTAGTGTTGCTGTGGCCTAAAGGCCCCCATACACGTCTAGATTTTCCTTTCAATCAACTTGAAACAATAAATTTTTGGGGGTCAGAGAAATCAGTGATTGATTGTAATCTATGCCAACTGTAGTAACAGATTTTTGATCGATTTTTTTGGATCGACTAAAAGCGTAATTGAATTAACCTCCCTAGCCTTACACCCTAGGGTTTGTGAATCAAACTGCGTCCGTGTCGGGATTGGGCGCAACTGCCGGCTCTCCGTGTGCCTGCAGCATTTCTACAAAGCTGCAGGCACACAGAGCCTTTCCGGCCCTGTGTCTTCGGCATCTAATTGACAGGCAGTGTCTAGAGGGCTGGGGGGAGAGCCGGCAAGCACGGCGCAGTACAGTGTACTCCTCCGCTACAGCTTTTTTATAGCACGAAAAACCCATAACACTAGGGAGGTTATGGTTCAATTTCATTACAACTGATTACAATTTTCCAGCATGTCCGATCATTTTTTGATCGAAAATTGTAATAGCTTTAGGTCTATCCATGTGGGCTGCCATAGATTTTCAATCAATCAACAAAACAATTGATTCAATTAGGTTGATTGAATGAAAAATCTAGACGTGTATGGGGGCCTTCATTTTGTCATTTCTAATTTGTATTACTTTCTCTTGTATTGTGCAGTATACAGTTCAATAACATCTTGGTGTATTAAAGAGTCTCACGGTTGCACATTCAAATTTATTTTACTCCATTTTTATGAAAGAAGGGGTGGAACTTGTATAGAAGGTTATCATCGTTGTAGTGTGCCAAGTGCAGAACTATTTCTATATATGGCCCTGATAGAGGGTAGCACTGCAGCAGCACGGTCGAGCGTATGCCTTCTGGCTGGCCAGGCAATTAGGATAGCATAGATTGTAGAGGTTGAATCTACTATGAGGCAAATTTAGCATTTTACAAAATTAGGTAATAACAGCACCTTTTCCAAATGATCTTTGTTGGTTAAAAACTGGCTAGATGGCAATAATGGATCAGTTCTGTATATATTCACATATTGGGTGGTATGACTGCGTCCATCTCTGCGCCTACTTTCTGTAGTTTCCTGCTGTAGTGCCCTACCCAACAGAAAATTCTCCCTCACATTAAAATGTCATAAATCAAACCCAGCACAGTAATTTAAGCTGCTGTGGCTTTGTGCATTGTGCTCAGCATAGAGCAGACATGTGACTATGGAATGGAATTAGGATATCCCGAGACACTAAACGCTGGAGCCGGCTGCTGTAGTGAGTCATGTTACCTGAAGCAGAACGGCCATTTCCCTCCCACTGGCCGCTCATACAGATGCTCAACTGAATCAATGAATGATATTAAATGAGATTTACAGTTTTGGACAAAAATACAGAAAAAGATTACTAAACAAGTTGGTTTGAAAATCGTAGGGGTCTTTTAATTAATACTCCTTTTATGTTCAGGATCTTTTGAATTCTCAAGCACCCACTTTAACTCAAGCTCATGAAGTTCTATTATGTGTAATTAATTGAATTATCTGTCGTGGGTCTAAACCAGGATTTCAATTCTAGTCCTAATAGACAAAGTAAAAGCAGTTAACAAAGAAAGGTGTGCACATAGGCAGTGGCAGTTTTAGGCATGGGCGACCTGGGTGTTTGGCCAGGCCAGCATCTGGGCATTGAAAACTTTTTCTATGCCCAGATGCACCGGCACCCACACTTCCCCTCTCTGTGTTTTGAGCACTCCTGGCAGTGACCAGAGATGTTTTCTGGGGGGGGGGGCATTGTGAGACTTACAAACTCTGTTCTGTGAAGTTCCCCCCACCTGGGAGTGCTCGTGTCAAAGGGGGTGCTCGCCCAGGGAACTGATCTCCCTTAGATGGCCCCTGTACCCAAGGGTGGGAGGAAAGTGTGTGTTCCGATGCTGGTGCATCTGGGCATAGAAAAAAATTCCGATGCCCATATGCCGGCCTGGGCAATCGTCCAGGTTGCCCATGCCTAAAACTGCCTGTGTGTAATGCAACTCGGCACACAGTCACCACCAACACCAGATAATTGTTGGGTAATCCAGAAAACAAGCCAAGGGTCATACAAAAAATATCAGTCCAAAAAAAGTACAGTACTAATGGATAAGGCAGGGACAATCGAAAGTCAGGGCAGGCAGAGTTCAAGTAATATCAGCTGGACGGGTCACTATTGCTAACAAAGACACTTACAGAAAGACAGGTACACCAAACAGAGGAGTACACCTAAGCACACTGTTATACAGACGCTACAACAGGCAATGGTGTGCATGATAAATCTGCATTAAATGTGCAGATTGCTAAATGACATTGGGCCACCTTGCACTATAGGATTGGTAAACAATTGGATGGTGAATCAGCTGCATTTCAACCGAAACATGTCCACCTGGATTGTATTATGCATTCACAGAGCCACTAGGGATTCCTCCGCCATAGCGGGGAGGCATGGGTTGCCAAGTATGATGGGGGATCGCCAAAGAGGTGAGTATCTTACACTGTGTAATCTCTGTGATAGGCAGTGTTGAAGCTAACAAAGAGTTAAAGACAGGCTTCTATCCCCAAGAAAGAGGTTTGAGTAGCTGCTCAGACCTACCAGTAAAGTCCCCCATAAATCCATGAGTGATCTCGCGGCCGACCTGGAGCGATCAGCCAGAGAGCAGACAGGTCTTTTTTCCTCTGGTTGATGACATTACTTTAGATGGGGACCAGGGTGCCATCCATAGTATTTCCAGCACACAAATGGTGTGCTCCGATTCTCTGAACAAACAACCAGTTCGGGGATCGCCTGCGGATCTATGCATCTATGGGGGGCTTAAGCAACTTGCGATCACTGCATACAATTTCCTTTAGATCTACCAACAACTATGTAGTATAGTGGCCTCCCTGATAGAATACAACGTTCTCTTTAATATGTTTTCCCCAAAGCAGGCATGTTCAGGTAGCCTTTGTTGTTTAAGGTTGTGGACAGATACATATATTTTTTATATATAGATCAGGTTTTGTCTTCTTTTTTTATTGAAAAGAAACATGTAACAAGTATATAGTATAATGCATTATAGTAAGGAAAATATCAATTGGGGGTAGGACATAATAAAGGGAGGGATATACAGGGAGTGTCTATAAATGGTCAAAAAAGACCCTGGAGGGGCCTAAAAATTGGGGAACATTGTCTCCTCCTTTTTAAGCAGAAGAGCTGTGTGTTGGTGACACTGACGGGGCATGGCTTGTTAAACTCCCTTTCTCCATGCAAGTACAGGTTTTATAGAAAAGCCTCAGGTAAATGTTGCCAACAAAACAATGTCACTTGGAACAATTCATCAGACAATTGTCTTAAAAAAGAATCGGTGGTTTCCCGGTGACCCGAGGGGAAGAGTTTTGTTCCCTGCTCTGTAACACATCTGTTGCCAGTGTTCCTCAATCCAAACACTGGATGTTTGCTAGATCTATTGCCCTTCCAATGTAAACGTGGAGGCAAGATCTGTTATTTGACTTTGTACAGTGTAGATTTAAACTGTAAAAATATACCATATAGGAATGACCAACAAAGGTTTGCTTTTCTTGAGGCCCTCCAGACACTCAGCGTTAGAGGCCCCCATACACGTCTAGATTTTTCGTTCAATCAACTTAATTCAATAAATTTGTTTTTTGTTGATTGATTGAAAATATATGGCAGCCCACGCGGTTAGATCGACCTAAAACGATTAAAATTGGGAAAATTTTAGATCGAAAAATGATCGGACATGCCGGAAAATTTTAATCGGTTGTATTGAAATTCAATTACGCTTTCAGTCGATCCAATTCAGTCGAAAAAATGTGATCAAAAATCTGTTACTACAGTCGACATACATTACAATCAATCACCGATTTTGATCCCAAAAAATTTTTCTTTTTAGGTTGATTGAAAGGAAAATCTAGACGTGTATGGGGGGCTTTAAGATCAGTTTTGCTACACATATGGAGTTTGGTTTCTACCATTGTCGAGTAGAAGGAAAATGGCATTAACTAGTATCAGTATAAGGAGACTAGACGTGTCCTTTGGTAAAAGTTCTGCTTGGCTACATTCAGACAGTTATCTGCGTCTTTGACTCTTTTGACAGTGTCCCCATCCAAAGTACTTTACGAGAATCCCTGTGTGTGTGGCACACATCGCGATTCCCCTAAGTTTGGTGGATGACTGAAAGCAGTGTGGTGACGTCACTACGCTCAGATGAGTCGTTTGCGGAACGCCCAGGAATCTACTCGCATAATGGGTTGCTTAACTTTAAACATAGCTCGGGGTAAGTTTTTTTTTACAAACATTGCTCACCCCAGGCTACACTTGCTTACCTGTCCCCAGTGGCCTGATCTGTGGCCTGACCAGTGGCAAGGCCCTCAATGTCAGGGTCCTTAATGATGCTTCAGGGGTCCACCTCCTCCACACCAGCGATGATGCCAAGGAGGTGGGGGCGCCATTGACCTACAAGTAAATGCAAGCATAGGCACCCTCATATCCCCAATGTCACTGATGATCCCAGGAATTAATCTTAGGGGGGGGAGCGGACAGGAAAACCAAAAGACACACAAAGGTTTCCCGCAGATGCTGCGAGCGACGTCATCACGCTGCACTCCATTGCTGATCTGTCGGCCCCCACTCGGTACATGTGTGGGGGCCTTAATAATAACTATACCGAGACTTCTTCTCAATTGAAAACTATTGAACCCCTAGTGGCCACTTGCAAAATTTTGGCCACTAGGACGTAGCACTGAATTAATCCCTGGCAGATAAATCTGGAATCTCTCATATTGCTTTAGTGAACATTGATTCCTTTTTACTGAATTGATTGGCCAAAAGCAATTGTCAAGATTAAAATTGAAAGATTTATCTGTCTGGTTTTTTAGGCGTCTCAGTTTGGATTTGTATCCGGTTTGAAGTGAAGGAGTTGCATTTGTAGAGTAGTTTTCAGAAACGAATCAATCATTTTTGCATCAATAACACTGTGAAGCAGTACCTATCACCGGACAGACGATATTTAAATTGCACAAGCCGCTTGATTCAATTTTAACCGATCGGCAAAAGAAGTACAGAAATCCTATATCCTGCCTGGGCAGAATCCTGTTAATCAAAAAACTGGATGGAGAGAATTTCAAAGCCTTTGGCAGGTAAACAGCTCCATTATATGTACATAATTGTTTGGCTGGAGTTCAGTTCAAAAGGGGAAGTCATTGCCAGAGATGCAAACTAATTGATGCCCCTAATCAGATTACATAATTGCTAATCTGCCTAGTAAAGATAACTAAAGTGAACCTGTCATTTCCGCCAAAAAATATTATAATTTTTGCTGTAGGGTTTGAATATGCTTTAGAAGTGCATTAACCCCCTCCGCTCCCATCCTTCCAGTCTGTAGAGATCCTTAGATAGCACACTATGTTATTGTGCTCTTTGGTTTAAAAACACAGGCTGTAAATTTAGCGGTGTAATGACTGTAGTTTGGGAAAGCCATTGATGGCCTAAAGCCTGTCTTCCTGCAGCCAGACCCCCAGATGAAATGGTGTCTGTCCCAGATGAGCCTCCAGGCTAATGTGCTTTTAAAGCCTGACACAGCTGCAACCATTGCACTCGGCAGAGCCATAGAGCCAGCTGTCAGCGGTGACTTTTAGGTCTTTTGCACAATGCAGCTGCCATACTGTTCCTCCATTTCTACAAACATAAGTCGAGTAAAACCAGTAGTTTGCTGTAGGTGGTGGGATTACAGGGAGTTTGAGCTTGGATTTCTGGTCTGAACGATCATATTACCCATCAAACATCTACTATTTGTTCTGATGTTTAAGTTGTAAATGGGGTAGAATGCCAGTAATGACATATATTGCAGCTTATCAGTTCTTACATGTGGCGACTGCATTCTTTTTTTTTCTTTAAACCTTTTTGTTCACTTGTTGATCCTAAAAAATACCCTGGCCAAGCTTGCTCATCCTTCTTTATCTAAAGCAGTGGTTCTCAACCTGTGGGTCTGGACCCCCTTGATGGTCTAACAACCATTTCATAGGGGTCACCGAGTTCACTGAAAGCATCAGAGCTGCTGCTAACCAGCAACATCACTGATGCCCACAAGCAGGGTGGAACGTTAGGCTGGAGAGTAACCCTTCTAACTTCCCATTCCACACATTATTTGCGCAGGCAGGGAGGGGGCATTACACTTCCCTGATAGTGTCGTATGATGATGGTATTTGAACCGCAGAAGTGACATTCTGCACTGGCACTTCCACGTTCCAAATATAGCAAATGAAACTTTGCATCATCACTTCCGAAGTTGCGGATCTAAAAAAATTGAGAACCACTGATCTAAGGACAAGCAACCAACTTTGCCAGTATAAAGCAGGACTAAAGCTGGGCATACACGGCTCTAATTTGTAATTTAAGCACAATTGCGCGACGTGTGCATTCATGGCATCCGATTGTTCTCAAATCTATTACAAGATTTGAGCCATCCAGGCTTCCTTCAACTGATCCCATTCGAAAAGCCTCCACCAGACAGGATTCCAAAATGTTGGAAAACCTTGTTCGATTTCCATCACTTTGGATGGAGACCGCAGCCGTAACAGGAAGTAACAGGCAGTTTTGCGACGATCAACAGGTATTTTGTGCAGTTTTGGAACAGACAGAACAAAATCACTTTCGTGCCACATATAAAAGACCAAAAGGGAACTTGAGGAATTCAATATTTTATATGAGTTGCTCATACCAAATAAAATATTTAATTTTTACCTGTCCTGCTGTCTAAAAGTTAGATGAAAATTTTTGAAACTTGAGGTCCCCAAGGTAGAGTCATATCCTTCTGCCTTTGAAGCTAGGCCCACCTCTTCACCAATTCTCTCTGTGTCGGGGGAAAGATAGACATGAGCATGCCTTCATTTAGTCCACATCCACACACACTCCATCCCTATAAACGTCTGATTCACTCTATAGGTTACATCACAGGATTCCACACATATAGGCCCATCTGTATTAAGAAAAACCCTGACCTTATTGAAATTCACTCTGTTTATGGTAGAATCCTCTCTACTCTTCATATATGAATATAATATCATCTCTATTAAACCAGAAACGTTGCACCCTGGTAGCCTGGTAAAAGTACCAGACAAACCACTTTTAAGGTACATTACTGGCAAACAAAATATGATTACACTTGTATAGTGATACAATGTTCCTTTATTTACATTCAGTATTGACATAAATAAAGTGCATGAAACAAGCTAGGATCCAAATATTATGGTATCCTTGAACTTGTCACAATACTTGAACACTTCTTCAGGAGAATTTGTAAGGTTGCTAAAAGCACAAGAGATAGCCAATGAAAATCCATAAGCAGGCATCATATTGGATAACGATTATGATCTGTCTCCAGAGACTTGGAGACGCATCCACTGTCAGGTGTCCCGCATGGACTTTTGCTAGAATCGATTTCCTGTTTCCACATGACTGCTGAACGCTACCTTGGATAGGACCCGCAGGTCCCTACCAGGAATACCCATACGGGGCCCCTGTGTTCCCCACGTCATTTAGGGTGAACTTTTTGTACCCCCTTGGAGGATCTATATGGTCTCTATAAGCCCTGCCTTGCCGACTTCCACTCGGTGTTTACGTCCAACGTGCCATTTCCAGTCTCTCCAGTGTGGTTGACTGCGAATCTTTCCACATTTGGCTGGTCTGACAGTATCCTCCCTGAAGAAGCCCATGAGGGCGAAACATGTCTGAGGTGTAACCGAGATAGACTATGCCTACTGTATGAATATGCTGTACAATTGCACTTTTATATGCTCTTAATGTATATGGGTTTATCCATAAGTTTGATACTTTATTGTCTCTGACTCTGACAGTTTTTTATTGAATTGTAGAGGAGTGGTGAAGGGCTGACTGCTTGGCGCCTGTCTGGGCAGGGACCCTAGGGAATAGTGACCTAGGTCACCAGGTGCTGCGATGTCACTTACCCCTTGGCGCGCCATCTTAAGCCTGGGCAGCCATCTTAAGCCTGCGTATGGAATAGGGCACTGGCGCAGCTTTCTGTGGGAGACAGGCACCCTGGGCCAGACAGGTAGTCAGTGGGCTCTGCTTTAAACAGTTCCGTTGGTGATAAGTATAATCACGACACAGTTCTTCATGCAATAATAAAGAATGTCCACACGCTGGTTGCTGTTCAACTGGGGGCTACTTTACTGAGGGAAAATCAATTGATACCTGCAGCACTTTCTCTGGTCCCAGAGAAAGGGCAAGTAAACTTTAGGGAAGTATTCAGCTTCAAACAATAAATGGAATGCTGCAGCCCAATTCCTCAGGAGGTGTCTTGCTATTCGCAAAGGACTGTGAGATTCCCAGGGCAATGGATGAATCAAGGGTAACAATCTATCAGGGGAATGAACTACTCACATTGCTGCCGGAGGATCCTGCATTCCCCAGGCCTCAGGCCTGTCCCATGGAGTTCTGGCAGGAGGGCTTTAGATTATTAACACTTAAGTATAGTAATTGAACAGGGGTGCCCCCTTGGTAATAGGTCTGAAACTTATAGCTGGAGTATGTCTTCCTAGAAGGGTACAGAGGTCTGTTCTACTGGGCAACTTCAATTTAACTCACATTTTAAGTTTTTCATAGGCTGGCCCTTTGCTGAGCTCCCCACACCAACAAGCCCGACCTACAATGACCTACCTTCCTCTTCTTGTCTTTCACACAATATAATAAAAGGGGACTCAGATCTTCTAACACACCCAATAAGTTTACATGTAGATTTGAATAGTTTTCTGGATATAAAAGCAGATTTTACACTTTTTAGAGTTCATGGGAATGCTAACATGCTTACTTATTTTTTGAGTCTGTTAAGTATGCAACTGAAGGAGTTTTTTTTTATAGTTTTATATAGTTAGGCGGAATGCAGAAAAGATGAGGAAATTGGGAGGGGTTGGGAGGTTTAGCATGAGACAGTAAGCAGGGCTGACACAGCTCTGTATTGTACATTGCTAGCCCACCTCAGTATATAGGAGATGATTGTGTTTCCAGAATAATATTTTTATCTGGAAATACAGGATGAATTGTAGGATGAAATGATGCCAAATGTACTGCTGTGACGCGCTATATGTTTTTTTTTTTGTCATGTATTTTTACTATACATACAGACAGTACTGTGTTGTCAGTGGTTGTCTTAAAGATTCAAAAGGAATCTCCCAGAAATGTATAAATATCCTGTGCTTGTAGCCGCAAAACACATTTCTAGGTCATGTCTGAGGAATACAGCCTGACACACATTCCTGGCGGTGACGCCTCCTCCTCTGCCCTGAACTCAAGATAAATCAGGTTTTGCATTTCCTTTAGCATTATCCCCCCCCAGGGTGAACTTCTCTTCCTGGGATCCCTCCTGACACACATGACAGCCACAGAGTGTAAACTGAGGACTTTCCTGAGCTGCCCTATGTTACCTTTCCTTTTATGTGGGTCACAAATATGCAGCACCCATGAAATGTTTCCAAGTTTGGGACTACAAAAAGTTTGATATTAAAGAGATATCACTTACTGGCTCATGCTGGCCATAGACGGCATGCCACCCGGCCTGTTGTTCAGTGAATCGGCACACACCCCCTTTGTGTGCTGGCATATACTTTGGATTATTATTATTATCATTTATTTATATAGCGCCAACATATTACGCAGATGGGGACGCTGGTCTCCATCCAAAGTAATGTAAGCGACCAAATCAAACGGGCTGATCAATCTTTGGAAGCCCAGGATCACTCGTTCCAGGTGGGCGGCTTCCACCTGCAGTCGAATGCAGCAACTGCACACATCGGTTGATCTGCCGTGAAATAGGCTGCAGATCGAAGCGCCTATGGCTAGCTTAAGTTATTAAAGAGTCAAGCCTTCCGATTGCCTTAACCTGGGCATACACAGTTAGATTTTTCTATGCGATCGCAATGAGCCGTATTAAGTTGAACGTTAGAAAATCTATTTCTTTTTTTGGATCAAAATTAAATTTCAGTTGATGGTTCATCTAAATGTGTATGGGGGGCTTTATTTATTCCAGGAGAAGAACAGCAGGTAAACACCAGATAGGGATGTCAATAAGAAAATGCATTGGGGTTCAGGTAAGTCAATGAGCTTGGGCTGGGTGGGATATTTTTTTCGTTTTTGTTTCCAAACTAGACTTGGCTAAAGCAGACTTACCACCAGAAGTTGATCTAGAATGGCACTAGAAGTGCCCATAATAGAGAGGAATGCATACAAGAAACAAAAACAATTTATGTGTAAAGCCCCCCATACACCTTCAGATTCCTCCATACAACTTCCATGAGACCTACCAACAACTATGTAGTATAGTGACCTCCCTGATAGAATACATAGTGATTGGAAGGTGTAGAAAGGTCCTCATATTACATGTTTTTGGTAGAAGAAAAGTTGGTTTTACAGAAATTGCATGGTAGTTGTATGTGGTGTATGGGGGGCTTAAGGAGTAATTTAGGAAGATCCCTCACAACCCCTCCTCTCTGCCTGTCTTGTGCCACAATGTCCCGGGGCTCACGGCAGAGATAGGAGGGTAAATTTCTAATCTCAGCTCTTCAATAAACTGAATCGAGCGTAGAAAACCATTTTAAACGCCATGGCGTGGAAGCATGGCAAATAAATATGGAATCTCCCATACGATTTCAGGCAACAGCAGGTATTTTTTTTATTATTGGGTATTGTGGAGTGCTACTCCACCATGATACCAGCTCAGAGGTAAGTCAAACTTTCATTTTACATGTATTTTTTCGATTTTGAGTATACATCCCCTTTAATGTTAATCTTAAATGATTGTATGATGTCTATACTGCCATCTAGGAGCTTGACAACTCTCTTTTTAAGGTCTCGTTTACACCTATCTGCTTTACATCCATTTACCTGCATGTTCATTTCAACAGGCCTATTTGATTTAATGTAAATCTTACTTAACACTATTTTGAATAAGATGTAGCGCTCTTTTGAATCACTGGGAACTGCCATTACAAATATGGCTAATCAACTGATGCCTAGTTTAGCCAAAGTTTCATCCTAGGTCTGATATTGCTTTTTCATACATACATGTGCATACATGCAATAGGATAACTCTGATCCCTGGTCCGCATCTATCTGTTTTATTGCATGTTGGGCAAGCATAGCAAACATACCCAAAAAGTGCCTTTTATATCCAATGGGCATGTTCAGATACAAATGCATGTCAACAAACGTGAAGCGGATAGAAGTGAACCAGGCCTGAAGTGTGTTACTATGAAGATGTTAGATCAGTGGTGGGCAACAGAGTTGATATGGAGGACCACAAGTGCGGCCCTCAGCATCACTAAAAGGCCGCACATAACATTTTCAATCTACACTGACTTGTATATGCATTTTTTTATGACAGCATGAAAGGACAGCTGGCATAGCTAGAAGACATTATTTTAAATTTCTTAATATCAAAACTTGTTTTAAATAATACTTCAAGCATTAGGGAACACTAGTAAGTTTGGTAATGCACATTTTGTGTCATATACATAATCAAATGTTATGTGCACCTATTCTGTTCCTCTCCCCCTATAAGAAGATCCAAGGAGCATCAGTGGGGGATCGATGGACAGCTTTGTTCCTATGACCTATGCATTAACAGTTAGGATTTGGGAGTGGATGCCACTAAAGAATGCCCAAAGGGCCACAGGTTGTCCACCTGGGTGTTAGATCATGGCATTTCAGAGCCCCTATCAGTTATGCTATTAATGAGAAGAGGATTCTTGTATAGGGAGGGATTCAGGAAAGGTGCAGGGTGAGTGTGTCACTGGACCTGACTCAGGGTCTGAGCTCTGTAATGTCTGAGAAGGACTGACTCACAGACATACACATGGACTTGGGGTATGGGCAAACAAAGGGGGATTGTCAAATGACACATAAGGCATGTAGAGGTGAAATAATGGATGTGCTGCAATGACCCAACAGCTGCTAATGGTGACTATCCATTGCATTGCAGGGGGACGTTTCATCGAGAACCTTCATTAGAGACTGTTAAATTTAGACTGAAGTAAAAAGCCTACCATGTATATGCATACATTTTAAACTTCAAAGGAAGTTGTAAGTGATTAGTTTTATGTTGATTCAGAAAGTAGCATAATGCCCTAGAAGCTTATACTAAGGGTCAATGGGTTCCATCTAGCATGTTGTTTTGTTAAACAAAGAATCTATATTGAACATGTCACAATGTCATTCGATTGGTTTTTGGTCCCAAAAAAAATTATATTAACCTGTGTAGAGGTGGATTGAGCACACATTTGTTCATCTTACATTAGTTTGTATTATGCTTGTTGTTTTATGTTCGTTCACATTATATTTGTATGCATTATGTTCTTTCGTATACCGAACAACCTGAAGTGTTTTTGGCTACACCCCTACACCACAGCACTGCCGATTGAAATAAAAATCGAATGATAGTTTGTTCGAGTACATGCGATCAAGTTTTTATTTGACAATTGGTTGGTTTAAAATATTTATTGTTTTATTGTTTGGTTGAATTAAAATAGTATATACATTCGATATAGGTAGGATCGATATTTGATCAAAATATTGAACATCCTGATCGAATCGATGGTCGATAATGCACAAATCTACTCCTGTTTGGGTAGCTTAACGGCTGCCATACATGAACCGATCGGCGGTCTATTTTGCCGGCGACCGATGGGCACGTGCGCTTGCCGGCAAAATCACCTGCCGATCGGGGGTGCCCACATCGGCCAGAGAACGGACATGTCCGATATTCTCTAGTCAATGCCGTTAGTTTCAATGGAGACCGGCTTCTTCATTGAAGCTAACGGCAGGCACACAAAGGGTACCCGCCGATGCTGTCAGCCATGGAGAGCAGCATGATGACGTGAGCTGATCTGAGCTGCTCTGTCGGCCCCCACTCGGTACGTGTGTGGGGGCCTTTAGTCTCCGCAAATGATCTTACCTGTGTTCAGCTGTTTAAGGGCCCTTTCACACTAATTGCGTTGCATTGCGCTTTAAAAACGTTTAAAAACGCCAGGATCCCCACCAAGCAATGGGCTTAGCGGAGGGGGTCCCGACGTATAATGGAAACAAGCCCTAAAGGTGAAATCCAGGCCTCCTCCAGGTTCATTACAGCCATGGCAAAGTCCTGGGGCCCAAGGTATTTTGGTTAATTCAATAAAGTGTTGAAAAGGGGATTTGAGTGGGGGTTGAGTGTTAAAAAGTTATACTGTTTCCAGAATTTTTTCATACTGACTGACATGAAATTTTAAATAGTTTCTCCACATGCTCCTGTTCATTGTCATTATCCAAAAACACAATGTGACGTAGCTCCCTCTAAATAAATTTTTATTGTGTGTTTGGCAAGAATCCTATATTGTGAGATCTAGTCACCTTTTCTCTAAAAGCCCTGCAGCAATGGTTCACAGTATACAATGTCTATGGAGTATCACAACAGCCACTAGTAGTCTCTATCAAAAACTTGTGTACCAGGGTGACAATTTAAGAGCATGACTTGAAGACAGGGACAGGGTGCACCTTATAACAGGAAGAGCTGGAATAAATATCTGTATAGAAGGATCAATGTTGCACAGGGACGTGCATGAGGCCAGGGATGTGTAGGTGGAGGGAAGGAGCTGAGAATCGTGGTGGATCATGATGTAAAAAAAGGCCACAGGATTAACGCTCAGGAGGTTTAATTGAACATATTATTATTTTATTATTCCCCTTTATTTAATTTAGAGCGAACATATTATGCAGCGCTGTACATTGAATAGGAGTGGAAATGCAACACAAGCTAACACACAGGCACAGACTATGACACAGTAGGAGAAGAGGGACCCTACAATCTAAGAGGTTCGGGAACAAAGTATACAACAGGTAGGGTTAATTAAACCAGCATTTAAAGGCATTAACCTTCTGGGCGTTGCGCACGTGGCATGTTTTTTTTTATAACCGTGCCACGGGCAATCGCGGTGGAGCACGACATGCTTCTCCATGATTGCCTGCCCAGCTGGAGGATGTAAACATAAATCCGGCGTCACTGGAGACACCGGACTTATGCTGAAAAAAGGCAACGCCCCTCTAGTTACACAAAGGTCTATGGCGCCGCATACCCCCGCCCCCTTCGCGTCATCGGTGACGCAATCGGGGGCGGACCCGGAAGCATCAACATACATGCTGATGCTCCCGACCGCCGTAGCAATCCGGCGGTACGTAGAGCATCGCTCTAGTTAACTGGGGCTGAGTTTCATGATGCATGAAACTCAGCACGAGTTAACTCGGGCTGAACGCTCAGAAGGTTAAGGCACATTTTAGTGATAGGGTTTACATCCCAGGTGCATAACCCGCATGTGGCCCTTTGGGAGTTGTTCAGAGGCCCCCCTCGGTCCTCCACTTGCGGTCCCCGAAACCAAACTGTTAATGAATAGGGCATAGGAACGCAACTGTCTGCTGATCCCCCACTGACACATCCGCGCATGGGATCTACAATCAGCGACCCAGACAGCGCCTAAGGGAGTCCGTCACCTCTTCTCCTCTTTCCATTCTTAAGCTGGCCATACACCTTTAGATCTCTCTGACAGATATCCTTCAGATCTACCAACAACTTTGTAGTATAGGGTCCTTTGTGATTGAACACAGGTAGACTTCATGGTGTAGAAAGTCCCTCATATTACATGGTTTTGGTAAAACAAAAGGAGATCTAAAGGAAATCTGACAGAGAAATCTCAAGGTGTATGGGGACCCTAAGAAGATCCCGGGGGGGGGAGGATCGACGGACAGGTGCCTATGCTTCCACTATCTCCCACTATCTCCCACTATCCCACCAACTGGGAATGATTATATAATATATATTGCGGCACACAACCTCTGAATAGGGACACATAACCTTTAAAGGTAACGCACCCCAAATATAACATTAAAAGTTATATGCCCCATAGATTTAATCAAAGGCTTTAATGATATCTATGATGCACATAACCTTTGTTTATATCTATGGGGGCATGTATATAGGCCATTCCATATATTACCAGCTGCAGCGGTCACACGCTAACCTGGCTTTCCTAATAAACATTTTCACTCCTAATCAGTAGAATTGTCAATGTTTATCGGGAAAACTAGGTCTAGTATGACCACTGTAGGCAGGAGAGGACCTAGACTTCTAGGTGCCCTGGGCAGGAAGGTAATTGACAATGATTGTCACTACACATTCTAATCTCAGTTTATTACACTGGGCTGCATCACAAAACACATCCTTATGTACACATAGCACAAAATGTGCATCATTCACCACACTACAGTGTTACATAATGTTACCTAATAACAAGTTTTGTTATTTCAAAATTTTAAATAATGTCTTCTAGCTATGCCTGCTGTAATACTTATACCAGTCAGTATAGATTGAAAATGTTATGTGCGGCCCTTTAGTGATGCCAAGGGCCACACTTGTGGCGATCCATATCAACTCGGTTGGTCATATCACCACTGGCTTGAGGTAACCATACACGTTGTGATTTTTTGCGGACCAATGCGATGTTCGATTTCAATGCCCGATTTTTGCTTTAGTGCTATTTTTAAAAGTCGGATGCCCAATTTTCGGCCGACTCACCGATCGGCCGGTTGGATCAGAAATCTTTTAAAAGTCTCTTTTAAATGTGGCCGACCGACCGAAAATTACAGGCATCATTCGGGACCTGATGATTTTTCTAAAAACAGCATCGGACAGACTACATTTGCATGTTACGAATCCCAAACGATCAACCTACCCGACCGACTGGATCTGTCAGAAGGGCTAAAATCGCACGAAAAATCGCAACGTGTATGGGTACCTTTACATGTTCACAGGTATGTGAAGTTCCTAGGCTAGGTGGACAAGTAACGTACAGCTTTGATCATAACAAAACACCTACCATTCCAGATATATGGATTATAAGAAATAGAACATTTCAGCGTGTGAACGGCTTTAGAAGAATGTGATGCCTGGCTTTGTTTGTTTGTCAGTACAGTTACCTTAAATAAAGTAGTTTGCAGTCTGCAATGGTTGGCTACAAAAGAGTTAAGCAGAGTAGTCTGCCTCAAATTCCCTACCCCCTCAAAGCCCCTCTCTCCCATCCCCCCAGCTACTTTAGGACACCTGCTTTTTGTTAGGCTCTCTGGATAGCTTTCAGGAAGCACAGGGGGGTTGTGGGGGGTCCAAATTAGATGGGC
>CM070042.1:15310193-15321320 GCA_036250615.1 Ptychadena robeensis
GATCGGATGGGTGATCGAGCGGACATGGAATCCGACACGTGTATGGCTAGCTTTAGTCTAAAATAATCCAATAAAGCCAGAAACATTTGATATGTTGGAGTGAGATTTGGTGTCGTAACTTCTATGCTGCTTACTTTTCTCCTTCGTGGAGGATTTGATATAAAGAGAAACTCTCCCTCTACCAAGTAGTTACCTCCACAGTGCAGAATGTAGTATGGTATGTAAATAGGAATTATAAAGATAAATTGCAGACAGGGCCGTTTCTTCCGCTATGGCAAATATGCATCTGCATAGGGTGGTCCGCCTTCCCTCCCCAGATTTGTGCAGATCTAAACAGGGTGAGCTGGCGACGTGGTGGGAGTTGGTGAGGAGAGGAAGGAAGAGCGGCATGTACGGGTGTGTTCCCCCTCCCAGCAACCCCCCCACATTGACAGGAAGCATGAAGCAAGAACTTGCAAAGGGCCCCCAAAAGGCTTGGAACAGGCACTGGCGCAGGGATTCAAGAAACAATAGTGATGACTAGTCTTTTCTGCTTAATTGGGCATACACAATCTCATTTAAGTAAATTGAATAGGAAAAACCAAACTGTGTATGCCCACCTTTAGCCAACTCCCAGATGTGTTGGTAATTCTGCAACATAATTACCGTATGTATTCTCAAGAACTAAGATGGATGTATCAACAGCTCAGAAGTACATATTGTTAGACTGGTACTAACAAGGAAGGCCTTGATATCTTCTCAAAAACAGAATTTATCTGATTTACAGTGTCCAGCTCAGTCACCGGAGGAATAAAAAATGATCATAAGCCAACATTTAATGCAACCTTCACCAAAATGTTAAGATATTTTATCTTTCTATGCAATTGTTGTGAAGTTGTGAGAGGCCAAAAGCAACGATGGCATCATTAATCGAGCAACCGAAACAAAGATATGGCGGCAGTGGATTACCGTGATAACATCACAATGTTATATGAAAGACATATGCTGAAAGCTTTTCGCCATGTGCGGTATGTTTTATGTGTCTCTTTTATTGGGCCGGCTACAGATTGAAAAGTAATTAGGCAAGGGAGGGGTACATTTTGGGTGGGCTTTACAAACAAGCAGGATATAATCTCAAGACAGCTATCAAACTCACAGCTCACTCAAGGCAATCTCAGAACACCAAAAGTATTTCTATCTGAACAGAGGCAGAGAAAATATACACATTGAAATGCTTTATACTAGCAGTCCTTGATATCTGGTGTACAGGTCCCCACTCTGTGACACATGTACACAAAGGGATAATAAATTACAAAAGGACAAAGGGACACTTCATATAAATTCAAAGTGTATTTTGTTCTATAAAGTCAATTCGATAATTAACAAGTAATAAGAGATCTGAGCAAGTAAAAAAAAGCATGTGATTGTTTGGAAAACAACGTGAACACTCCAAATATGAAAGATGCCACATCCCCTCATTAAATCTACAAAAACACACAATTATAAATTTTAACCACCCAGAGTCTAATGGATTGAGGGTAGCTAGGGAGTTTTAGAGGAATTCAACACAGGTAATATGACACAACAACGCTTTTAAAGGTACAGTTACCCCTTAGCTTGTACTTGAACAAGATGTAAATATTATATTCATATTACTGGTGGCAGTCTAATTATTGATTAGCTAGCCATACACGTGTCGGATTCCATGTCCAATCGATTCATCATCCGATCGATTCCGGCGATTCTGCCGGGAATCGCAGGTGTGATCAATCGCCCAATTAAGAGTATCCATCGCAGCATACCACCTTGTCCGAGCGGATTCCGGCACGATTCCGTGTGCGATTCCACCTCCGATTCCACCTCCGATTCCACCTCACAAATGGCAACTCCCCCTGATCCGGGCAGAATCGGATGAGAAAGACCAACATGTTGGTTCTCTGTCGGATCCGATTCTGAGCCCCTGAACGATCGGACCTGATCGATCGGACAAGGTGGGCTGCATGCGATTCCGGCACGATCGTTTCGCGTGCACGCGCCCGGAAGCGATCGTGCCGGAATCCAGTGTGAATCCGACACGTGTATGGGGGCCTATAGACATATCTTGATGTAAAAACCTCCGGAAGTAGCACTGTATGCGAAAGGCATTGAGGATGATTGACATACAGATTGCACTGGATTGATGTCTAGATACTATAAGCATGCAATGTATGAATTTGTTTTGAGGGATTAAAGTCCCACACGTTGGATATCTTTTGTTATACTAACAATTTGGATTTAACCTCCCTAGCACACTGCTGAGGTCCAGATTTTTGTACCAAAAGTGCATCATAGACTTCAATGGTACATTTGTCTTTGTGTTGTAGGCATGTAACTTCCCAAAATATGTCCGTACAAAGGTCTAATAGACATCCTGAATATAATAATGTTTAAAACACTCAATTATGTCAAATAAAATTAAATTTTTTATAAATTTAATGAGAAAACACAAAAATCAGGGCACAAAGCTTTGCTTACTAAATCTCGCCCAAATAAAGTCTCTGGTGCCCCACATGTGCCCATTTGCAGTTAACCCTCTCTAACCTGGTGTGGTGGATGTGATAAAATCACACCAGGTTATAGAGGGTTACTGCACATGGGCACATCTGGGGCACCAGAGACTTTTTATTTGGGCGAGATTTAGTACATAGATGCACTTTGAAATCAGTTTTCTACATAAAAACTGATTTCATGCACTGTACTTTTCAAATCTCCCGCCGCCTCCCCGGTGTGACGTCATCACGTCACTAGGAGGGGGGGGGGGGAGAGAAGGAGGCATGCTGGCAGCATGTCACATGGGGGACACCGGGACAGCGCAGAACTGTGAGTATGCGCTGTCCGGGTGCCCCGACGGCGGTTAATAAATACCTTTTTGATTTTATACTAACCTGTGTTGAATGCGTTCAAAATCCTCTAACTACCCTCAATCCCTCAGACTCAGGGTGGGGAGAACTTATAATTGTATGTTTTTGTAGATTGTTTGGAAAACAGTTTAGTATATTGTATAATATATACTTATATTTCATCTTTTTGGTTGAGTGTTAAGCTAGGCATACATGGTTCGATATTAGCACGATTGATTTTCGATTCGATTTTCGATTTTGATCTTTTCATCGGACACCGATCGTAAGCGAATCCAAAGTAGTACCACATGGAAGGCTCCATCGTAATATGATCAGAATACGACCAAAATCATAGATAGGAAAGAGTCATATATAAATGTGTTCATCGAATACAATCGACCCGACCAACTAACAAAATGCTATGATTTAAGTTTGATCGTTGTGCAATCAACAAACATTTTCCAACATGTCCGATCACATTACAGATCAATGTTTTGATCAGTATCGAACAATTTTCACTGACTAAACCATGTGTGCAGCATACGGCTTAAGATCAATGTAAACTGTGATCGTATAAGGTCAATCAAACCGGGTGAACTGTGTATGTCTAGCTTTACTTTTCTTTTAGACCAAATGTTAGGTCTTTACTATTATTATTATTATTAACATTTATTTATATAGCAGAACTGTACAATACATTAGAGTGGAGATACAACACAATATAACATACAGGAACAGGGTATTACACAGGAGGAGTAGTGGACCCTGCCCGGTCCAAGGTATACAATAGGTGGGGGGGATGGGACTGTCATGGTGGTGATGTTAGGAATGAGAAGATGGGTAGGAGAGGCTGAAGAGGTGGGTTTTAGAGCTTTTTTGAAGGTGGCAAAGGTAGGAGCAAGTCTGATGGGGCGAGGGAGGGAGTTCCAGAGAGTAGGAGCGGCCCTAGAGAAGTCTTGGAGCCGCGCATGTGATGAGGTTATTAGTGGGGATGTCATTAGTAGGTCACTGGAGGAGCGGAGGGGGCGGTTAGGGGTGTATTTGTGTACCAGGTTGGAGATGTAAGGAGGACAGGAGGTGTGCAGAGATTTAAAAGCAAGACACAGAACTTTAAGTTTAATTCTCTGGACAATTGGAAGCCAGTGTAAAGAGAGGAGCAGCAGATAAGGAGCGGTTAGAGGAGTAGATGAGTCTGGCAGCGCCATTTATGATGGACTGGAGAGGTGACTGGAGAGGTGTCTAGTGAGAGGGAGACCAGAGAGGACGATGGTGCAGTAGTCCAGGTGAGAAATGATGAGAGAGTGTACCAGGACTTTGGTGGTCTCTGGGGAGAGGAAGGAGCGGATCTTGGAGATGTTGCGGAGAAGGAAGTGGCAGGATCTAGCAATGTTCTGAATGTGGGGAGTAAAGGAGAGCGCAGAGTCGAAGGTGACACAAAGGCAGCGAGCTTATAGAATGGGGGAGATGATGGTGTTATTACTGTAAGTGAGATGTTGGGGGGAGGCTTGGAAGGCGATGGGGGAAAGATAATGGGTTCTGTTTTGCTCAGATTGAGTTTAAGGAATCTGTCAGCCATCCATGAAGAGATGACACTGTGAGATGTTGTCCAGGACAGAGGGAGTGAAGGTCGGTGTAGAAAGATAGATTTGGGTGTCATCAGCATATAAATGGTATTGCAGACCAAAGGATGAGATGAGTTTGCCAAGGGAGGAGGTATAGAGGGAGAATAGGACCGGGCCAAGGATGGAGCCTTGTGGGACGCCAACGGGGAGGGGGGTGTGTGAGAAGAGGAGCCATTGAAAGAGGTTTGGAGGCAGGCCTGTTTAAGACCTGGACAGCTTTGGCCTCTGCCTGTTGTAATAGATGCAAAATGTGTATCGGCATCGGCTTTCCAAAAAAATGCAACACTTTCCCTGAAGAAGACATCTGGTTGGCAATATAACCTGTATATATCTTTCCAAATTGCTGGTGCCTTCCCAGATGTACAAGCAGCCTATGAAATGTTCACAAATGCATCCCTCTCTCAATACAAATTCTGGCTTTTAAACAGTTTTAAACACCCTAACATCCTGGATAGATAGTTCCCCTCTTCTTTAGTCCAAAGGACACAGCATTAACATTTTCCTAAAAGTATGTTTCCCCAAAAAAATTCACTTGTAAGATTTTTTTTCTTTGTCTCAGTACATCTTAGGCCATGTGTCCACTGCAGTGCTGCTTTGATGACACAAAAGCCCGCAGCTTCAGAAAAACACTGCGTGCGTGCTACTCACAATACGCAGAGTGGACACTGTCCCATTCATTAGAATGGGAAATGTCCTCTCTGCGTTGTTTTCCCAGCTGCAGACGGGCTTAACCTCAAAAACTCAATGGCCCCAAAATAATTTACTTACCTGCTCTGCTCTAATTTGTGGAAGTCGTCATGTTACGTGCAGTAACACATTTTGCTCTGGAGGGAGGAGGTGGTGAATGTGGTGTTGGGGGGCAGGTACAATGGCTTTCAAGGGGAAAAAATTAAAATCCATAGAGACATGATGCAGCTTCAGATCTCCCAACTGTATATATATATATGGGCTCCGTTGACCTCAGCGTGAAGGAGCGTGAAGGAGTGTGCTTAACGGGGCGGGGGGGGGGGGGGGGGGGGGGGGGGGGGGGGGGTTGATGGAGAAACATAGCCTTAGTATGAGACATATGACCCTAAGAGACAGTAAGTGATATGACTTTATATGCTTTGTAGAGCACTGCGTAATATGTCGGCACTATATACTGTAAATATGGGATAATAATAATTGGGTGTTTGCCAGCGAGGGACACAAAGTACACCAGGTACATTTAGGTTTACTTTATATGAACTTTGCGCGATTTTGCGGCAGATCGATCTCCATGAGCGCACATGGCGCTTTTCGAAATCACCCGCAAAATGAACCATCTATGGCCACCTTTATATATATTCTCCAGCAAGTTCTCCAGCATATGTAGGTGGAGTTTGACTTACTGACCAAGGTCCACTATGGAGCAAAGAAATGTTAGACAACAATAGCATGAAAATTCCAACAATTGCCACGAAACAAAGTGGGACAGTGGAGGGGATCCCTACTGTTTTGTAGAGAATTTTGTAGACAAATGTCTGTGTGATTCTACAGTACAGAGTTATCTCTTTATTACATAAAGTGGATAAAGATGGGATCTACTGGTAGGATCAGAACAAAGATGTGGAGGAAGACACATATTTCTGAAAAGAACAAATCCAGACTAAAGTAACACTATCTGCCCAATTACAGTGTCTTGAGTGAGAAAACACAGATCCTTGCACTGGTCCTAATAGCAGAAGGTGGGATTCATAAACCTTATCCTGGCTGGGAAGAGGAGGTGAGAGGTTAATGAGAGACATGTGCTGTTTAGTAAGCTCAAAAATGTTATCACTGTAGGCCATGTGTAATACAATATTCTTATAGAAACTCACCCTACAGGCCTTCAGTATATGTAGACTGTTCATAAATTAAAAAGAAACCTTCATGTTTATTAATGTTTCTGTCTTTATTTACCACCTTGCTGAGATGTTTTTGTGTTGCCTTCTACCCAGCTGTGACCTCCTATGGTGTGATTTGTGGTGATGGTACCATTTGGTGACAGCTGAAAAAGTGACAGGAGACATGATAAAAACAGCTCTTTGGAGTTGAAAAATACTGTCATTCATGATGACTGTAACACATTTCACAGGAGGTGATCATTGGTAATATAAGCACCTCCTCGTGATCAGAAGATCCATAGAAAGCACTCATGCCATCAGAAAGTTGTATGAGTGACCAAAGTGCTCTTTCAGGTATGCTTTTGACTTTGGTTCCATGTTTTTTGACAACAGTTCTTGGTGGATTAGGTGAACCTACCCAATGGACTGCTCAACTGAATTGGAAAGCCAAGCCATTTCCTTGGGCTGTCTGTCTCTGATGCAAACACGGGTTGATGAACCCTTAAGTGCAGCGTGATGACGTTGTCGGTTGAAAGGAGACTTGATGCACAGCACTTCTGTGCAATTTTTGCTTGGTCCCCATCCAAAGGAATTGCCAATCGAACAGGGATTTACCAACATGTTCCCTTTTCGAATAAGCTTTCTTTGAGCAGGATTGATTCCGCTCGAAGAAAGGGTGGTGGCAATCCTTTCGAGAACAATCGATCACCCCAAACACACACAGCAAACGCTTGTGCTCAAATCGATTAAAAAAATCGAGCTGTCTTCCCGCTTAAAGACAGGGTGGCCGTGTTCGCTGCGGGCGCGATCGAGGTTCCTCATCCAAAGCATTGAACGGGAATTGCATCCACTCTGCGCTCGATCGGGGCATCGATCTAGCAGGGTTGACCCATTTTTGGGGACCCTTAGGTTCTTTGCCCATCAAGGATATAAACTACATTGATCTACAACCCCCAAAAATATAGATACTTTGTTTGTCCCTGTTAAGATGTTACATTGTAGGCGCTTTTAACATGCATAGGAGACCCCCAAAGCTTCATGTGGCCTTTTCTAACAATACCAGTATTTGTAGCAAGTAGCATAGGGATGGGAATGGGGGCATTCTGCACACATGAAAATATATATTAGGTATAGTGGCAGCTCACTACCCCCCTTTGGGATCGGTCCAGGGATAACCTCCTTATGACTCAAGGCATCAAGATCACTAAAACTCTGCCCAAACCTTTACATTTTTTAAATCTGCGATTGGATACATATTGTTTGAATAGCTGGCCATACATGGCTCGATTGAACACAGCCCACCTGGAGCGATCAATCCTCGAACAGGGATCCAGCGACGGTGTGGCTTGGCGCAGTGAAGACTGAGCAGGTAAAGGCCCCCATACACGTGTCGGATTCGCACCGGATTCCGGCACGACCGATTCCGGGCGCGTGCACGCGAAACGATCGTGCCGGAATCGCAAGCAGTCCATCTGGTCCGATCGTTCGCGTCCGATTGATCAGGGGCTCAGAATCGGATCCGACGGAGAACCAACATGTTGGTCCCGGAATCCGTTGGACAAGGTGGTATGCTGCGATGGATACTCTTAATTGGCCGATTGATCACACCTGCGATTCCCGGCAGAATCGCCGGAATCGATCGGATGATGAATCGATTGGACATGGAATCCGACACGTGTATGGCTAGCTTTAGTCTATGTGCTATGTTGGGACCTCCCGCCAAGCAATACGCTTAGCGGAGGGGTCCCGACATATAATGGAAACATAGCTTTAAGCCTGCCATACACCCACCGAGCGGCGGCCGATTTTGCCGGCGACTGATGGGCGCCACACAGCTCGGCCGGCCAGAGAACGGACATGTCCGATGTTCTCTGGCCGATGCCGGCCGATGCCATTAACTTCATTGAAGCTAACGGTCGGCACAGAAAGGGTGGCACCAGCTCTGATCACACCAGCTCTGTCAGCCCCCACTCGGTGTGTGTGTGGGGGCCTTTAATCTAAAGCACACACACACGGCTTGATATTAGAGCGGTTTGAGGTTCCCTGCAGCAGCACGATGACATCATCATGCTGCTGCCCGATATCAGAGGAGCTGGAGACACAGCACTGCTGAAAAATACTCCCCGTGGTCTCCATGCATAGCAATGGACATGGACCCAGGTTTAGGGTTATGTCCCATATCCCTGTGATCCCAGGGATGGCCGCATTAGACATGGGCCAGATAGATGTCCGTGAGAGAGCACAGTGCTCGAAGCGGCCATCGATCTGCTCCATATGTATACGTGTGTTCTCAGCTTAATTCTGAACATGTCCTTGTGACCAACCTTTAAGCTGCATTTGCCTCTACTTCAAGTATCTTCTATTGGGCTCATCATACAGATTTCAGTAGAAAGGTCTATTTTTCTTTATTCTTCACATAATCATTTAATATATTAACATTTCTCCTTTAAAAGACACTCTTCTCTAAAGCTAGTAGTTGCAGTTGTTTTTGCATATTTGGGGCCCCTTAAAAGATATGGCACTGGGGCCCTGGAGCATTTTTACAGCTGTGCTACATGAACCTGAAAACCTCATCCCATGAGCCAGTTATCAAAATGAAGTTTAATGTGGATTCAATATACTAAAATCAACACCTATTACATTGCACAGAGATAAAGAAATAGTTTTAGAAGGGTGTAACCAGCTTTTGGATTGAGAAGCGACCCACCCTGCTTCCTTTGTTCAAATTCTGAACAGATTTTTTTTATTCAAGAAGGAAAATAAATTCACTTTCTCCGGCATGAAAGGCTGAACCTTTCCTTTCCATTTGTCTGCTTTTCTTAAACTGGCCATACACCTTTAGATCTCTCTGTCAGATATCGTTTAGATCTACTAACAACTATGTAGTATAGGGTCCTCTGCGATTAAACACAGGTAGACATGATGGTTTAGTAAGTCCCTCATA
Source organism: Ptychadena robeensis (assembly GCA_036250615.1). Lineage (NCBI taxonomy): Eukaryota > Metazoa > Chordata > Amphibia > Anura > Ptychadenidae > Ptychadena > Ptychadena robeensis. The sequence continues at coordinate 15,319,462 of CM070042.1, forward strand.
TTACATGGTTTTGGTAAAACAAAAGGAGATCTAAAGGAAATCTGACAGAGAAATCTAAAGGTGTATGGGGGCCCTTACATAGTTACGTGGTCCTTTCAAGAACATTTAAACAACCAAATAGAATATCCCGCAAAACAGTTTCATATGGAAGACTAAAGCTGGTCATACACGGGTAGATTCCCATGCAATCGACCCACAATCAATCACAGCGTGTGAGGTCACCTCTGATTGATCACGGGTCAGTCAAGCGGTAATCAATGTGCACCAAAGTGCACATCAAATGCCGCTCAATGGGAACCCAGGACACCTGTGTTGTGACAAAATCTCTCACAACACGGGCTGAGAACTTCGAGTAGAGTAGAGAAGAGAAGGCAGCCCACAGCAAGCATCCCCCCCCCCCCCTCAGAGCTGTGACAGGTCTTGCCCCCTTGCCACTGCTTAGAGCTGAGCTGATCGCAGCGCTACTTCGGAGGGGGACCCCCGGTCCCCCTCTGAAGTAATGGACATCGACCGTGATTTACGGTCATGTCCGATAGCCTTGTCTTTGAGCCGGATTGATTGATCCCGCTCCAAAGAAGGCATACACAGGTAGATTTCTTAATAGATTAGAGCACAATCAAGCTCAGTGAGCGTTCATGGCGCTTGATTGTACACAAATCTACCCATGTATGCCCAGCTTGGGGGCCCTTACATAGTTACGTGGTCCTTTCAAGAACATTTAAACAACCAAATAGAATATCCCGCAAAACAGTTTCCGACATTCCTCCTCTTCTATGAAAGTCGTCTGGTCCTCTCTGAGATTATGAGATTAGACTACCTCAAAGCATGGCAATGGTTGGAGCGTACCCATCATATCCGGTTAGTATAAAAAAAAAAGTGAAACTAAATAAGAGGGATTAGATATAGAGGGAGGCACAGAAGTGCTTTTCTGGATATCAAAGGTAGTAGTATGTGTTTACCTTTAAAAGTTTAAGAACCTAAATGGCACAGAAAAGATAGATTGCATTGATGTTAACAAGATTTATTGCCCAGACAAGGGAGACTATTTAGGATCCTCAGCAATTGCTGTGACATAAAAAGTTCATTTATGATGCTGTAAAAACACAGGCCTGTAGTCCTATAATCCTATAACCATATAACAAATTTTACTTAAGAGTACCATTTATAAAGAAATGCATTAAGCTCAGAGAGTGTTTCTAAAGCCCCCCCCCCCTACACTTTTAGATAACTCCATCCAATTTTCTTTAGATCTACCAACAACTTCCCTGTTTCCCCTTTGATAAGCAATCCCCATCAAATAAGCCACAGCCCAATTTTTGCCCAAAACTTTAAAATAGGCCACCCCCCGCAAATAAGACACCCACCGATACCTGCTTGAATCTCCCATCCGGTGGTACAATAGGTAAGTGTGTGCCTCCGTGTGATTCCGTCAGGGCTGGCAGTGCAGGAAGGACAAGCAAGCTGCTGATCCCTGCTGTAACATAGTCTGTTACCCGGCCTTACCGGTAGAACCCAAAAAAAGTGAGTCAGTGAAGGGGACAATGTTTGGCACAGAGTGATCACAGGGGAAAATGAATGGCACAGAGTGATCAAAGGGGAAAATGTATGGCACAGAGTGATCAGAAGGGGACAATGATTGGCACAGAATGATCAGAAGGGGACAATGATTGGCACAGAGTGATCAGAAGGGGACAATGATTGGCACAGAGTGATCAAAGGGGACAATGAATGGCACAGAGGGATCAGAAGGGGACAATGATTGGCACAGAGTGATCAGAAGGGGACAATGAATGGCAAATAGTGATCAGAATAAGACATCCCCCTGAAAATAAGACCTAGGGCATATTTTGGCATTTCAA
>CM070042.1:15321420-15339764 GCA_036250615.1 Ptychadena robeensis
CGATCGTGCCGGAATCCGGTGCGAATCCGACACGTGTATGGGGGCCTTTAGAAAGGTCCTCATATTACATGGTTTTGGTGGTTTGTATGGAAAGGTTGTAGGTGTATGGGGGGCTTAAGCCATCAACCCTTTGGGATGCACACTTCCCATGGGCCTTGAACTGTACAGTTGCCTTCAAACAGAACTCCAGAATAAGCAAAAACTGTCAAAAGGTTATTGTTATTTTTATCTTGGTATGCTTTACGAATTTCAGATGCCACCACGCAGCATTCGAACTGGTCATCTATCGAGTGCCGGTCGGGACGAGGATGGACACCTTAACAAAGAACAGTTGGTGCTCCCCTCGCTCTATGTGCAAGGTGGCCCTGTAACTTTCCACAGGCAAAATATGGTGGAAGTGGCCCAACTTGGTCCCTCCAACAACTCTGGTCTCTGCACAGGCTATAAGCAGCTTGGTGATAATGATGCTGCTTCTTTTACAAGGTTGTCAAATCCATTTATTCAATTATGGATTTATATTCTTTTTGGCTTGTGAGGATTTTATTAAAATAAACGTTGTTGTGCCCATTGTTCAGCAACATATATATTTGAGTCACCTCAACATTCCCTTTGATAATCTTTACATATTAATATTAACCTGCAGTTTAAAATAAAAAGTCCCCCTTGCCTTATACTTGAGTCAGGATCCTTGCAAACTAGCCCCCGCCAACCTATGTGACTGACAGGCGAAAATCTACACAGAGCCCAGTATCACCTGTACAGATATCAAAGAACACCCTCACAGAGGCAGCCCATGCTGGGCGTTCAGCAGGTCCTCCAGCCGAGCAGACAGCAGAGGTTGATGTAGTGCACTACGTTAACCTCTTGGCCGGTGGACCACTGTGCAAACAGGCGAGGTTAGTCATGTATATGGATAGGCTGCATTTAAATCCCTGCAAAGGCATGCAACTAACGCAAGTTTTTTTGGGGCAGCCCATAACGCTGTTTAAACCTAACCTAATGGAGTGAAAAAGGGGGGCTTGTGCTCGATGATGTCAATATATCAAAGCATATAATGGAACCCTAGCCTTAAGCTGGGCATACACGGGTAGATTTGTGTACAATCAAGCGCCATGAACGCTCACTGAGCTCGATTGTGCTCTAATCTATTAAGAAATCTACCCGTGTATGCCTTCTTTGGAGCGGGATCAATCAATCCGGCTCAAAGACAAGGCTATCAGACATGACCGTAAATCACGGTCGATGTCCATTACTTCAGAGGGGAACCAGGGGTCCCCCTCCAAAGTAGCGATGCGATCAGCTCTAAGCAGTGGCAAGGGGGCGGGGCCTGTCACAGCTCTGAGGGGGGGGGCATGCTTGCTGTGGGCTGCCTTCTCTACTCTACTCGAAGTTCTCAGCCCGTGTTGTGAGAGATTTTCACAACACAGGTGTCCTGGGTTCCCATCGAGTGGCATTTGATGTGCACTTTTGTGCACATTGATTACCGCTTGACTTACCTGTGATCAATCAGAGCCCATGTATGAGCTTTATGCTGGCCATACACTCTGAGATAAAAATTAGGATAGATTAAAACCAACCAATATATCCCGACAGCGCTATCTGTTTGATCGGAAATTGCGGCAAAAAAACGCTACCACATTGAAAATCCAATTTATGTCCAATTAGGATCGAATTTTTTTTTTACGAGGATGTCGTTGAAATTAATCGCCGTTTATACGGCCATTGTGATGTGTTTTTTTGTATGATGTATGAGGATATAAACATCTAGATATAGAGGTATGTAGAGATATATATAATATATACACAAATCTATATAGATGTATGTATATATATATATACACATCTATATAGAGTATATATATATATTAAACATAATATAGATGATGTATGGTGACAGGAAGCCTGTTCAAATCATCTGGATGATCCAGTCTGGCATCTAGTGTGTCCCAGGTACCGCCAATATGCAGAGTACTTTGCCTCTCTGGACCACAGAGGGCGCTGGGTTGCTAGTCGGGCAGGGTAAGGGACCAGCTGTTCCTGTTACTAATTAGAGTGGTTTGGCGCTAGAAAACCCATCACAGGTTCAGTATGTGGCTCCCACCCTGAACCAGTCTGTGTGTGACTGGGAGCTGGGTAACCTGTGTGAAAGATCGAATGTGTTTGCTATAGGGCGGCTTGTGATTCTGGACTTTTAGCCTTCGTGGATGTACATCTTGTATATAGACTTTGACAATAAACCAACCGTGTGTTTTCACCCTGCAAACCTGTTTGCGTGCCTCTTGCTGCTGGGGACCCATCCAGAGTACAGCACCTTTGCCGCTCTACCGCGAAGCCCCCACATATGGTGGCGAATCGGGCATCTTTTTCGAGTGTAGTGTTACAGAGGCCGGCCATGGAGGAGAGCTCTCCGTCAGTTGGTTGGTGGCAATGCGAATCAGCAAACAGCAAATGCCGCTGTGCAAAGAGCGACTGCAGAGCGAAGAAACGTTGCAACTGACCAAGTTCAGCAACAGTTGGGCATGTTGTTAAGCAGCAGCTTAACAACTACAGCAAGCAGCCCTCAGATGGAGATCCAGCAGTACACCATCTTCAGGGTAGCCACTATTGCCAAAGAGTGACTGTGGATGATGACCCTGAGGTGTGTTTTTGACTACGTTTGAAAGGGAGCTGAAGAAAGGGAAAAAATGGATAAGGAGCAGTGGGCTGGGACTGGTGGCCCTTGTTATGTGGAGAATCCCACAAGCCTACTATGACCTAGAGCTGCCTCAGGCAATGGACTATACACGCTTAAAGACAGAATACTGGCACGACTTGGAGTAAACCTGGATGTCCGTGCTCAGCGTGTTCCTAACGGCTTCAGGGGGGAAAACCCCCAGATCTAAAGGTATGATCTCATCCACCTGACCAGAAAAGTGGCTACAGCCGAGACATTGTCAGGACCCCAGAGGTGGAACGTGTCGTCATGGGACCGATAACCTTCGTTACCTGCTTCGGACTATCCAAAAGGGGTGAGCCATGGAGACCAGAAACCGCCGACAGATCGTGGATCTCGGCGAAGATACCCTGGCCACGGATAACCTCACATCTCTTTCAGGACTCACGGACTTTCCCCCCCAAGACCAGATCGTCCCCAGATGCCGGTAAGATCGTACCAAGGGATGGGGGTGGAGAGTGAGAGTGTAAAAGGGGGGAGCCAAAAGGAAAACTGATTCATATACCTGGCGGGTTGAGGGGCTTACAGGCTGTTCCGCAAGAGAGCTAAGCGGTAAGAGGACATTTGCTACCGCTTGTAGAGAACCAGGAATGTTGCTGCTAATGTCCGGTTGTTTGATGAGCCAATGCAATGTGACTTTTTAAAGAGATAGACGGCAATCATTATTTGCGATGGTTACATGTACTGCATCTTTGAAACAATGTGAAATATTTGTGAAATGGGGATAATGGGAAACATGGTGGTGTATGATGGATTCTGGTAGTATGGTGACGTGTAAAGGCTGAAGTGGACCCATTGAGGCTTCCTCCCACAAAGAAAGAAAGTGGCAGTGCAGTGATTGTGTCCATGGAGGACACTAGAGAGTATCCGGGACGGTGTTTCCTTTGAGACCTGCCTAGGTAACCATTTGTCACAGGGGGGTGTATTACCCCACTTACCCCACAATGCCATAGTGGGAATGAGCACTTTCCAAACTTCTGGGGAGCTCTGGGATAGCCCAATTAGCAGATGTCTCTGCACATGATGTGGACCCTAGGGGATCCTCTGATGCTGGAGATACCCCACCTGAGTTTCCTTTGTTGTATTAGAAGGGGAAGCACTGGGGCCTCCAGAGAAGGAAGCCTGCTCTGTAGAAGAGAACCAAGTACCCCTAGGAATTCTTGACTTAGAGGTCACAGAGAAAATTTTGTCATGAACAACTAAAAGATCCCACATGCTAAGGGCCCGGGGGACGGAAACGTGGTCAAACACTGATGGGACACTCGTTAATCAGATGACCGGCGTGCCTGCCTATTTTATCACAGAAGGTGATCTGTTTGTATGTACCGGGTGTCAGGAGAAGGCAGGGGGGCGACGGTTGATCAGATGGTGGGTTGACAAAGGGCCATACCGGAACAACTGTGTTGGAACTAGCGCATGGTCACATTATAGGAGGGCATTTGGGGGACCAGAGGAAAAACCCTGGAGAGAATAGTTCAGCGGTTTATTGGCCTGGGTTAGCTAAGGAAGTGGAGAGGTGGTATTGTGGCCTTACTGCCCGGGTGCCAGATTTTCGGCAACCATTGACACTTTTCCGAAGGACCATTGGTCCCACTGCCTTATGGAGTCCCTTTTGAGAGAATGACATAGGATTTTGGGAGGGCCCTTGTTTGAAGTCAGCTAGGGGACATTCAGCATTATCCTTAGCTGATAATGGATTACGGCCACCCCGCTATCCTGAAGCAATCCCTCTACGAATACTTCCTCCAAAACCGTAGCTCTTAGCTACGGGAGCTTTTTCAAGTGTTCAGTGGCGTGGGCATCCCTAAAGACGTTCCTTACAGACAAGGTACCCCCTTTATGTCTCGGGTAACTAAAGAGCTGTGCAAGTGTTTACCATAACAATTTACGCACTCCGTTTACAATCCCCAAAAACGATTGGTTAGTCGAAAGGTTTAATAAACGTTAAAACGATGTTACGGAAAGTGGGGATAAGATGGGAAGAATGGGACGCCTGAGACATATTTGATGTTTGCCATCAGAGAAAAGTCCCACAGTCTTCCACCGGGTCTCTCCCTTGGAGTTGTTTATGGGAGGCCACCAACGAGGGTTTGTGGGAAAGTGCTAGGGAAACGTGGGAAAGTGATAGTTCCCCTCCACAGAAGCGTTATTGAGATGTGGCTCAAATGAAAGATAGAACTTGCACAGGTCATGACCATGGTTAAGGAAACATATGGCCCCAGGCCCAATTGGATCAACGAGAGAGAATCTACAAACGAGCGGGCCCGTATCCGTAATTTCTCCCCTGGGGATGGGGGTTGGTACTGGTTCACAGTGGAGAGTAAAAATTCTAGCCAAGTGGCAGGTTCCCTATGAAGTCCTGGAGAAGAAGGTGAAGTTAAATTACAGGATCAGTCAGCCAGGAAGGAGTTAACACCCCAGCAAATTATCACTGTGAATTTGCTAAAGCCATTGAAGGACAGAGAATCCTAGTGGCAGAGAAGAGACTACTGTGCCGCAAGTCTCGGTCGGAACGGTGAATTCCCGCGGTCAAGATAGCGACACATTTGGTCTAAGGTCAAACAACAGGAAGTTAAAGATTTGTGCTTAGGAAATGTGACGTTTTTTTCAGAGTTGCCTGGTCAGAAAGTCATTCACCGAGCATGACATCATTACGAAACCTGGGAAAGGGTTATTAAACTTAAACCCTATTCGCATTCCGAGGCCAGGAGGAAAAGCCGATGCTGTGGTCCAGGAAGTAAAAAAAGATGCTGGAAGGGGGTGATGAGGAGTCCAGTAGTGATGGGTCCAGTCCATTGGCTTATGCCAAGCCCGATGCGAGTTGCGATTTTGCAATGAATTTCGGTAGGTTAAAACCAAATCACGAAGTTTGACACCTACCATATGCCCGTATAGACGAGCTGATTGATCGCTTGGGAACGGCACAGGATATATGGAACTACCCTGGATTTGACCAAAGGTATGGCAGAATCCCCCGGGCCAAGTCGGCCAGGGGAGAAGAGAGGAAGGAGAACACGGCTTTAACTCCCGAGGGAGCTTTCCAGTGACAGGAAAATTGGCGTTTGGTTTAAAGAAATGACTTCCTGCTACATTTCAGCGGGCGGGCGAGGGAATAAGATATTGCGGCCGCATCAGAAGTATGCAGCGGCTATCTGGATGATGTGGTCATCCATAGTAAAGAACGGGGAGTCGAATTTGTGAAGGTTCAAGCTGTACTGATTCCCTTCGGGAGCCGGAGTTACAGCAAATCCGAAGAAAAAGAAAGAAGAAATGTTGCAATTGGGTGGAGGGGAGGCCCACATATTTGGGGTACACCATTGGGAGGGGTGTGGTAAAAGCCCCAGGTGAAACAAAGTCGAGGCGATCCAAAAACTGCCCCCGCCCAAGTGAAACAAGAAACAAGTTCGGGCACCTTTTTAGGGATTGCTGGCTATTACGGCGCTTCATTCCCCATTTGCCTACCGGGCCAATCGTTGACGAAGTTGACCCCCAGAGGGAAGAGTCGGTCATGAGAAAAATGCGTTCCCCTGAGCGGAATCCGCTTGAAGTCCCTGAAAGTGCTTGTGCGAGCAGCGGGGTTACTATACTCACCGGATTCTCCAGCCCTTTGTAGACAGACCGGCCTCGATGTGGGGTAGGTGCGGTATTGTCTCAGGTTGGGATGGGGAAGAAACACCCCGTGAATACCTAGCCGGCAACGTACCGCACATGGGGTATGAATTAGGCCACTCTTGAGAAGGGAATGCTTAGCTGTGAGATGGGCCTCTAGATGCCCTCAGAGATACTTGTTGGGGGGGGGGGAAGACGGTTTGAATTGATAAACCGATCAGCTCCATTGACAGGAGCACAGAACAAGGAAACCAATAGGAGAATTCAATAGGTTGGTTTCTGGCCCTGCAGGACTAAGTTTACTGTGCAGCATAGTCCGGGTACAGATGGGAATGCCGATGCCTTTGTCCAGGGTGCACTCTTGGCCTAGCGTCTTGTTTCCAACCCTAGGGTTTTAAAACAAGGAGGGGGGGTGTGTGACAGGAAGGCCTGTCTCAAAATCTCTGGATTTGTATCCCAGTTCTGGCATAATGTGGTCCCAGTTTACGCCAAATATGCAGAGTACTTGCTATCTGACCAGCAGAGGAGATGGAGGTGCTAGTCCGGGGCAGGGGTAGGCAGGGTAAGACCAGCTGGATTGTGTCCTGTACTAATTAGAGTTGGTTTGGCTCTAATAAAAACCCACTCACCTGTTCAGTTGGTGGCTCCAACCTGAACCCGTCCTGTGTGTGACTGGGGGAGCTGTTGTACCTGTGTGAAAAGATTCTACATGGGTTTGCTTATATGGAAGGCTGTTGATTCTGGACTTTTATGGCCTTCTGGATGTAAATATTGTATATAGGACTTCTTTTGCACAATAAACCAACCGCTGTGTTTTCACCATGCCAACCTGTTTTTGCTAGGCCTCTTTTCGCCTGCTGGGGACCCATCAGGTACCGCACCTTGCCGCTCTTACCGCTAATACCCCACAGGATATATATATATTATATATAATACAATCTATGTAGATTATATATATACAACAACATATATGTAGATGTATTATACATTACATACATCGAACAGATGTATATAACGACATATATGAAATATTGCTACTATTATAAGATATCTGACATGCTGTTTAGCACCATGTCAGTGGAGCACGGCGGTCCCGGAAGTTTAAATATGCTAATGTTCCACATCGGCAGTAATGGCTTGTTAAAAACTAGGAAAACACATAGTGAAGTTCCCGATGTTGCCCAGACCAATAAAAATTTTTGAACATGTCCAATAACTTACGACGTAAAAAATCGGAAATTACGATCGTAATTTATACAGGCTGTACATGTGGACATGCACGGTTTCAGGCAGATAAAAATGCAGTTATGGTCGGTTTAATGATCCTAATTTTTATCTCAGAGTGGATGGCCAGCATTAGTCTTCCACATGATACAAAACATAGTGTAGACAAAGCCTTAACTAGGTAAAACACAAGACAGTCATCAAGAACCACAAAGCAGCATCACTAACAGCAGGCCATACACTCTGAGATAAAATTAGGATACATTAAAACCGACCAATGAAGGCATTTTCTCGTCCGGAAATTCCGCACATGTCCACATGGTACAACCGTATATTACGATCGTAATTGCCGTTCATTTACGAATCGTAATTTTAGTGGACATGTTCAAAATTTTAAATTGGTCTGGCACATCGAGAAGAAACTTCATACTGTTTATGTTTACCGACCAATTACTGCTCGAGGCTTCCCTTTAAAAAAGAAAAACATCACAATGGCCTGCCGATATAACAGCGTATGAATTTCGATGACATCCTCGTAAAAAAAAAAAAAATACGATCCTAAATTGGTTTCAAATGTGGTAGCTTTTTTGCCGGAATTATTACGATCCAAACCGATGTAACGTCCGTCGGGATAACATGGTCGTGGATCCTAATTTTTATCTCAGAGTGTATGGCTAGCATTACTACCAAATAGCAAAGCTGTTTGAAAACCTAAGATCAGCAAGACAGATGACTTGTTCGCAGTCTGTATGTAATATGTCAAGGATGCTCTTACACCAATCAATAAAACGTTATCAGTGTATTTGGAGCACTGTTTATGTTAGAAGATGTATATTCTCTTGCAGCGTTATAAAGGATAACTAAACTTTAAAACAAAGTGCACTTATCCTGTTGCCCTTTCCCCTGACCTTACCCAATCCACCCTTCATGGATAAATGCCTATTGAGACCATATGACCATGGCTCCATGTTTGTTTACATCCAGTGCCACAAGTCTTTACTGGTTTTGCTGCACCTATGCTTTTCAGAGCCTATACTTCCACAGGGATGGAGATGATATAAAAGGGTAAAGCTGGGCATAGATGGGTCGTTTTCCCATCAACTGCCAAGCCGACCTAGCGGGCGTGATGACATCATCATGCATGTCCACTAATGCCGAGAATCGGCCGGGCACCCTTTGTGTGCCGTCCCCATCCAGACCATGGAATGGGATCGGATCTGAATTTACAGTCATGTCGAATCACTGTGCGAGCCGACATGGGGTAGATTCTTGGTCAATATGACCAGTTGGCGCATCGGATTATCTGATCCGATAAAAACACAGTTTTATGTCCAGGCAAAGACAGGTCAGTAAAGCTCTGTATGGTAACAAACGTGTTAACCATACCCATTGTATTTCATGCATCTGTGGAAATGAATAGTAGGCTAATTTAGGTCAGAAGAATCGGGCAACAGTGTAAAGCCATATATGTATCAACTTCTTCTTAATCAATATTTGTTTCCATTGAGTGTTAAAATATTGGTATTTGAATATTGACTGTAAATCTAATATCAATCAATCATACCACATCAAAGTGTATTGATTCCTTTGCATTTGATTCCAAAATAGTTTGTTTTCAATTGTAATTATCCATAAAGGAGTACATTTATGTGAAAGTGATCTCTGGAGCAGGTTATCCACTCTGCTAATAATCCATGGAATCCATGATCTTTTGCAAGAGAAGATGTAAGATGCATTAGATAAGGAGCTTTGATGGTTTCTCTCTCCTCGGGGCATTTCTTGAATTTGGGGGGCCCAATGCAAAATTGTTGTTGGGGTCCCCTATCATGGATGTTGATGAAAAGTTGTTGAGTGGGGTCGCGCGTGTGGTGGGTTGCCTTCTTCACATAGGGAGAAGCAGCCCTAATTCGGTTTACAGCACCTATTTGGACCACCCATATATTTTAGATTTTTATAGTGTCTGTAAGCCTAGTGGCACTTTATAGAGTACATAGACATGTTCCGGTCCTCAAAGGAGCCTAGGTGATAAAAGTCAGAGAAGGCATATGTAAAGGCCCCCATACACGTGTCGGATTCGCACCGGATTCCGGCACGATCGATTCCGGGCGCGTGCACGCGAAACGATCGTGCCGGAATCGCATGCAGCCCACCTGGTCCGATCGTTCGCCTCCGATTGATCAGGGGCTCAGAATCGGATCCGACGGAGAACCAACATGTTGGTCTTTCTCATGCGATTCTGTCCGGATCAGGGGGAGTTGCCATTTGTGAGGTGGACAATCGGACACGGATCCGTCCCGGAATCCGTTGGACAAGGTGGTATGCTGCGATGGATACTCTTAATTGGCCGATTGATCACACCTGCGATTCCTGGCAGAATTGCCGGAATCGATCGGATGATGAATCGATTGGACATGGAATCCGACACGTGTATGGCTAGCTAAAGATTAAACGCTGACAAAGGAAAGCACTGTGTGACAGTTAGATTATGACTATAAAAGGATGACATTTGGACTGCAAGTAGTCTCAGGGATAAGTAACTAACACAGAAAATGTCAGGGTGTTACTACTGAGGTATGAGAACAGTGAGGTCTATCTGCATCAGAACCTACCATGCAGGAAGCTGATACAGAGGACAGTGAGGTAGACCACAAACATATGGAGTGAGTACCAAACACCATCTCTTGGTACTCATCTGAGGAGCTCACTATAAAATGTATGTGCTCCCCTGATAATATATATTATTATTAATAGAAAATGTAAATTTTAAAGTTAACTGTATAATCCTTAAAAATGGAAGGAATTTTATGTGAACACATGGACAGCACAAAATCAATGCAAATAGAACTCTGGGGTTCAGTCACCAAGCTAGCTATATGCTGTGCCAGGTTTCATGACAAGATGGACAGAAGTACAAGCCTCTGGTAATAGAGCTCCCTTATGAATGATCTCCAGATAAAGGTTCAGCTATTGCTGTGTCCAATAAATATGTAACAATCAGGTGCAGCAGATTTAAAATAGATGATGTGACAGGCCTAGGGCTGGATCACTTCACTCCACACTTGATCACATTAGATGGGTGTTACATATATATTGCAGTGACTTCCTCCCATAGTACATCACGAGTAATAAGGTTACATATCTGCGGCATTACATTTTCCAGATAAAGTCATAACGATCGATGAAGTGACACAGACATGAGAGTTGGCAGCAATTATGTACAGTGTGTTTGCTCCCTCTACTGTCCATTTCAGGGGAGTACAGCTGAGATAAATGGACACTTAGTATCACTAAGGGCTCTTTCACACTACAGACACCGCCATGCGCTGCACTGTGCACTAAGTTTTAAAATTTTATAATGTATTGCTGTATGTATAAGTCTTCATCCACTGGTGTGGTTCCAATACACTTGTATATTAAATGCAAATGCCAGCACATACATGTGAGTACTGGCAAATGCCTAGGACATAACACGATCAATGCCAACAGCATTGCAAGACTTTCTGCCATAAAGCTGAACTGATTCATGATAAGAAAAGGAACACATTTATTTGCTGTCACATTTATAAGCTATGCAGGAAATGTTACTTTCAGGATTTACAAGCACATGCACTGCACCACTTTATTAAAAACCATACAATTACAATTTTTTTTTTACAGAGCCCGTGCCCAACATATTAACAAGGTCTGTATATTAGATTACACAGAGACATAGAAGAGTGATGGCTGAAAAAGACCAAGTGGTCCATCAAGCCTGCCCTGTATAAATATACACACATACTGGACCACACTCATTCTAAAATGTATTTAGCTTAAGTACATCTCTATGCTTGAACCAGGCATTTTTACATACACTCACTGTTGGACGCTCTACTTCATCAGTTGGTAGTTCATTCCAGGCATTCACTGCTCTTTTTACAAAAAATTACACCCTAGGTGCCCAACCTGCGGCCTTTTGGCCATTCTTCTCTATCCTCCACTTGCGGCCCCCCCAAACGTGTTATTGCATAAGGAACCTGTCCACCGATCCCCCGCTGACGCATCCTGGCCTGGGATCTTCTTAGAGTGGGAAGAGGGGGAAAGGCGAGTGACTCGCTCTGGGTCAATGACCTAGACGACATCTGAGCAAGTCCCTTGCCTCTCCTCCTCTTTCTGATCCCGGGCAATGACATGTTGGCAGGGAATTGGCGGACAGCTGAGGGACTGTGCTCCTACTATCCCAACGCATGGGGGGTGATTGTATAATATATATTGTGGCACATAACCTCAGAATAGGGGTACCTAACTTTTGAATCAAAGGTTATGTGCCCCATAGATATAATAAAAGGCTTTGATTATATATATATATACATATATGACACAAAATGTACATTACCATACTACAATGTTCCCTAATACTTGAAGTTTTGTTATTTAAAAAGTAAATTCTAGCTATGCCTGCTGTTATTTATTAATTATAAAATGCTTATACAAGTCAGTATACATTGAAAATGTTATGTGCGGCCCTTTAGTGATGTTGAGGGCCGCACTTGTGGCCCTCCATATCAACTCAGTTGCCCACCACTGAATTACACACTTAAGCTGGGCATACATGGCTCGATGTAGTAACAGATTCGAGCAACATCGGGCGACGTGCGTGCGATTTGAGCCATCTGTGCTTCCTTCTACCAGGATCAACAGATCTTGGTCAAAGGAGCTTGGCAGAACAGGTTTCCAACATTGAATTCCATGTTCAACATCAAATTCCATTACTTTGAATGGGGACCGTGAGTCTTTGCACTCATTCTATCATCAATATATTTTTAGAAATCAGGATCTTTTTCCTTCTGCTGTTAATCCCCTAAGCCAGTGATCGCGAGCCTATTCGGTTGGCACTGAAGCTCAGCCCCACTTAACTAGAGACGCTCTAGATATCGCCGGATGCCTCTGGCGTTCGTGAGCATCGGCATGTATGCTGATGCTTCCGGGTCTGCCCCCGATCGCGTCACCGGTGACGCAAAGGGGGCGGGGATATGCAGCGCCATAGACCTCCGTGTAACTCGAGGGGCTTAGCCTTTTTTAACCCTCTGAGCGTTTGCCACGTGGCACGGTTTTTTCATAACCGTGCCACGGGCAATCGCAGCGGAGCTCAATATGCTCCGCCGTGATTGCCTGCTCAGCTCAGGGTTCTAAACATAAGCCCGGCGTCACTGGAGACGCCGGACTTATGCTGAAGAAAGGCGACGCCCCTCCAGTTTGACGGAGGTCTATGGCGCCGCCTACCCCCGCCCCCTTCGCGTCACCGGTGACGCGATCGGGGGCGGACCCGGAAGCATCGGCATACATGCCGATGCTCCCAACCGCTGTCAGAAGACGGCGAGACCCTGAGCGTGGCTGCAGTTAACTGGGGCTGAGTTTCATGATGCATGAAACTCAGCCCGAGTTAATTCAGGCCAAATGCTCAGAAGGTTAAGCATAAGTCCGGCGTCTCCAGTGACGCCGGATTTATGTTTACAACCTCCAGCTGGGCAGGCAATCACAGCAAAGCATATTGTGCTCCGCCGCGATTGCCCGTGGTACGGTTATAAAAAAAAAACGTGCCACGTGCAAAAAGCTCAGAAGGTTAAACATCCACCAATAATTTTACCCCTCCTCCTAAGAGTGCCAACATCCCAACAACAATATCAATCCACAACAAAAACTAGTTCCCAACTCGAAAAGATTGCCTGAAAAGGGGCTTTCAAGGCATCCAATTGTGAAAACAAACAGTTTTAATGTCCACATTGTCCATAATTGATATAGATCAAAAGTCCAGGCCTGGCTCCAGTTCCACATCTAAGGCCAAGCGGTGTGCCGGAGGAAGATTGGTGGGCACTCTGGTGTGGACCCCTAATTCCATCCCCCCTCTGCCGCCTGCAGAACACAGACATATAGAGGACTGGGTAAGATATAGTTTTCTCACACCATTTGGGCTGGGTTTGGCCCATGAATACAAAATACCCAATAACTGCCCACACCAGGCCTCATGGATCTCCCTTCTCCATTTATTTTAGACTAACTACATGCAACAAACACATCTCCTGAAGAAGCGACTAACGTTTTTTTTTTGCGAAATGCGTTGAGATGGTTTGCATAATGATCTTGTTATCAAGTCTTTGTGACACCGCTTGGCCCTAGATGTGGAACTGGAGCCAGGCCTGAACTTTTGATCTGATATCCGCTGATGCCTGCAACAACCTCCGTCATGTTACTGTGGACGCAGATGGGTTGCGTCAACATTAGCCTGAAGGAGGTGGGGACCAGCAAATCTGGGGCTCTGACGGGCTGTGAAGACAACCCTATTACAGCTGCTTTGTCGTCAATGGGCGGCTCGTGCATGTTAAAATCCATGCATTCAACGTAAGGGTTTTAAAGGATTTAGTATACCACAGTTTCCACTGACCATTATTCTATTAAAGTGGACCTACCACCTCACTGGGCACTTTATATTATAATAGACAATCACTGCCCAAAAATAAAAACAAAATGTTTCTGACAGTAGGAGGGGCGATTTTCAGGATCTCCCCTCCCACTATGTGATGTCCCCGCTGAGGCGTGTTTTGTAAATACTGCCCACAAGGGCACCTGGGATAAAGTGCCGTAGTTCCGTGGGATTTTGATGGCAGCTTCATGTCTGATCTAATGTAATGTAATCGAAGCTCCATCTAGTGGCCTTTTTTTTATTACAGCTCCATAGTCAAAATGAATTATTTATAAAGTGTGAGAGGAACAGCTTCTCTTTGCCTAAACCTCCTGGGCGCTATGCCCGAACTCAGTTCGGCGCAGTTTGATCGTGAATCAAACTTCGCCCGTGCCAGGATCAGGCACAAATGGCACCTCTCCGTGTGCCTGCGGCTCTGTAGAAGAGCCGCAGACACGCTGAGCCTTTCCGGCCGCGTGTCCGGGGCCGCGCCATAGACCTCCATGTTAATGGAGGGACGCCGCTCTCCTCCCCACACACCGCCGGCGTCTTTTTCACACCGGCGGTGTGTAGAGGGCTGGGCAGAGAGCCGGCAATCATGGCGGAGTACAGTGTACTCCACTGCGATTGTGGGGGAAACGGCTTTTCATGCCATAAAAAATGGTCCGAAAACCCCGTAACGCCCAGATGGTTAAGTAAACATGGTGCCCGGAATGAGAAAGTGAGGATGGTAAGTACGTTTCTTTGGCTCTGTGGCAGTTTTTATGTAATGTAATACACCTTACAATGTTGCCATACAATTTTTGTACAATCCACTTTTGCTCTACCAAAACCATGTAATATGAGGACCTTTCTAACCCTTCCAATCACTATGTATTCTATCAGGGAGGACCCGGCACTACATAGCAGTGATATATACCTTCCAATCACTATGTATTCTATCAGGGAGGACCCGGCACTACATAGCAGTGATATATACCTTCCAATCACTATGTATTCTATCAGGGAGGACCCGGCACTACATAGCAGTGATATATACCTTCCAATCACTATGTATTCTATCAGGGAGGACCCGGCACTACATAGCAGTAATATATACCTTCCAATCACTATGTATTCTATCAGGGACGACTCGGCACTACATAGTTGTTGGTAGATCTAAAGATGTATGATGGGCTTTACAAATACACTAAACAGAAGAACATTTAATATTAGACCATGTGATACTTTGCTAGCAACTCTTTTCAGAATTCACTTCATTTATAACCACACACTCATGCTTCCCTTAAAGCCAACTGCTTATTCATCAAACTATCCGAGGGTTTCAACCAGTGGCGTAGGAACCCCCATAACAACCATAGCAGCCGCTATTTGAATTTGTGAATTAATTACAAAGACCCTGAACATGGCATCATTCTCCAAATTGCTGGAGATGTAGAGAAGGGCTGGGGGAATATCACAAAAAAGAAGTACTTTTTCCAAAAATAAAGTTCAAAGTTAAGTAAACATTATGCGTTGAATTTTCCATTTCAATTTGAATTTAATTTATGCAAAAACTGCACATGCTAGAGCAATACTTTTTTTGTAGTGTTACCCCAATCCTTCTCTACATTGCCACAATTATGGTGATGATACAATATTTAGGGGCCTTGCAGCCTGAGGAGGGGAAAGGGAGTGGCAGGTTCGTAAGGGGGGCCCCCATAAAACAAATCTACTATGGAGCCCAGTCATTTCTAGCCACATCCGCAAAATCCTTGCTGAAATAGATACAGTGGGTACGGAAAGTATTCAGACCCACTTAAATCTTTCACTCTTTGTTATATTGCAGCCATTTGCTAAAAACTTCTTTTTCCTCATTAATGTACACACAGCACCCCGTCTTGACAGAAAAACTGAAATATCACATGGTCCTAAGTATTCCGCCCCTTTGCTCAGTGTTTAGTAGAAGCACCCTTTTGATCTAATACAGCCATGAGTCTTTTTGGGAAAGAAGCAACAAGTATTTCACCCCTGGATTTGGGGATCCTCTGCAATTCCTCCGTGCAGATCCTCTCCAGTTCTGTCAGGTTGGATGGTAAACGTTGGTGGACAGACCTTTTTAGGTCTCTAGAGATGATGGGATTTGAATACTTTCCTTACCCACTGTAGGCTTTTGAAAGAAAGTCCACAGCACCACATTTTTTCGAGCACCTCCAATACTTCTAGAAGTACCAGTGGCTACGCACTTAAACTTGGGCCTATACAACATTTTGGTCATTCTACAAATTTCTGACCTTTTTTTTTCCTATAATTTATTGATCAATTTCTATCTGTTCTATTCTATTAAAATTGTACAAGTCAACCTTCCTAGCGCACCGCCCGCATCGCGCCGTGATACGGGCGATCGAGGCAGTGTACAGAGTACACTGCCTGTCGTTTCCGGCTTCCCGCCGGAGCTCTACTCGCAGCTGTTGTCATTACTGACAACAGCTGCGTGAGAGAGAAAGCCGGTGCTCCTCCATTAACATGGAGGTCTATGGCGCCGCCCCCCCGCCCCCTTCCGCGTCACCGTGACGTGATCGGGCGGTGCCGCCAACCCGGAAATGCTGCAGCGATGAAGACAATCGCTGCAGCTTTCCGGGGAGGCATAGGGTCTCCCCGCCGCCGGCTTCCCCGGCGGTTGAGAGGACCCTGTTCACCGAACGAACAGGGTTCATCTCAACCACTAGGGAGGTTAAACAAACTTAAAATCGATTTATAGAAATTTAATGCTAGCTTGATGCTGTGATCACACTGGCAGTGAACACATCTTTAAGCTAGCATTAACTTTGTCCAATAGTGGAAGGTGGAAGCCTCCCTAAAACCTCAACTGCACCACAATTGGCTCAGGGTACAACACATAATAACGACAGGAGATCTTGAATTCAAATCAAATTTACTTAGAGTATTTCGAGAATAAATTACATGAATTTGAATATTATCTATGCTGCTCATTACAATTAAAAACATATACGTCGGGACCTCTCCGTTAAGCGTATTGCTTGGCGGGAGGTCCTGACGTAGCACATAGACTTACCTGCTCAGCAGATGCTCATTCTACACTGCGCCAAAGCACTCCATCGATGTAAGGCTGAACGTAGTCGAGTACGTTCAGCCTCTGCATCGGCGGAGGTGTAAACAGAGTGTCCCCCGGCAGACAATGTCTATGTGCTATGTTGGGACCTCCTGCCAAGCAATACGCTTAGCGGAGGGGTCCCAGCGTAAATGGAAACAAGCCATACAAAGTAGCCATACACAGGTCGATTTCACACTCGATTTCTGGCCGATCGATCACCAGGCGCGTGCATGTTGATCAATCGACGAGGAATCGAGTGCAGCCCACCTTGACCGATCGACCCCGACCGATCGACATGGCCCCCAAATCGGATCGGCCAGGGAACCAACCTGTTGGTGTTTTCTGATCGATTGGGCACACATCAAGGGGAGTTGACATTTGTGAATCGATCGACTGGTAACAGAATCGTCCAGGAATCGGTGGCCTAAGGTGGTCGGCACAGACTTGTATGGTCGATCGATTGACGCCACAACTTTCTCTGCCTGGCACTCACACTCACAAGGTAATGTCAGCTACTGGGGAAAGGATGGTAAAGAATGACAGAATTTTTTTTTATAAGAACCTCATGGTAGGTGATTATGGTTATGTTTACAGTATGATAATCCCCGAAGGTGATCGGTTGTGGCTTATCCCAGGAAGTGTTATTGTTCTGGTGGACAATACAATGCATGAGCAGCTCTTTTTTCTTACCATGATAGCTTATATTGTACTATGGATTTCAGGGATCTGCTGTTTGCAGGTTTTTTTTTTTGCGCTCTTGGGGAGCAGTGTTCGCCCAGAGGATTTCAATTCCTAAAATGACAATGGAAAAAAAAAGCTTATTCTAAGGCTATGTTTCCACAGCGTTAAAATCCCTGCATGTGTTGTTGACTCCTCCATTGATTTTCAATGAATGTGTTCTAACATGCGCTGCAGGGATGTGTGTGGTTGTGTTAGTGCACTGCATTGATATTAACACAACCCAACGCAAGTATACATGCAGTTACGCACCCATAGGGGATGGACTATGTTTTTGATGCATTTTTCCTGCATTTTGATGCAAAATCCGACAGTTCTTTTCACTTGGAACTATGAATAACTAACAGTTAAGGGGAGAGTATTGTACACACATGTGCTAGGTTTCGAGACTTTGATCAACAACAGAAGGCTGTAATGTACAATTGGTTGTTCCTGTGTACCTGCGTTTTATATTCACATTAAATTACATTAGTGAAGTCACTGACTGACTCTATTCCTGTCACTAATTCTGCCATATCTGCGTCATAATT
>CM070042.1:15342297-15375084 GCA_036250615.1 Ptychadena robeensis
TGTATTCTATCAGGGAGGTCACTATACTACACAGTTGTTGGTAAATCTAATGGAAATTGTTTGGAGTGATCCCAAGTTGTATGGGGGGCTTAAAGGGCTGCACATAACATTTTCAATCTATACGGACTTGTATAAGCATTTTATAATGAAGAAATGACAGCAGGCAGAGCTAGAAGACATTGTTTTTAAATAACAAAACATGTTTTCATTGATACCTCAAGCATTAGAAAACACTGTAGTGTGGTGAATGATGCACATTTTGTGCTATGTGTACATAAGGATGTGACAATCATTGTCAGTTACCCTCTTGCTCAGGGTGCTGTAAAGCCTAGGACCAGTCCTAGGACACCAGTCATATGTAGACCTAGTTTTCCCTATCAACATTGACATTTTTACTGATGTTATTAGGAACGCCACAGTTGATTAGGGGAGCCAGGTCAGCGTGTGATAAAATATGGAATGCCCCATGTATATTATTAAAGGTTATATGCTGCAATATAAATTATCCAATCATCCCCTGTTCCTTGGTGGGATAGTGGTAGCATAGGCACTCGCCTGTCGCTGGTCTCCTGCTGATGCGTCCTCACCTGGGATCTCCTCTTCCCACTTTTAGATCACAGGTGAGGACGCAGTGGGAGATTTTCAGACAGGTGAATTCCTATACACTATACATTAAAATTTAGGTTTTGGGGGCCGCAAGTGGAGAACTGAGGAGGGGGGCGCTGAAGAACGCCCAAAGGACTGTATCCACAAGTTAGGAACCTGGGTACTAGAGTATAAGTCAAGTTTTTCAGCACAAAAAAAATTGCTGTCAATGCTGCCATTGCTGTGGGTCCCCTTGCAGGCACCGCTCTTTGGGTGATCAGATGACTGATCTTCTGTATTCACTATTCAGTATTCTAGGTCTGGTTTTCCCGAGCAGCAGTATCTTTTGTTCATTTCAACTGTAGATGTAGAATAAAAAATTTTAAACTCCACTATCAGACTAACATCTGCTGCATTTCTTACCCTAGCTAAATACTTGAGTCAATAAGTTTTCTCAGTTTTTGTAGATAAAAGTTACCTCTGCTTATATTCGGGTCGGCTTATAATCGAGTATGTACAGTAATGGAAATAAAAGCAAAATGCATACAGCAGGGCATTTTTACCTCCTGGGCGGTTTGCCCTAACTCAGTTCGGGCGCAGTTTGATCACCGCCGCATCTCTGTGTGCCGGGGGCTCTGTAGAGCCGCAGACATACTGAGCCTTTCCGGCCCCGTGTCTTTGGCGTCATCTGTGACGCCGAAGGGGGCGGCGCCAGAGACCTCCATGTTAATGGAGGGGGCGCGCTCTCCTCCCCACACACCGTTGGCGTCTATTTGTCACTGGCTGTGTGTAGAGGGCTGGACAGAGAGGCGGTAATCACGGTGGAGTACAGTGTACTCCGCTGCGATTGCGAGGGAAACGGCTTTTTGTGCCATTAAAAATGGCACAAATAGCCCGTAATGCCCAGAGGGTTAAAGAGGTCTTAAATATTGCATTAGTGTAAATGTTCCTATGGTTAACCTGTGTACTTGTTGATCGCACACTGCATGCGTTGCTGAAAGCAGATGGCAATGCACGCAGTGAGAAAGAGCCCTTACTGTTCAGAAAAAGTAGTAATCTGGGTTTTTAAAGTCAGAAAAAAAGGGAAATGACATATGTCCCTGTGCCATCACAATGGTAGAGAAACACCACACAACTCTAAAACATACAGTACTTACCTTGTGCTCTGCTCTGTGGTAATGACCATATTTATTTCTCTGAAGCTACCAACATTGTGGGGGTTAATGAACTGCAGTCACACGTATGGCCACTAGATGACGCTGCGTAGAGGTTTTCAATTGTGTTGTTATGCTGCTTCAATTTTGCTGTTAGCAGAGCCTGCTAACAGAGCAAGACTGTTTGACTTTGGGAGTTAATTACAGAGCCCCTGAACATGGCATCATCCCCACAACTGCTGGAGGTATACAGAACGTTTGTGTGCATGCAAGTTAGGAGGGGATGTTGCCTCAGGGTGGGAGCTTTGTGACGTCATGTCCACAAAAATGTATTTTTAATGGGGGTAGAAGTTGTGGGGCCTGGCTCGTCCTAGACACAAGCTGGGGGGGGGCTTAAGGAATGTACACGCTTTTTTTTGGTAGATAGGAACAATCCCTTTATTGTTCCTAAGTGTCAAGAGAACACAGCACAACATTCTGTTGCATGAAGAGGGGAGACAAGATAATGGTGCACGCACACTGTGTCCCCCCACATAGACCACTATGGTTGTTGGGAAGGATGCTCATGGAAAGATCGGTCCTGGCTGATCATTCATCAATCTCACTTGACACCACTACACGTCAACCGGTTATTATCTGACTTTTGATAGGACAGCCCTAAGCTGCTTCCAGTGAACACAAGAAGCTACCCAAGTTAGATAGAGCCTGCTTCGTTCCTGTCTGGAGGATGCCCAGGATCAGCTTCTTTTTCCTTTTAAGCATAAGGTCACTGGACAGCCCATTTTTTGCATTGCTTATGATTCTTGTGACATCACAGATGCATGTAGGCATTATGATATTTGCGATACTTCCGCAAAGAATCAGCCCACTGTTGGAATCAGAGATAGGGCAGTGTTCTCCCCAAAGCAGATTGGCCGGGCGGCCCGCCCGGGAGATTTTGGTCCCCGCCCGGCACACAAGTCCTCCGCGGCGAGCAGCCTGACAGGTGGCGCCTCCCATTCTTCAGGAGCGCGCCGCAGCCACTGAAAGACTCCGGCCCGCGGCACACTACCGGAGCCGCGGGCCGGAGTCTCTCAGTGGCTGCGGCGCGCTCCTGAAGAATGGGGAGGCGCCGCCTGTCAGAGGACTTGTGTGCTGCCGCTGGCCGGCAGCCTATCAGAGAGGCCGCCGGACCGGTGCAGGCGGCGCGATGACGTCATTGCGTCATGACGTCATCGCGCCGCCCGGCTGAAAAAAAAATCTGGGGAGAACACTGTAGGGGGTATGTATGCCACTGAATATTTTTTAGGAAGCACTAGCCATGGTTTAATTGCATTGCATAGAGAGGCTAATGATTCTGTCATTAGGTATTATATAATATACTCACATGGTAAAACATAAAAAAGTTTCTGCATATATTTTACTGTTCTTTTGGGTTTTCTCTAAAGAATACAGCTTCCTACAGATCTAATATTTGGTTCAGGAATAGTGCAGATGCTGTGAGCAAGCAGATGAACCTGTATACCAGTACCCTACCTTCAAAATCCTCTTCCAAGCACAATGACTACAAAGCTCAGGTACAGTTTGAAATAATTACATAAGGTTATAAAACTGATAATAAGTTTGAAGACTCATTCATTATTATGTGCCATGCGAATCCCACATTGCATGCGTTGTGGAAACTAGGTGGCCACACACAACTACAATATTTTCTCTTTTTACTGATTGCAAATTTCAAATGAATGAATGAATGAATGCATAAGCATAGTGAAA
The DNA here is from genome assembly GCA_036250615.1 of Ptychadena robeensis. Taxonomy (NCBI): domain Eukaryota; kingdom Metazoa; phylum Chordata; class Amphibia; order Anura; family Ptychadenidae; genus Ptychadena; species Ptychadena robeensis. The sequence goes on from CM070042.1 coordinate 15,345,789, forward strand.
CAAGTTCAGAAATGGTGTCCTAAAGCCCCCCACACACAGATCGATTTTACATTTTATCAATTACGATCGATGGCCGTGCATGCTCGTAATTCAACAGGAATGTAACCAAAAAAACCCTATCCCGCTAGAAGAAATGTCCATTGAACAGGTTATGGACATGTCTGCAAATCCATTCGCCATTACTTTGGATTGGGACCAGGCTTATTGTTTTTTCCCATTTCTAATTTTTCTGTTGTTTGGCAGTGTAACTTTTGTGTGTCTCTCAATGGAAAGAGAAAAAAGCTATGGTAAGAGTTACAAAAATATTCAGTGTGTTAACATTTAACCAATTATTTATATTAGCTTTTCTTTAGGCAGGAGCTTTCAGCTTTTTGTGCACATGTTAAATATTTCATCTTTGTATTCTTTTTAGGGTGAAGAAACCATAGATGAACCTCAAAGTAATGAGCCATCAATCCATAGCCTTTCAAATAACTTTGCTACAATTTGGGGTGATAGTTCTCTTTGTTTACCTTTGCCGACAGACTCGGATGAGAGAACCCAAGGGCCTACAGAGCAGCTAAATACAAAGTGAGCCTTTGGCTTCATTCACACAGATGCTTGCAGGGTGTTTTTCTAGTGTTTTATTGTTGAAAATGCCTTGGCGTATGGAAAAGATTTGAGACAGAAAAATCAGTTGACCTCCACCATTGACTTAACTGGGGAATACTTCACATATGAAGTTGCATGTGCAAAGAGGGAGTTAATATGTTAATTTATAGTTACATTTTTTTAGGACTTGGACCCCCCCCCCCCCATCCATTATCAGGTCCTGACAGGCTTGATAAGGGACAACAAATGAACATGGCCCCCCTCCAGATCAGGCTTGGAAGGGGGAGAGGGACATTAATTTGTTGCCCCCCCCCCCCCTTCTGGGCATTATGCCCGAACTCAGTACAGTCACAGTTGGGCGTGCCAGGATTTAATGTTATTGAAGGGGGCGTCCCTTTTCCCTTCACACATCGCCGCTGCCTTGGTGGCGATATGTAGAGGGGAGGGCGGGTAGATATCCCATAAGGAACGGAGGTTAAAGTCTTTGCTAGCCCCTATTTCTTCGCCCCTATTCCCCTGTGACAGGTTAATAGGGGCGAAGGCCCAATAAAGGGCTGGGCGGTTGTTAACTGTAAACGAGCTGTTATTGTGCCATATACAAGCTTTGACTGTGATCACAATTAGGTAGCTGCGGGTTTGTGTGGTAGAATTTGTCTCATTTCTCGCTGACAGGTTTGCAGTTGTGATTAGTGGGAATGCATGCCTGTTCCATGGTAGTTCTCTATATAAATATTCAAAAAGATAGGTATCACATTAGCAGAGCTTGTACCTTTTAAAAAGTTGGCAGTAGTGGATGCCATTTTTATTTTAATTTAACATGTGGCATTTTAAATAGTTGTTTATTTACCTATATAATATTTATCTTTGATTAATTCAATTGTCAGGATGCAAAGTGAATATGGAAGCAAAGCTGACTTGTATAGATTGGTATCCAATATCCTTGAAGAATCAGACAATAGTGAACCGGAATCTGTTGATGGGTATGTATGGTTGTTACTTGCTGATCACTTAAAAAAAAAAAAAAAAAATTACCAACCACCTACTATTGTTTCTTTCTATATAAGCATGATCAATGTGGAAATATCCGCTCATTTCAATCTGCTTTAGACCTATTAACCCCCAAGAGGTTTGCACATGGCACGATTTTTAAAAAGCACATTAACCTCCCTAGCGGTTGAGACGAACCCTGTTCGTTCACTGTTCAGGGTTGCCCCAACCACAGGGTAAGCCGGCATCGGGTAGATGCCTCCCTGGAAAGCTGCAGCGATTGTCTTCATCGCTGCAGCATTTCCGGGGTTTCCGCAGGTGGAAGGGGGTGGCGCAATAGACCTCCTGTTAATGGAGGAGCGCCAGCTTTCCCTCCCACACAGCCAACGTTAATATTGACACCGGCTGTGTGGCGAGCAGCGGAGGGAGTGAAGTGAATGACAGGCAGTGTACTTCCGTACCGGCACGATACGGGCAGTGTGCTAGGGAGGTTAAATGCCGCCACGAGTGTCTGCGTGACTCCAGCATTACCACTGATGCCATAGGTGTGCTGGGAAAAGGCGACGCCCCCTCCATTATATGGAGGTCAATGCCACCACCTACCCCCCGCCTATACGGTGTCGCAATCAGGAGGAGAACTTGTGCATCGGCCGGTACGCAGATAAGGAAATTCAGCGGACAGGTTAGTTTTTAGTGATTTGACTCGGGGTGCTTTTTTACAGCTAAGAACCCCCCGTGGTTAACAAACTCTAGATTTTAATTAACTGGATATGCATTCATATAGGTCATTAAGATCCATATAACACATCCAGAAACATAATTGCTGGTAGATCTAGATTCGATTTTACAGTGAAATTGCAATGTTTATGGCTTCTCACTTTCACTCATTTTCTTGAGGAAACCTTAATTTAAGAGAACAATTTGAGCTAATATTATACTACCTTTAACACTACTGCACGGTGTCTTGTGTTTTCCATGATTGGTAGCTGACAGGACGTAGAGTACTGTAAAGTATTTATATTATCTATGTTATGCCCCCTATACACGGGTCGGTACATGGTTAATTGACCCATGATCGATTGCAGCATATGGACGTCACCATTTTCTGTTGGATGGGGACCCTGGTCCTGTGTACACCCCCGTGTTGTGAGACATTTTCCTGCCTATGATATCTATAAAAATATCACAGGGTAGGAAATAATCTCAGAACACCGGGATCTGTTGATAGGCAGGTATAAAAAGGCTCCCCCCCGCACTGTGCACAGCAGCCGTGCTCAGCTCCGCCCCCCTTTCCTGGATTCCGGCTCTAAGCTGTGTGTCAGGCAGTGCTGGCTGTAATGGGGCTGTGTGGTCCCCATCCACGTTTGATTGGGATTTACGGACATGTCTATTTCCTGTGGTTATGCACGGCCTTGAGACATGTCTGTTCCCGTGTGCACGGCCTTGAGTCATCACTCAAGTGTTTTAGTGTTTTCTAAGTTCTGGCCCTTGTGTATACCTGTTGTATTTTTTATGTGCATACTGACTTATGTGCCATGTACAACCTTTTACTGTGGTAAAAATGAGGTAGCTGTCATTGCGGGTTTGTGTGGTAGTATTTTTTCATTGGTCACTGACATGTTTGCAGTTGTGATTAGTGAGAATGCATACTTCTTCCAGGGTAGTTCTCTAAAGTTGGCCATGCATGCCTCCATGAAGGAACAGGTTGAAAAACCTTGGTCGAAATCCATTACATTGAATGGGGACAGCAAGTCCGTGCAGGCCAAGGCGTGCAGGCTGGCTGCTTCTCCAGCTGGGGAAAGAAGAGACCCGGGGAAACTGGGTCCCCATCACACAATAATTGATGTGCCCATGTGGTGCACATTGATTACCGTTCGATTGACCTGCGATCAATCACAGTGTGATGGCGTCACGCTGTAATTGATCGTTGGTTGATTGCACAGGAATCTACCCGTGTATAGCCGGCTTAAGTAAACGTTCAAAAAAGATAAGTATCACATTAGGACAGTGGTTCTCAACCTTTTCAGATCAGCGACCTCGGGTGTGATGCCGCAAAGTGTCACTTCTTGTATTTGGAAAGCGGAAATGCTGGTCAAATACCTTCAGATAAGTGAAAGGTTCCTCCTCTCCCTTCTAACTTCCTGCACATCATTTGCACAAGCAGGGGTGGGGCAGTTAGAAGGGAGAGTAATGCTCCACCCCCCTAAGTTAGGAGGGAGGGCTTCCCACCCCACTTGTTGGCATCAGTGCTTCTGCTTATTAGCAGCAGCTCTGACGTTTTCAGTAAATGCTGCCACCCCTGAAAAATTGTTGTTCGGCCCCCTGGGGGGTCTTAACCACATTAGGAGTCTTTGTACCTTTAAATACTGAATTGGCAGTAGTGGATGCCATATTTATTTACATTTTACATGTTCCATTTTAGAAAGCAGATAGTCGTTTATTTCACTTTATAAAATGTCTCATTGTTGTATTAAATTGTCAGGATTCAAAGTGAAAAAAATGAATATGGAAGCAAAGCTGACCTGTATAGACTGGTATCCAATATTCTTGAAGAATCAGACTATAGTGAACGAGAATTTGCTGATGGGTATGTATGATAACTTGTTGTTATTTACTAAATTTCTTAAAACTGTTTACAAGCAAAATCAATTACAAACCACCTTGTATTGTTTCTAATATAGGCATGATCAATGTGGAAGTATCAGCTTATTACAATAATATATTCTGTGCAATCTGCTTTAGACCTATTAACAAACTCTCTGGTTTTAGATTTTATTAATTGGATATACCGTATTGGTCTGACTATAAGACATGCTATTATGGGAAATGCCTATGCGTCTGATGATCCGAATGTAAACTTCATAAAAAAAAAAAAAAAAAATTATGTAACACAACTCATCTCTCCTCCTATATGTAAGTTGCTGCTCATAGGTAAGTTGTTAGTGCCAGATTGTTGGCAATAACTGTTAGTTGGTGAGTTTATTCAGAAAATGGGTATTGCCTCTATAGTCTCAGTCCTGTGTATTCTGCTGGAACTAAGCCTACCTTACAGGATGTCCACGAATGTCCTAAAGCATCTAAAGGTAGCCATACACAGGCCGATTTGTCACCGATCGATTCCAGATCCGATTTTTCTAAGCAATCGGGAATTGATTGATTTGTGGTCGATTTGGACATGAGCCGATCTCCAAAATGGCCGATTCCACAAAATCCATCAATCGGAAAGGCTGCTGCATAGGGAGCTATGGGTCCACCAACATACTTTGATTGCCAACAATCGACCAAAAAAACCAACATGTTGGTTCAATGTCTGAAACGATTTTTAGTCGATCCCGCACACGAACATGATTGATTGCCGATCGATAGCCAAGCGATCTCCTGAACGCACGTAGTAATTGATCGGTCAAAAATCGGCCCATGTATGGCTACCTTTCGATGGGTTAGACGGAGGGACCTTGGCGGACTGACAAAACGCTGTGGAAACATAGCCTTACCACAGTTAAAATAATTCAGCTGATGTTTCTGCTTCCTGTAGCTAAAAATCGAAGGCTGGTTCATGCTGTAATGATCAAGTGACACATCAATATATCTATCATTTGGATTCTATCTCATTTAGTAACAATAAATCTTTTCATTTTTTAGGGTTTACTCTCCTGTGTTGAATTCTTTGGGGCCTCGAGACATTAAGCAGTCCGAAAACCTATCAATGTTGCAGCAGAATTTTCATGGCATGGAATCTGTATCCAGCACAGAAACACAAAAAGGGTTGCCTAATACTAATTGGGATGATCCCTGGGCTCTGGGTGCAATCAATATTCCTAGAAGCCCCAGAAATGGTCTTTCCCGAAATAAAGAGCAGTTGGTTTCCTTGTTAAACAAATGCAGTTTTTACGTAGACCCTGAAAGATATGACTTGCTCAAAAACAATAAAGCTCTAGGTGTTCAGGAAGGAAGAGGCTTAGCTAAAGGATCTTCTGAGCTGACAGATTTGAAAGAAGAGATCTATCCTAAACGGATCTATGCAAAGCAGAGCTGTTATCCATCTAGCAATTTCATTGTTACTCAGAGTCATGGGCTTCCAAAGCCTATAAAATATGTGCCAGATAGTGTGTTCGTGCCAGAATATGATCATCAATTTAAATATGGGAGAACAACAGGGCATGGAGGAAATACTCCCACAAATCATTTACAGACATTGAGTCAAATATGTGATATGCAAAGTGCTTGCGTTATGAATCCTACATCTACTTCTAACTCCAACTGCTCTTTATGGATGAACAGCCAGCCTCAAAGCATCTGTAACAACACATACCAAAATCAATTGAAAGTAAACAGCCTCTTATCTGCCTCTCAGAAAAGCCCAGCATTTAACTGTGCAACACCATTATCCCTTCTGGGGCCTGACGGCAACTCAGAAAACCCTGCAATTATATTTCCACAATCCAGTGACCACATTGAGAGGTATGGTTGTACCAAAGAGGATATTGTGCTTAAAACACACTCTGGAAAAGCATTAAAGCTGTGTAATGGCTTAACTGAGAATTTATCAACTTGTGTTTGTCATCCATACACTGTCCACAAAATATATAAGGATAAGAAAATAAAATCAAGTGGTGAATGCCCAGCATGGAACCATCATGAAATTCTTTGCAACAAGGCAGACTGTAAAGTACAAAGTCAAAGGAGTATGGATAAGTCCTTCTTCAGCAGTAAAGCACCCCTTCCACATCCTGCGCTCTCAATGATGGGTAACATGCATGAAGAGTTAAGATCACTCTATATCAATAATTTCCACTCGTACCATAAGACTGGTACATCTGAACTTCCATTGAATACTAATTATTCAAATTACAAAGTGGGCCAAAAGTATTTACAGATAAGTGACCCATATAGAGACTCTTCATTGCAGAGAATGACTCCTGTTCTCACTAGTCAGAAGCCTGCAAAGATTCAAAGCAGGTATGCAGCTCAAATTCATCTCAGCTTGAAAGAGTGTTTTCAACAATTCAGAGCCCTAGAATATGAGAGAATGAAGGTATGTATACAAGCAGTATTGTGTTTAGAAGAGTTGAAGCAAATGGCAAATAGGGGTGTTTGCTATTCTGTATTCCATCTCAATGCATCCCTTTGTCCACAGTATGTTATAAGTAGAGAAATACTGTACTAATTGTTCGTTCAACTTGCTCACTCTGAAGACAAGCTGTGTTCACCTTGCTTGAAACAGATATGGCTCTCCAAGGCTGTTTATTCGACCCATGCAGCAGTCATCCCAGTGTGTCTCCTACCCGTGCTATCAAATACACCCCGTTATATTATTATATATTGGTCACTGAATCATACTTTTTGAGTCATCAACCAATGGAGCATAATTTGAATGTTGCAGAACAAACCTAATGATAATAGTATGTACTGGTCTAAACGATCATGCACAACAGAGGTTGTAAGATTGTAAAGAACTGAAAATTATAATTAGCTGGGATTAGGCAAAAACATTAAGAGGTTATATTTACTGAAATTAAGTTCACACAAAAACAATTCAAGTTACATATTAACATAGGACCACTTATTTCAGTGGTTCACAACCTTTTTTCCCATAAGGCCCCCTTTGCCTATCCCTAAAGCAAGCCAGGCCTGCTTAGATGCATTAAAAGAAATGTTTCCAAAAGTGACATCACAATGCTCCCGTCCTGGGGTAACTTTCTAAACTTGCATGGTCACAACCCTTTATATCTTCAGCAATTGTGGGTATGATACCATGTTAAGGGTCTTTGGAGTTAATGTGCAAATTTGAAATTCCAGCAATCATTAGCAAATGGCCACAAGATGGCGCTGCAGCTGGTTTACATTTCACTAGGCCACGTCCAGCTCGGTATTACCACTTTATATTAAATTATGTTGTTTTCATACTTCATCTACTTTTGTGGAATGCCTTAAAAATCCCCTTGCCACCCTCAAATCCCTTTATACAAAGGATGGGTGGGACTGAAAAGTGTAAATATTTTTTGTATATTTAGCGAGTTTTATCCTGGACTGAGCTTACAGAGAGAGAGGGTGTCACCCTGACGCCACTGATGGTGCACCCGCCTACAATCTCTAGAGCCCCTGAGATGACTACCTTATCTGATAGCAGTTTTACAATTCTTGCATCCATTACCTTCTGAGTGTTCAGCCCGAGTTCATTTGGGCTGCTGTTACCTGCACCCAGATGGCTTGCAGGCAGCCCAGGAGACTTGCTGCTCTTCTCCCCATGTCCCCCCAATTCAATTCAAAATGAAAAAAGCACATTTAAAAAAAAAAAAAAAAAAAACAACATGTATTTGCTTATGATGAGTTTTCTTTCATGTTGGATTTGATTGATTTTTCTGTATCCAATCAAGTTCAAAATAAAGGAAAATGCATAAGAAGTAAATACTTTGTAAGGGCTTGCATCCACTGCGTCCGCAGCGGGAAAAAAGACGCAGAGAGGACACTTAGCATTCTAATGATTGGCACAGTGTGCACTCTGTGCTACTTGAGTGGCGCGTCTGCAGTGATAATATGAAGCTGCGGGATGCCGCGTCTTCATTGCAGCACCGCGCATTGCTGCCAGAAACACCAAGATGCGGAAAAACGGCGCTTGTGCTGCATGTATGAATGCAGTATGGGCGCAGTGCCCTAAGCCACGGGCAAGCTGCCGGTAATCCGCCGGGAAATGTGCCAGCGTGCGACATTGTTCCGGGCGCCGTATAAGATCAGACTGCATGGTCAGCCTTGGTTGATTTAGAAAATATATTCTAGTTTGAGCAGATTTTTGTGTTTTATATTAAATTTGATCATTAAATGTGACTTTTAAAACTATATATTCAAGATGTCTACTAGACCCGTGTTTGGACACATTTGTCAGTTACAGGCCTACAACATATTTTTTTCAATGATAAACAGCGTAACGCTTTTGGTACAGAAATCTGGACCTCGGGAAAACGCTCAGGAGGTTTATTGGATAGTTTCTGCTTGAATGTCTTTGCAGGATATAATAACCTAGAGCTGTTGTTGGGTGAAAACTGCCTCCCACCCTCATAGATCTTTTTTGTGAGGATGCTCCAAACATTCTCATAAGGATTGAGGTCAAGGAAGGATGGGGGCCACACCATGAGTTTCTTTCCTTTTAGGATAGCAGATGTATTCAGAGGTATTCCTTGCAGCATGAAATGGTGCATTGTCATGCATATATATCATTTTGTTACAGAAAGCATGGTTCTTTTTGTACCATGAAAGAAAGTGGTCAGTCCAATTCCAAATCATATTCAGAGTTCATTTTAAACCTTCAGGGACCATAAAAGGGGCAGACCAGTTCTGATTAATGCATGGGTTAGATTTGGCCGAATAGAAGGTTTATCAGGGAGGATCCAGCGCCTTGATGTTCCTGGGGCTCCAGCAGCTTCAAATTCCTGTTTGCTGCCATTTCACAATAGCCACGCTGCAATACAGTATCACAGTGATCAGCTTAATAATGTGGAACATCCTTGTTTAGTTTTTTCTTTCATTTGTCTCACCTGGCAAACTAACAATCACAAATTATCACAGTCTGCTTAGACCCTAGGTGCCCAACCTGAGGCCCGGGGGCCGCACGCGGCCCTTTGGGTGTTGTTCGGCGGCCCTCCTTGGTCCTCCACATGCGGCCCCCAAAACCGAACTGTTAATGCATAGGGCATAGCAGCTGACTCAGCTTTCCTAATCAACTTCGGCGGTCCTACATCAGTAAAATTAGCAATGTTGATCAGGGAAACCAGGTCTATATATGAGTGCTGCACCCTGGGGCAGGAGGGGGTGGGTGCTGTTGGGTATTGCCTAATGGGATCTGGTCCACCACCTGCTGAGATATGTCGACAGGTGGAGGGTTTGGATCGATGTTATGTCCGGCTGTTTAGTGATGCCAAGGGCCGCACTTGTGGCCCTCCATATCAACTCAGTTGCCCACCACAGACTTAGACACAATACCATCCATGAGTTTCATTGAAAGACAAAATCTTCATGACACACATGCGTTGAAAGCCGGGATTTTAGCGCAGTACACAAACCCGCCACTGATGCTAATGGGATATGACACCGCTATTTACACTGCCTGTCATAGCACCCAATCCGTCAGTCATGGAGCACCCTGTTAACTGAAACTCAACAAAGGCTTGACATATGACATGTCCATAGCCAGTTAATGTGCAAATCAGGCTAGGGTATGGCCATACACGTTTAGATCTCTCTGTCAGATATCCTTTAGATCTACCAACAACTATGTAGTGTCAGGTCCTCTGCGATTGAACACAGGCAGACTTGATGGTTTAGAAAGTCCCTCATATTACATGGCTTTGGTAAAACAGAAGGAGATCTAAAAGAAATCTGACAGAGAAATCTAAAGCTTTATGGGGATCCTTAGGCTGGATCTCCACAAGGCAGCCCTAACGTGCCGGCGTGATGTGGCTGCCTGCAGCTTCCTCACACAGGCAGAGATAGATAGGAGAGATCGTATGCTCTTTTATCCTGCCCTGCTCTTTATTGCTTATATCAGCAGGGCTCTGCAGATATAAACAATACAGTACAGATGGAGCTGGCAGGGAGCCAAGGCACGACCCCTGTGACCATGAGTATTTGGACCATAAGACACAGGCAATTTTTGGGGTGAAAAAGTGTGTCGTATAGTCTGAAAAATATGATAAGCCCCCACTCCTACATATTATACTTCAGTTTTTGCCAACATCTGTGAAACAGATTTTTTTTTTTTTACCCCCTGGGCGTTACAGGCTTTTCGCACCATTTTTTGTGGCATGAAAAGCCGCTTTCCGGCAGTCATTTCGCCGTGATTGACGGCTCTCCCCCAGCCCTCTACACACCGTGTATAGGGAGAAAATTGGCACCCCTCCATTAACATTGAGGTTTAAGGTGCCTGAAAGGCTCTGTGTGCCTGCAGCTCTGTAAAAGTGCACACGGAGAGCTGGCGGTTGTGCCCGATCCCAGCACAGGCGCAGTTGATCAAACTGCGCCCATACTGGCTTGGGGCATAACGCCCAAGAGGTTAAACTATAGCCTAGTTTGAGGACTCTGGGTCTAAATCATTGAGACAAGGATGTATCTAAAGCTTTTAATTACAGTAACTTAAACTATATACAGCTGATTAGTTTTATGCATCCATTATTTGTTGTTTATATCAGCAGCCGGTATGTGACAAGACACTAAGACTCAGCGACACTTGTATAGACGCTTTAAAGCGTCCATTGAAAATTCACTGGACGCATTTTTCTCCATTGGACTAAATGGATGCATTAACCTCCTGAGCGAAATGTTTTTTTCATAACCGTGCCACGGGCAATCGCGGCAGAGCACAATATGCTCCGCCGCGATTGCCTGCTCAGCTGGAGGAGGTAAACATAAGTCCGGCGTCACTGGAGACGCTGGACTTACATTGAAAGAAAGCGACACCCCTCCAGTTAGATGGAGGTCTATGGCGCCGCCTACCCCCGCCCTCTTCGCGTCACTGGTGATGCGATCGGGGGCGGACCCGGAAGACGTAGAAAGCGTGGCTCTAGTTAACTGGGGCTGAGTTTCATGATGCATGAAACTCAGCCCGAACGCTCAGAAGGTTAAGGCGTAAGACATGCATCCATTAGGTTAAATGTAGACAGGACCTAAGACTTTCCTTTTTCTTATGGCTATACATTTATTATTGTAGAGTAAGGTTTCCTGCGGTATTGTCCTGTAAACCCCAAGTAATATTGTAAAATTCCCCTAAGAAGTAACGTCAGTTATGCCCTGTGGTCACAAGATGTGGGTGCTATGATGCTAGCTATCATTTAACCAGAAACTGACTCATTGTGGGGATCTTAACCTGCAGGCTTTTTGTTGTTGTTGTTGTTGTTAGACACTATAAAACCCTTTATAACAGGTCCTCATGTTACACCTGTATAGAGCAACGAATGTGAAAAGCAATAATGACATTGTCTGTGCATTCATTTCAGACAGAGCTTGTCTTTAAAAATACTTTCCAACAGAAGATGGTTGCAGCACACAATACCTTCGTTCCAAAACTTCCTGTCAATCCGTCGAAAGTAGATCGCCTGATAGTAGCTCAGATGCGTGAACATGCTAGAGTAAGCACTGAACTTGTTTTTATATATATTTTCAGATGCAGTTTCATTAACTACAGGATTTAGCAATTCCCATATAAACACATTTTAACAATGTATGTTTATATTTTTTGGCTCTCATTTTTATTGGTATTGCTAGAAGTTAACCAACCTGCGACAACAATGTGTACACAACATGGTCTCACAATGTAATGTTAAGCTATAATAACAGCTTACATCAGCCATAGTTACTTTGATCCACGGCAGCTTGACCGTTATGCACGCTCGCAGCAATCGATCATCGGAAAATCATGTGGTTTTTAGTTAGCAATAGTTAGACAAATGTTTTGACTCGTGAGCCACACATTCAATCAGACCCAGAGCCTGTAATGGCTCACCCACTCTAGGTGTGCCAATTCCATGCATCGCTGGCGTCATGACCACGTCACTACATCGTCCCCAAGGCAACTTTGGACACTTCTAGGCATTATTTGCACTCATCCAAGGGAGCATCTTTTCAACAAGGTGACAAAGGCCCTGAAAGGAAAGCTAAGCAGGCCGTAGTTTGCCCACCCCTGTTCTTGCTAATATTTACAAAATGATTTGCCATTGCAATGATAGACTGCACTATAAAGCTTGGTGAAATGAATCTCTTGTTTTCTAAAATGTTTTGTTGAAAAGGTGGTGTCCCTGGTGGGTAATATGGAATGCTACTCCAGTATTTCATTTCATGACAACATTTTGCAATCTATTGATCGCTACCTGGAAACGATTCTTAACGTTCAAACTTGGCGCAGGCAGGAGATAGTCAACACTGACGGAGGCCGAGCTCATTCAAAGGATGACAGAGGTAAAATACAATTTATAAATCACTTCTCATACCTGAGAAGATAAATCAACAAATTTAAAGTTACATTTTAAAGATTTCGTTTCGTTGAAACAGATCTATACCAAGTCATAGGAATGTAATATAGCTTTAAATAACCTTGCAGGTATAGTTTCAAATTTTTATTTGATTGAAATATACACTTTTAGGGCCCTTTTGAAACCTGTGTACCATGTGTAGCCCACAAGGCCCAGCATTGCCCTGAAGGCAACATAGCGAGTATAGTGTGAACAAGGCCTAATAAGCATACCTGTTCGGGCGCTTCCTGTTAATGGGATGACAACACTACGGCACACTTTTTCCAAGTGCACTGATGCATTATCAAAATGCTGCTATACTAAACAAGTTGTGGTCAATACAAAAAAAGAAAGAATAGGATAGTGTACTTAAAGGTGGAAGATTACCACCAATAGTAAAAATTCCCCCCGACATCAGTCAGGGGCAAGGGGAATTTAACGGCCATTAGTTTAAATCAAGGTGAATTAGAAGTACAATAAGTATCTTGGTAAAAATGAAGATCATGTTTAATCCACAATAACAATTAAAAACATAGCATGGCAGTGTAAGATGTCATTTTACATATCAATGGTAGCAGTATCATTTCACAATAATCCATAGGTATTAGAGCAACAGGTGATATATTTCTAGGCAATAAATATAAGGCAAGAGCCAGGATAGGGGAACCTGAATTCATCAGGATCCACCCCACCCCAAAAATGTATCTAGCCTTATACAGTATTTATTGCCTAGAAATATATCACCTGTTGCTCTAATACCTATGGATTATTGTGAAATGATACTGCTACCATACAGCTGCCATGCTATGCTATGTTTTTAATTGTTATTGTGGATTAAACATGATCTTCATTTTTACCAAGATACTTATTGTACTTCTAATTCACCTTGATTTAAACGGGCTGTTAAATTCCCCTTGCCCCTGACTGATGTCGGGGGGAATTTTTACTATTGGTGGTAATCTTCCACCTTTAAGTACACTATCCTATGATTTTTGGGATGTGGGCCATGCTACTCAAAAAACGCCGCACACAAAAAACTTCAATGTTCATCACATGTTTAGAGCAAAGAGATCTTTCTCTGCTCAAGTAAAACCTTTTACATTTTTAATAAATGGTGTCAGACTTAATTTCCATAATTTTAGATCAGTGTTTCCTGAAATGTGCTTATATTGCAAAATCTGTTGAGGACTATTGTTAATGTTTTTTTTTCAATATAAAGTAAATTGTTCTGCTTCTATTTCCCATCTTAGATGCTTGTGGTCTTGCCAACTCAATCAGAGAAATGACTGTGACAGTTCGCAAAGTGCGCACAACTCTGTGGTGTGCCCTTCAGATGATTCTGCCTGTCAAAATGCAGGCTGGATAATTCAGGTTAAGGACTCACATGTTTTAAATAGATTTTTAGCATTTAAGTCTTAGGTTTTGATTTTTTTGCAGAAATTATATGTTTTTGTGTAAAACAAAAACCACAACAGTAGGCAAGGATTTCAAAATTTGCCACTGGCTATGCAGCACCAAGATAAGCTATGGTGCATTTGTGGTTTTTATTTTTAAGTTAAATTCTTTAGATATTCACCAATGTGGAACGTGGCTTAACATGGAAAATGATTATTGGTATTTCTGGGAATGTGAAAGCATGATTTTATGTAACAGTATCTGGTCTACTACCTCCTGGGGATCGTTACTGTAAAAGGAATAATGCTTTGCCCAAGTGGACAGACCACATATTCGATATGAAGCCTGAAAACTTTAAATCGTATGGTTAGTGAATATGCTTTCATGCATTGCCTGCATTTAAGTAATCAACAGATCATTGACAATGGTGTAAACAAACACTTATTCAACCAACACAGTGAAATCTTTTTTAAGGCATCAGAGTATTTATTCACTAAATTTCTCAGTATAACAATGCATTTATTTCTTGGGCTTCAATTTGAGGTCACTGTGTTAAAAACCCTCAGATGGATTTGGGTATTTTAAAGTGTTGTATTTAGATCCTGCTGTCTGCTTTAATGTTTTTGTTTTTTTTTAAGCAGGAAAGTTATGTAGGGGTGAACTCCAGTTGGCAGGTGTTTAATGTTGATCAGCAGGGATGAGGGATGCAAGGGATGTCCCCATTCAAAGTAACAGCTAGCACACAAAGGGTGCTCCGATTCTCTGAGTGACCGGGCGCAGCGCGAGGACATCATCAAACTGCAATTGGTCGCTCAGAGAATCGCTGCGTGCATGGGGGAGGGGGGGGGGGCTTGAGATCAGCAAAGCAGTTATGTAAAATTATGAAGAAATGAAAGGTTCCAGTCTGTAAAGTGTAAGGATATGGGCTATTGTATAACCAACCAGGCAATTATCCAGGTATCTGCTATTCACTTTCAAAACAGTTAACAGATTGAAACAGTAAATCAGATTTCAGTCAAAAGGCAACATTTTTTACAATATTTAACTGCATTCCATAATGGATAAAATGTTGTGGGGTTCTAGGCAGAATTATATTTTTGATTTTGCAACAGGGTCCCCTTTAATGTATTTACTTAACCCCTATCAGTGTGAAAAAAGCAGAACCCTTAAAGAGTTGTACGTTGCAGCATTAATTCAGCTGACAAAGTGCGGAGAGAACACCAGAACAAAGGGTCATTTGCTAAAGCATGTGGGTTAGAGACAGGCTTTTTTAAACCCTTTTTTTAGCAATTTGTTTAGCAAAAGATGTGAAGGAATATTGTGTATTTTACTTTTCAACTTGTGTTCTTGCATTTTATAATTGCAATGAAAACCTGTTAAGCCTATTTTAGTTGAACAGCAGTTAAGAATTTTTATTCTGCTTAAATAAAGTTCTCTGTTTATATAGCAACCAACCTGACTCCAAAACGTTCTTAATGGAAGGTGTGATAAATGTAGTTTTTTTTTTTTTTTTTTTAACGTTAGTTTGAAATCTGTGCTAAAATGAAATTTGAAATAAAATGGATTGTGGTACACCTGTATTTGCTTATGCATATCTCTTGTGCCATAGCTGCTTCCTTTTATTTTGTAATTGTACACTGATTGCTATGCAATAATTGCCTCTAGTTGAGCTCTGGGCTGAATAGTCTATTGAGGGGTAGATTTTTTTGCACTTTGATCATTTTGCAAAAAAAATGACATGTACAGGTCAAATTAATTTAAAGACATGTCCGATTATGGGTCGAGCGTTCGATTTTAATCACTTATGGTAGATCGAACCAAGTGGGCATGAATCGATTCCTGTTTGATCGACCACAAATTATTGCATTTGCTATCGATCAAAGGGTAATATCGGCTACCCTTAAGCTGGGCATATAGTTTGATTTCTTAATAGATTCGAGACATCCAACTTTCGCTTTAGTTTATCAACAGATTTGGGTGAGCAAAATTACAGCAGAGACAGGGAGCAAAGTGAATTCAGTGGTGGTATTACGTAGCAAAACAAGACAGAATCACTGCTTGGAGGAAGGAAAATAAGTTTTAAAAAGGATGTTGCTTGTAGGGAAACAGAAATTTGTATTTAAATTAACATTATACAGTGGACCCTCGCATTATGACCAAAATGTCATTTAGAAAATCTGTTAATGCCTTCCAGATGCCCTCCTGTGGCAGAAAGGGTTTATGACGCTTTAAAAGCATAGACTTTAGTACAGCCAGTACAAATGCTTTTGCCTAGGGGTTGCACCCAAGAAGTGTTCAGAAACTTGCCTCTGAGCTCAGATATATGAGCATACATGGGGGTGTAAGCAAGGACCTCATAGGTGTCTTGGAATTTCTCCATGTGCTGAAGTCGATCAGTGCATCATAGCCCAAAAAAAGGTAGGACAGATGGAGAGAAAAACATGAGTTAGACCTACCGGTAACTCCTTTTCCATTAGTCATTCCAGGACAGCACCAGAGAGATGGACTCCACCTCTTGTGGGAGGAAACATCAGGATACGATCTTTAAAGTCCAGCTCTCCTCCCTCCAGATCAGTCTATGGTAGAGGACTCAAGAGTGGAACTGAAAAATAGAAGCATAGCATATGAAGAACAGGGTAATACAAAACCCCCCGCAAAGAGCATGCCCGGCCACCAGTCGATCCCTGGCTGAAACCAGAGGGTGGGTAGCCTGCTGTCCTGGAATGACTAATGGAAAAGGAGTTACCGGTAGGTCTAACTCATGTTTTCCCCAAGCGTCATTCCAGGACAGCACCAGAGAGGATAATCGAGTACTCACCAGACTAGGACGGGACCACCGCTTCGAGGACCTTTCGGCCAAAGGCCTGAGATGGCGCAGCCATGAGGTCCAGGCGGTAGTGTTTGGAGAAAGTGGACAGGGTCGTCCAGGTGGCCGCCTGTCATATCTGTTCCGGCGTTGCGCCAGCCCTTTCAGCCCAAGAGGCAGCAGCCGCTCTAGTAAAATGCGCCCTGATCCGCAGAGGGCAAGGCACTTGATGAATCTGGTAGGCCGCCATGATGGCCTGTTTGAGCCATCAGGCAATGGTGGCCTTGGTTGCCGACATTCCCCTCCGAGGACCGGAATGGAGAACAAAAAGGGACGAAGTTTTACGGAAGGGCTTCGTCCGATCCAAATATTGAAGCACCGCTTCTCTGACATCTAGCCGGTGGAAACCTTCCACAGTTTGCCAGATTGGTGCAAAAAGATGGTAGAACAATCTCCTGTGTCGGGTGAAAAGTTGTCATTTTCGGCAAGAAATTTGGGTCGGTTGTGAGACAAATCCTGTCCGGGAATACCCGCAGAAAAGGCTCCTTGATGGAAAGAGCATGGAGCTCACTAATCCGTCTGGCCGTTGTGACCGCAACCAGGAAGACCACCTTCCATGTACACCACTTCAAATCCTCGGTGTCTGAAAACTGAGGCTGGGTGAGTGCTTGAAGGACCAAGGAGAGATCCCATTGAGGCACAGGCCTAACTCCAGCTGGCCGCTGCCTGGATACCCCCTTAAGAAAACGGACCACCAACGGTTCCTCAGCCAGAGATGTTTCCAGGAACACACTCAGTGCCGAGACCTGCACACGCAGGGTGCTCAGAGCAAGTCCTAAGTCCGCGCCCTTCTGCAGGAAATCTAAGATAGCAGGTAACCCTATTTGAAATCCCGACTCTGCACAAAAGGAAACGAAAGTCTTCCACACTTTTGCATATATAGCTCTCATAACAGGTTTACGACTATTGAGGACAGTGTCGATGACCCTGGCGGATAGACCCTTCTGGACTAGCAGGGATTCTTCAGTAACCAAGCTGTTAATTGAAACGCTGCCAGGTTGCTGCACACCACTGGGCCCTGCGATAGGAGATCCTCCCTGTTCGGCAGATGAAGAGGGGGTTCCACTGCCCATCTCAAGAGTTCTGCAAACCAAACTTGTTTGGGCCAGTGCGGCGCCACCAGACGTGCGTTCCCTCCTGAACTTCCTCAGAACCAAGGAGATTAGACCGAACGGGGGAAAGGCGTAACAGAGGGGGAAGTCCCATCTCTGGGAGAGCGCATCTAATGCCAGTGCCCTGTTTGACCTCTGAATGGAAAAGAAAATTGGCACCCTGGCGTTGTTGCTTGTGGCGAACAGGTCGATGGAAGGACAACCCCACTTGTCCACCAGCATCTGAAACACTTCCTGATGGAGGCTCCACTCGGCTTCCCTTAGTTTGTATCTGCTCAGGTTATCCGCCGTGACATTCAAGGTGCCCTTTAGGTGCAGCAGTGCAGAGAGCGAGGAGACATTTGCTTCTGCCCACCTGCTGATCTTCTGTGACAGACGCTGTAAGGGAACACACCTGTTTGTTTAAATACGCCACTGTCGTGGAGTTGTCTGACAGAATCCGAACGTCGTGGCTTCGTACCTGAGTTTGGAAATGACACAGGGCTCTGTGTACCGCTAGGAATTCCTGAAAATTCGAGGATCTTCTGGCTTCCTTCTTGCTCCACCGCCCCTGAGTGTACAGGTTGCCCAGGTGCGCCCCCCAGCCCCAGGAGCTGGCATCCGTGACGATAGTCACTTGGTCGTTGAACTGCCATGGAAGACCTCTGGACAGTAGCTGCTGATCCCTCCACCACCAAAGCGACCGCTTCACCTTGGTGGGAAGTGAAATCATGACCTCCAGGTCTTCTTTCCGGCCTGACCATTTTGATAGGGTGTATGCTTGTAGATGCCGCATGTGGGCCCTCGCCCAGGGTACTGCCGGAATGGAAGAGGACATGAGACCCAGCAAGGCCATTGCTCTTCTCACTGACAGACATGCGCTGTGCTGTGCCTGCTTCACCTGCATGTCCAACTTGAGTATCTTCTCTTGAGGTAAGAAGAGTCTTTGGGATACTGAGTCCAGAATGTATCCCAGGAACGAGATGCGCTGGTTGGGAACTAAGGTTGATTTGTCCCAATTCACCACCCAGCCCAAGCTTTGGAGATGCGTGAGCGTTTTGTCCAAATCCAATAGTAGCTGTTCCCTGGAATGGGCAAAGAGAAGCAGGTCGTCTAAATATGGGACTACCGCAACCCCTTGTTGCCTTAGGGGACTCAGGCTCTCTGCCACCACCTTGGTAAATATCCAGGGTGCAGAGCTCAAGCCGAAGGGAAGGGCCTGGAATTGAAAGTGGAGGGTCTTGTTTTGCCAGAGAACCGCTGTGCTCTTAAGGAATGGGTACATGGAGATAGGCATCCTTTAAATCTACTGTTACCATGTAACACCCTGCCACCAAATAGTTCCTTACTGTATAGATGGATTCCATCCGGAACCTCTTGTAGGCGAGATGGTAGTTCAACTGACTCAGGTTCAAAATGAGTCTGGCCTTCCCCGATGGTTTGGGGACCGTAAAGACATGAGAGTAAAAACCCCTTCCTTCCTGTCCCCTCTGGTCTATCAAGTCCCAAATGCAAGCCATGAGGGCCTTGCTCTTGACAGGGTCTCTTGGCGGAGTGGTTAAGAAAAAACCGCCTGGGTGGCAAGCATAGGAATTCCAACCTGTAACCCTGCCTGATGACCTCCAGGATGTAAGGGTTCGGGGCCAATGCCATCCACTCGGGTAGGAAGTGCCCCAGTCTGCCTCCTACCCAGCGAGGACTGTCACTTAGCTTTTGAGGTACTGGGACCATCAAACAGGATGTTTGGCTTCCCCCTGCCTCTAGGCTGCCATGGCTTCTTTGCAGCCGGTTCCTTCCCTTTACCGCCAGGCTGGTAACAAGCCCAAAAGGGCCGCTTACTGGGAGGCCTACTCTTAGGAAGAGGAAACGCTATCAGAGGTACGATCCAGGATTTTTTCCAATTCCGGCCCAAAAAGCAAGTCACCTGAAAAAGGTAGAATGCTCAATTTCGATCCACTGTTGCCTGCCCAAGACTTAAGCCAGAGGGCCCGTCTGGAACAATTAACCAGTGCTCCAGTCCTGGCTGTGACTTTCACCACCTCCAAGGATGAGTCCGCCATAAACTTAGAAGCCTGCAAGATAATGGGAAGACATTCCAGCAGTTCTCTGGGAGTGCCAGATTCCAAGTGCTTCTTAAATTGTGTTAACCAGAACCCCATGCTTCTGGCCACACAGGTGGAAGCTAAGGCTGTCTTCATCCCCAGGATGTTGGCCTCCCATGCTCTCCTGAGGAGGATTTCTGATCGCTTGTCCATAGAATCTTTGAGAGTACCCATATCCTCAAAGGAAAGATCTGGATACCTGTGAAAATGCCGCATCTAGTTTTGGATGCTTATTCCAGGGTAGCGATGGATCTTCGTCGAAAGGGTATCGCCTTTTCAGGCTACCTGACAGGAAAACCTTCTTTTCAGGCTCCTTCCACTCCTCTAAGATGGCATTTGTCACAATATCATGCACAGGAAAGACTCTGGCCTTGCGTCCCCCCAGTCCCTGATACCACTGATCGTGAATAGAGACGGACTGTTTCTCCTCTTCAATGTGTAAAGTCTCATTGATAGATCGAATCAATTCATCAACTTCATCTAGAGATAAGCCATAACGGGCGGTGGCCTGGGAACTAGGCTCCGCTCCTGAGTCCTCGGAGAGCTCAGCCATAGAATCCCGGTCCGCGTCCTCACTTTCCCGAAAAGAATCTGGGATTGGGGGGCAAGGTTGCGCGGCTTTATGACTCCGGGGTTTAGCTCTAGCAAGCAGGGAGCGAGGTGTAACCGAGAGTTCCTCTTTGACTGAACTCAAGAGATCCTTCCCTGCTGCCCCTTCGTCCTGCACCAAGTCCTTAATGCACTTGCAGCACAAAGGTTTTAAGGTGTTAACCAATTTGGCATTAAAGCCAGCACATTTCCGTTTCACCAAGGGTACCGGTTTGTCTGGCTTGGCCGTTGGTTTGGGCTGAAATACACAAGGGATAAGGAGGGACACCGTCACCCCATACCCAAGAAAACAGGAAGAAATAGAGGGAACATATTACCCCACTGCTACCAGCCCCCCCCCTACCATCCTGTCCCAAACCAACCTGGAGAGCTTACCCTGAGGGGGAAGAAGGTAAGGGGAAACATTTTACCCATAAAATGGTCTGAGACAAAAACCCCACCACTTCCAGCTACAATCCAGACCCAGAGAGACCGCAAGAAGGGAGCATACTCCGTCTCTTACCTGGGCTGCGCTGCCACCTGCCGCTGACATGCTGGATCCGGTCTCCAAGTCGTCCATGGTGGTGGAGAAGCTCTGCTCCCGGCCGGGATTTTGAACTGCAGAGCACTTCCGTTTCACCTAACTCCTCGCCGGGAACCGGAAGTGATGGTGGCAGCGTGGATCCGCATTTCCCTCCCGCGCCCGACGCCTACTGATGATGTCAGATGCACCACACCGCTCTCCCTGCCAGCACTAGCAGCCCGCGCTGCTAGGGAAGAATCTCCCATACCTCGCCGGCATGTAGATCGGGCGCGGAAAAACCACCCGCACGATTCCACCGTGGCGCTCGGAGCGGAGGGCTCAGACTCTCCCCGAGCGTGAGACGAAGGTTCCTGCGCCCGGACACTGTACCACCTACGGTAAGCGGACGGGGATCCATAAAACATTCACATTCCTAAGGGACAGGCAGCATCCAGGATGGACACCACCTACTCCTGATGTTCCTCCATGGGAGGAAACACCAAAGACTGATCTGGAGGGAGGAGAGCTGGACTTTAAAGATCGTATCCTGGTGTTTCCTCCCACAGGTGGAGTCCATTCTCTCTGGTGCTGTCCTGGAATGACGCTTGGGGGCAAAAGACATTAAAAATGCTAGGGGCGATTCAATTGGCAGGTTAACGTGTCTGGACTTGCAGTGCGTCCGGTCTTTAAAAACTACAAAAAAAAAAAAAAAGGGGTGCTGCATAGTGGGACACACCAGTGTGTTTCAGGCAAGTCAAATGCTTAAAATTTTTTTTTTAAATCTTAGTGGAGACATAGCCTCAAATATCATCGTGCAAGCTCACAAGATAAAGATTTTGTCCCAGCACAAATATGAATGTTCCGGGCAGTGTTTTATTTGAGATAACTTACAAATGTATAAATATATTGTCAGTGCAGAGGAAAGGAGCCCCATCAATTAAGAATGTCAACCATCTGCTGGAGACCTACTCCTAATGTTCTGGCATGTTCCTACATGAGATCAGAACATTAGTTTGATTTAATAAATCAGCGTTAGAGATGCCTCCTACTACTGATATTTTACAGCTAGGCCCAATGTTTATGTAATCATTTGGCAACTTTGGTTTATGAAAGTCCAGCAACAAGATCCTTCAGAAGACACTCCAACATGAGGCCCCCTACTAGAATATCACTGTAGAGGTTGTGTCCAATAACGCAGAAATTCAGCCCGCCCATGACAGTCTAAGCAAAGCCACCTTATCGTTTGCGTTCTCCTTTTTGTGTGCGTTTCTTCTCCTTTTCCTTACGCTCCTGTTTGGCTTGCTTGTCCTTATCCCGTTGTTGTTTATCTTGTTCTTTTTTCTTCTGGGATGCGTCCCGCATGGCATCGCGCTCCAGCTTCCGTGCATTAACTATGTCTTCTAAGTTTGTGTTCTTGAACAATGCTGGATACATGTAAAGGCTCAATAAAAAGTAAGAAGCTTTGTTAAACAGAAAAGATTAAAGCCAAACTACAGAAAGAGCCACAGGTTACTATATACCAGTGGTTGCCAAACTGGGGGGGGGGGGGGGGGGGGGCACAGCTTGGGGAACAGAGCCAATGTGACACTGGAAGCTCTCTGTGTCAGCTAGAGAGAGGGGAAGAGAGAACTGCAGAACTCCACTGCCTATTGGCTCCCCCCACTGTCGGTTCTCTCCTCCCTTTGTGGATCGCACACAGTCCACCCACCTTCCACTACTAACCAATCAAACAAGCAGGCAGCAGCCCATGGGGAAACTAGCTGCAGACAGTAAGAGTGTATGTCTCTGTGTGTGTGTATGTGAATTATACATTCTTGCAGCTTACATGATTGGTGTGTGAAAAAGTGTTCCATTCCAAATAAAGTTCGAGGGCGATTTCACTGTTGGCACGTCCAAGTAGTGGACTTGCTAACAGTAACTCTACCATATCCGTTACTGATAAGAAAACCCTGCGTTTGCATCTCCCATACATGTGTATGAGAGACATTTGTGCAGCGGCCCCAAATATGCATGCAAGAAAACACAATCACGGGGTTAGTGCGCAACAAAGGTCCTTTGAAACCTGTGTCTTGTGTTACTCAATATGTGCTACGTTTTCTATATAGAAAATGGGGGCCTTGCAGGGAAAGTTTGGAAACCACTTCTATATACAAAGATCCTGTCAACAGAACCAAGCAAAAAGTGCTACTCAGCTTCAGTGCCACAGTTATTGTTCATGCGCATACTACCCATGATTACTGGTCAGAAAAAATTGATTGTATAAAGAGTTCTCTAATGATACCCATACAAGTATAGGCGGGCAGTCGATCGATGGCCGCTTCAAACACTGACTTGCTGATCGATCACGCGGCCACTCCTGATCCCACTCGGAGACGGGCTGGGCGAGTGATTCATGAGCATGCATGGCATGACGTTAGGCCGGGCCAAACAGGCAACAGATATGTCCGTAAATCCTGATCAAATCTCATTCTTTTGGACGGGGACCCTCTTTTTCGTCCAATCGACGGGTGCTGCATGGTGACGTCACCACCCTGCGCTTGAACAGGTCATCGATCGTGCACCCATCCATATTATGGGCACCTTAATAACTACAGGAGCACAGCAATCCATTTGGTCATGCCATAACAGCGCAGGTGGTTACGTTCTGGATAGAAAGTCACATCGCATGCTGCAGCAGCTTGACGGCTCCACTGTTAATTAAGCATCATGGATGCGTGTGTGTGATGCATCCATTACAGCACACTCATGCATTGCCAAGTTTTCAAGGTGTATTGCTGGCACAGCGGTGTAACGCACCCTATTAAAACGCGTTACATGTCACCAACAGAAACACCCATGTTTACCCTAATGAGAACGTGGGGGTCACACATAGACAGGTTATGCCCACGCCAAAAATTCCCGCTCGCTGGGATTTCAACGCACTGGACGCGAGCCCTGCTGATCCTACATACCTTAGTCATTCATTTTCCCATCATGGATACTGTCACACCAGCATTACTTTACTATGGGTATGACACATCTATTCATTTTCATGCTTTATTCCATGATATCATACGCATTCAACTGTTGTCATTACCACTGCCCAATCACTCACACTACCATCAGCCAGAAGAGACTGGTGACCGAAGTCAAATGTAGAAAGTGAGCTGCTGAAATCTTGAACACCCTCTCAGACTGGTTTGTACTAGTTTAGAGAACTTTTACTTGTGCAAACAAGCTGTATCTTGTGACTACTGTTCTTAAACACAAAAGCAGATGTCTAATCTACAAAGCGCATGTGTTAACACGTACCTTGAAAAAACACATATAGTGTGAAAGGGCCCTAGACCTGCATGAAAAGCAAACAATGTGACTTTTCACCAAACATTTACTATTGGCAGGTCAACACTGTGATTTAAGATATGTCAGAAAAATGACTACAATCACATATATACCGTATTTTCCGGCGTATAAGACGTCTTTTAAACACAGGAAAAGGTGTTCAAAAAAGTCGGGGTCGTCTCATATGCCAGGTGCCGCTATGGGGGGAGGGCACTGCTGTCCCTGGCCGACCATCTAGGGCAGGGTTTCTCATCTCCGGTCCTCAGGGACCCCCAACAGTGCATGTTTTGAAAAAAACCTGAAACAATCACAGATGAGGTAATTTGTGTCTCAGCAGAGCTCATTAAACCTTGGTGGTCTTCTGCAAAACATGTACTGTTGGGGGTCCCTGAGGACCGGAGTTGAGAAACACTGATCTAGGGGAGCCCGAAGGTCTGCTCTGCGGATCCGTGCTCCAAGCATAGCCCACTGGCCGACAGGAGCCAGAGGGAGAAATCTTCAGCATCCCCGACCCCCATGTGTGTAGAAGTAGCTGGCTGCTAATGAAGGCAAGTGTGCTCACTAGCGATATTGTGGCTGAAATTGGTATTGCAGGGAGATCGAGATAAAATCTATTTTATTGTCAAATTTATACAATTTATGCCCCATGGATAACCGCAGGGAAAAATTTATAATGAAAGGTTGCAGATAGGGGGGTCAAATTGGGAATGTAAATAACTAATCCAAAAATGAAATTGGTCTTCTAAGGGTGCTGGAGATCTGTGGGTTGAAAGTCAGAGTAGACATAAAAATGTTTCTTTGGTGTGCGTTGGAAGAGGGGTAGTCCTTTTACGGTGAGAATATCCCAAACTCTATATTTTAACTGGAAAAGTTGGGGGTCGTCATAGGGCTTGTTTTCACTTTTGCGTTCTCGTGCGGTTGTAACCGCATGCGTGTCCGCGCGAGAATGCATGGCATAGTTTTTGCGCCGCAATTTTTTTCAGACGCTTTTTTTAAGCGCATCCAATGCTTTCCTATGGATGCGTTCCTGGGATGCGGTTGGGACGCGGATGCGTTTCAAAACGCTGCAGGCAGCGTTCACACCCGCACCCTAAACCGCATCTGAATGTGCACAAACGCACCAGTGGAAACTACATTGAAGTTTCCAATGGATGCGGTTGTTTGCGCTTGCGGATGCACGGTTACAAACGCGCAAAAACGCAAAAGTGGAAACAAGCCCTTATACGCTGGAAAATCTGGTACCTTTCATCATGTAATCAAAAAAATTACTATTTATTGAAACTTGCAAATAAGGAGAATTTCACCCTAAAGGCCCTTTCACGTTATATGTTTTTTTAACGCGTTAATGCATATACCTAAAACGCATGGCCAATAAAGGATACATTTTTCCAAGTTCTGAGCACCTAAAGAGCTAGTCACGTCTTCAACTTCATCTTCAGTAACCATAATTAAGGAAAATCAGGTCTGCATTTTATTTACCTTAATGAAAAAAAAATCATAGTAACTCAAGGGTAAGAAGTCACTGTTTCCGGTACCTTTTTTTTTTTTTATCTTTATCAAATGTTATAACAGGGTGGTGTCAGATGCTGTACCAAAATAGTATATGAGGACTTTTACCTCCCTAGCCCACCACCCATACACAAAGTACACTGCCTGCTATTTCCTTCCTCCCTTCTGTGGAGGTATCGGCTGCACCCGATGCCCGGTTCCCCTGCGGTTGGGGCGACCCTAAACGGCAAGGAACAGGGTTCCTCTCAACCGCTAGGGAGGTTAATTTCCCACCCCTTCCTGTGAACGGACAAACACTGACATCACCCTGAAATAAGGGAGAAGAGAAATAAGCTGGAGACCGGCAGCCTGTGCGGACCAGCTTGACCAACCACCAAGAAGGTAAACCTTTATGTGTAAAGGTGGCTGTACACAGGACGATTTTCTAATCTACCTAAGCACAATCAATCGCCGTGCACGTTCACGGTGATCTATTGTACTTGAATTGATTGCGGCCACCATTTCCCTAGGTAACGAACATGTTGGTAAACCCTGTTTGATTTTTAATACTTTGGATGAGGGACCCTAGCTGTTCAGGAATCTCTATGGCATGATTACGCTCAAGTGTTCGATTGCTCAGGCAGCGACCTTTGTATGGGCAGCTTTAGATGTCATAAAGCCAATAACAGACCATGATAAGCCAAACTGAATACATATATTTGACTATTTTCATCTACACCTAATCTACGTATTATAAAAAGGTCAGACTTAAGCTACGTTCCCACATAGGCGATTAATGGTAATGATCGTTGAATGGGCTTATCCCCACTCAACTGATGGCCGCGATCGCAATATTTTTTTTATGATTGCGCCCATAGACATGAATGGACGTGACTGAAAAAAGAAAAAATACATTTGCAGCTGATCCCGTTTAATGTAATGTGCTACAATTCCCTGCCCTCTCTACCTCTCCCCGCCTCATCAATGTGGACCCTGGACATTGCCTGCATTTGCATCTAGCTCAATGGCGCGCCTCCCGAAACCTGGTAGGATCGGTGGGGATGCCGCAGCTCGCTCCAGATATTTAAGAAAACCCATTTGTAGGTAGGGTTGAGTATTGCTTGTAAATAAACGTATATTGAGCAACATTAGATGTAAATGCCCAGTAGGATTTAAAAAATGCTGTAAAAAAGGTCTGCAGATGGACAGTAGGGAAGGTTTAAATACCCTGCCAGGTACACTTGCTGTCCCAGGCACACAACAGCAAACTAGAGTTAAGGTGGCCATACACAGGCCGATACCCATTTATCGATGAAACCTCGGTCGCCATGCAAAGTGATGGCAATCGAACAGGCATTTACCAACATATTAGTTGAGAGCTTTCTTTGAGTGGGATCAATTGATCCTACTCGAAAAAAGGGTGGCCACATTCAATTTGAGAACAATTGATCACTGTGAATGTGTACAGCGATTGATTGTGCTCATAATGGATTAAAAAATGGACCAATGTATGCTTTCATTCCCTTGCTTACCAAGATCAATAGAGCTTTGCATAACAGCATATTCAGAACTACACAAAAATGTAAAGGATATTCCTCATCATCAGTCACATTTGCGTACTGGGCCAGCAGGGCAGCTTTCCTCTTCTGTTCCTCTTCAGACACCTCTTTCGGCTTCACTACAATTTGTGCCTGCTTTTCTATCATGCTGGTAAGAGCTTCCACTTCATCTAGAATGGGAGGTACAGGAACTTTAATAAATCCGAACTTCAAAAGATTACGAGACAAAAGTTAGTAACTTTACATTGACAAACTGGCAAAGGTATTTTTAACAGACTTTAAAATTTGACTTAAATGGAAATATAATTGCCTACTTGCATTGGAGTGTCACTTGACAACAATATCAGCTAGATCACCATAATTCCATGACAATAGGCATGAGCACTATATTTTGCATGTACTTCTGTATGTGTGTGTATATATACCTGCACAAGTTGCTTACATCAGTTTGGGTCCACTTTAAAGCAGTCCTAACATGCACTATGAACTATGAATGCACATTAAAACTTCAGGCGTTGTTCTCATCGAACATCTATATGGCACCTCACAGTGGTCAGTTGTGATATTGCACTGGATTATAAATATGGACTCCAGGGAACAGCAGGCAAGTATATTTTTTAGGATTGTGGAGCACCACACCACCATTGTGCCAACTCAGGTATGCCAAACTTTATATATAAATATATATTTTGATTATTTGCTTGAAGCGTAACCACCAAGCTCAGCCTTGTATCAGCATTTGAAGTCCCCAAACCGCAGGTAAAGTAACAGCAACATGTAAAAGTTAACCCGTCTGCTGATTTTATTTACTTTCTAGTCTCAGACAGTGGGGCAGATTAGACCTGCAAGGGTTTAAGGCCCAACCTGCGAGCCTTTGGGTGTGCTTCAGCAGCCCCACTTAGTCCTCCACCCAAAACCTAACTCTTACCTAGCTCGCCGACCCCCTGCTGACGGGTCTTTGCTCTGAACCTTCTTAGAGCGGGAAGAGCAGGAGAGGGGACGGACTTGCTCGGGCGCCATCAGGGTCAGACATGCGAGTGCCTATGCTCCCACTATTTCACCAAACGGGAGATGACTGTATAATATATATATTGCGGCACATAACCTCAGAATAGGGGCACATAACCTTTGAATCAAAGGTTATGTGCCCCACAGATTTAGCTCAAAGGCTTTGATGATATCTATGCGGTACACAACCTTTGATGATATATATGACACAGAATGTGCATTACCATACTACGGTATTCCCTTATGCTTGAAGTATAGTTTAAAACAAGAAATAATGTCTTCTAGCTCTGCCTGCTGTCATTACAAAATGCTTATACAAGTCAGTATAGAGTGAACATGCTATGTGCGGCCCTTTAGTGATGCAGAGGGCGGCACTTGTGACCCTCCATATCAGCTCAGTTGCCCACCACTGGGCAGCAGAGAAAAAACAGGTCTCATACCATACAACACTGGTTCCCAAACTTTCCTCGCAGGGCCCCTTTTTCTATTTAGGAACATTATGGAGCCCCCCTTCCTTTTCAAACACAGGTTAAGAATGAGGGCCTGCACCCCCCTGCAATACTTTCCCGCCCGCCAGTTTGGGAACCACTGCCATACAAGGCTGTGAATGGGACAGCTATGTAATACAGACATGAACTCCAATCTATTGAAAGGCAAATTAACATCACCAGTAGGGTGGATTTGATTTAAATCACTAGTCACTAAGGCTTGATTTAAATCAAACTGATTTAAAGCGGACCTACCACCAGGAATCTATGTTTTCATTAATGGCACTAGAAG
>CM070042.1:15393890-15406113 GCA_036250615.1 Ptychadena robeensis
TTTGAGGTACAGATTTCGGTACCAAAAGCGCACATAGCCTTAATATGGAAAAACATTTTTTACTTGTAGTCCCTTGTAACTAACTTTCCCACAAGTCTGTCCATACGTAGTCTGGTGACAATCCGATATAATCACATGTCAGTAGGCTTTGTGAATACTCAAAATTCAGTATGAAGATGTCAATCTTCACGTTCGGTAATGGAGCACTGCGATCACTAGAGGCGGCTGAGACGTGCCATGTTCCGAGGAGAGTATGGGAGGGGGTGATCCGTTCGCCCGGCAGCTGCCTCTTCATTAGATCGGGACCACAGTCTGTGGTTTGGCGCCCGACGCTCCATCTCCGTCGGAGGCGACCCAGGCTCGCCACGTTTCGGCTGCCGGTTCGGCCTTGCGGAGAGCTAGTGGGACCGTCCGGACGGCGGTTGTTTACTGTTGTTTTTAATCAGGCCAAGGGCTCTGGGTGCCAAGGGCATTGTATTGGATAAAGTGATACGGTATCCAATACACTTGCAAGTTAACACAAAACCGCAAAAAAAGTTGTTTATATGTAAACCAAATATTTCTAGTATTTTTTGTTGATGTTACTATCGTGGCCCTTTGTTTTCTAATGTTTTGTTTTAGTGTTTTTTCTAACAATATTGTTTGTGTTTCACACTTATAGTTATTAATTATTACGCATTATTTTATAGCGCCAACATATTCGCAGCTGGTACAAACATAGAGTGGATACAAACCAAAACACAACAGGTACAGGTAATTATATCGGATGTCTACAACACCCTTGTCAGACAGAGTTTGGGGTTACACAGGCCAGCTTAAGTCTATGGTGGCGGTCTCCCCCAGACCCACTTGGGAACGGACCCCTGTACCCCCCGCACCTCTCTTTCTCCTTCCAGCCAAATGGGTGCCTCTTTGCAGTCAATGATACCTGGAACTGTCTACTTACCTACAACTTTTGAAAGCGCTCCGTGGCTGGCCCTGGGTAATGCCCGTCCGCCGTTAAACCGCGGCCCCCCTTGGATGCCCGGCACGACGATAGCTGTTGTTGTGCCCTCAGCCCGAGGGTTTTTGTTCCCCTGTTCTGGCGGCAACTGGGATGGGCCGGGGGATGTTGCCTGGTGTGCCGTGGGTTTTTTGACCCCACCCTCGGCCCCTACTAGCTGCCTCTTATAGTAAGGTCTTATCTTAAGAGGCAGCTAGTAGGAGGGCTAAGCAACCGCATCCTCACGAGCGTCCGTATACTGGATCGGCTGTCTAAGCTTATACTATAAGAGGCAGTAGATGAGGAGGGGGCTAAGCACGGGCATCCTCAAGAGCCGGTCCGTGTGGTAAACACGGATGGCTGTATAAGTCTTATACTATAAGAGGGCAGCTAGATAGAGGGCTAAGCAGACCGCTCCTCAGCAGAGCCGTGGCCGTGTTAACACTGATCGGCTGTATAAGTCCTCATACTATAGACTTATAAGCCCCTGTGTTATCACGGACCGGCCTGTGAGGATGGCGGTTGCTTAGCCACGGTCCTCACAGACCAGGGGGGTGGTGTTGTTGCTCCGCTGGACGCATCTGGTTCCAGCGGGGCACCGCTGGATGACGCGATTATGCGATCGTCTGGGCCTCCGTTTTTTTCTGAAACGTGTGCTTTTGCCAAATTTTGGAATACACGCTTCCGGCCTATGTTGGGTTCTTTGATTGATTGTCCCCTGAACACCGCTGATGAAGTGTTTTTGGAAAGGAAACGTGCGTTGGGGGGGTTGGGACAATTCCACCGACCAATCTACAGAGCCTTTTTTGACGCTGTGATTTGTGATTTGGTTGATAACAGGTGTGCGAAACGTGTACCGGAGTAGTTGTGTGTATCTGCGTTTTTAGGGCTGTTTGCCCAATGTCACATTAACCGGTTCATGATTTCCGTTACGACCACTGACCCTTTTAACCCCCCGGAGCCCTAAAGTCCCCCAGCCCCGACTCCTTCAGGGAAATTTTCTGGCACATGGGTGATTGGGTGTTTTTGCGCATCACCCAGTGCTAAGCTCCTTGCCTTGGGTGCGGTTGGTACAGACATCTGGACCTCAGCAAGAGCGCTAGGAGGTTGATTTGAGTCCATTTCAATAGCCTTTTTAAGGAATACTCTGGACTTTCCCCATGCCTTAAACCCTTAAACAGTCGGTATCCCAGTACCCGCAAACCGGGGGGGATAGGTTACATTCTTTAGCATTTGATCATGAGAAAGGGGGCGGCACATATTGTGGCAAAATTCAACGCTGGCCCCTTAACATATCAATAGTAGTACTTCTTTTCGTCCCCTCATAGGACACACCTTTTTTCACCCCCAAAATTTGGGGGCAAAAAGTGT
This sequence comes from Ptychadena robeensis, assembly GCA_036250615.1. Lineage (NCBI taxonomy): Eukaryota > Metazoa > Chordata > Amphibia > Anura > Ptychadenidae > Ptychadena > Ptychadena robeensis. The sequence goes on from CM070042.1 coordinate 15,396,244, forward strand.
CTGTGGCTTATGGTCCGAATGAGTGACTCCCGGCCCGGCCCACTTGTCGCCGGTGGTTCGCCACCTTGTGCTTCCCCATCAGCTCTCCCGGCACGGAGATTAGCCGGGAGCTGGAGAAGCTGTCAGATGTGAGATGCCGACCGGTGTCCGACTCTCCTCGCTATCTGAGCTGTGTATTGCCTATGCCAGCCCTGAAACTGGCATAGGCAATAGAGAAAAGTATAAGATGAACTGGCATCTATATCTCTCTCTCCTGTCCGTGGGAACAGCAATCACCTCTCGTCCTGCTCCACCACGGACACAGACAGTAACCTCGGGAGAGGAACAGATCAGAGCAGAAGACAAGCCTAGGCCCCCCCCCCCCTTCCTCTGTAAGATCAGTGGTAAAGTAATGACGTTCTGCTGAGAGTGTACCTAGTGGCACCTACTGGCTGAATTGATATTGCATCCATTAAATTCATTGCAATAACCCAATTGAATGTGAAAACTTATTAATCTCTTTTTCTGGTTTTCCCGCCCTAAACAAAAACTGTGTGCGTTTATATCCGAAAATACGGTAATTTATTCAAGCGCTCACGTACTCCGCTACTTTTCAGCCCTGCATTGGCGGATTGGCTCAGCACAGTGAAGACAACAGCATCCACCGAGCAGGTAAGTGAATGTGCTCTAAGCATAACCCTTAGCGGAGGGTCCTGACATTTAGTGGAAACATGCCTTAGTGGAGGGTTTCTGACATTAGGGAACATAGCCTATGGGAAAGGGTTCTGACATTTAGTGTAAACATAGCTTTAGCAGAGGGTTCCCGACTTTAGTGGGAAATATAGCCTTAGTGGAGGAGTTCCGATGTTTAGTGGGAAAATAGCCTTATAGAGGGTTCCGACATTTAGTGGAAACTAGAGTTAGCGCGGGGTTCCGACGTTTGTAGTGGAAACTAGCCTTAGTGAGGGAGTTTCCGACATTTAGTGGAAACTAGAGTTTGTTCGAATTTAAAAAAGAAAAATCGACCCTTTTTGACAATTTCGAGTTAATTGGCAAAGCACCTAACTTGTCATCATCACAAACTTGATGGAGATGTGAGAGGGTTGGGTATACTACAGAAAAAGTATGTCTCTAACACAAATAGTTTTGGGCACAAATGAATTCAAAGTCAAGTCAAAATTTCAAAATCTGAATTTCGACTTTACTTTTTAACTATTTATGCAGAACGTCCATGTGCTGAGAGCAAAACTTTTTTTCAAATGTTCCCCGAAACCTTCTCGACACTCCAGCAATTTTGGTGATGATACCAAATGTTCGGGCTTTGCACATCAAGCCACAAAGTTAGCAAGTTGAAAAAATTCGAAGCATCTCTATTTAGGAGAACGAGCCTTGCGGAGGGGTTCCAACGTTAAGGGAAACATAGCTTATGGAGAGTTCCGACATTAAGGGAAACATAGCTTTAGGTGGAGGAGTTCGATGTAGTGAAAATAGCCTTATTGATGGGGTTGCCGACGTATAGTGGAAACATAGCCTTAGTGGAGGGGTTTCCACACATTTATGTGAAACATAGCCTTGTGGAGGGGTTCCACCATTTAGGACATAGCTTAGTAGAGTATTTCTGACATAGTGGAACTAGAGATGGTCGAATTTTTCAACTTGCTAACTTTGTGAGGCTGATTGCAAAGCCCCTGAACATGGTTCATCAACCAAAATTGCTGAGATGTAGAGAAGGGTTGGGGGAACATTTGAAATAAGTTTTGCTCTAGCACATTGTAGTTTTTGCATAAATTAAGTTCAAAGTTAAAGTCGAAATTCTGATTTTCGAAATTTTTACTTGACTTTGAACTTAATTTGTGAAAAACTATTTGTGATAAAGACACCACTTTTCTTTTTTGGAGTATACCCCCCAACCTTCTCTACATCTCCAGCAAGTTTGGTGATGATACCTTGTTCAGGGGCTTTGAAATGAACTTGAAACCGTCGAATCTATATGGGAAACATGCCTTAGAAAACGTATCGCAAATCAGAAAACTTGAACATGACTGATCTTCACCCCACAAAAGAGTCAGGCCGGAAGATTATGCCATCACCTGTAATTGTGAGTCAGTAACGTCCGCCTGACGCGCGACGCTTCGATATATGGAAAATTCTGATATCGACAGAAAATTCTGTAACGAGTTGGGTTTTGTTATCGCGTCAACATTTATTTCCCCGCTCGCGTTACTAGCCGACATCACTCACTCGTCTTTAACGCGCTCTGCCCAGAACCCAGGCAGGATAGAAGGACGGTTTGTTTTGATTAACGGTAAATAATATGATAAAATACGGCCCGCGCAAACCAACACTTTACTCTCCCGCCATCACTTGCTTTGATGAGGCTCCGGTAAGATTGAGAAGCACAAGCCGTTAAAACCCAAGCGCGCGGCGGGGAATAAACAAACGCGAATTACCGCGCACTAAATGAGGATTTACTGGGGCGTTTGTAGAAAGAGGCGTCTAGTCACCGTTTCCGGAGCGCGGGTGAGGGATGGGGGGGCGCTTGGTCAGGGGAGATAAGCAAAGGAGGTTTAGATCATCCTCAGCGATACATTTTGTAAAATTTATGCGGTTTAGCTGTGGCCGCGGCGTTCTTCATCGAGATGTTTTGGAGAGAGAAAGATGGGTTCCTGGGCGATAAAACGTCTTCATTGTTTTTTGGGGATGTACCTCCTACTGAAGGTCCCGCAGTGATACGTAGAGTATGCAGTGCAGAGGGACAAGGTCCACCACACAGAGTCTGACTCGCCAGTGCCCCCCCCCCCCGAAATGATAGAAATAGTATAAATAAAGGCAAACATAACCACATGAATTTTAATGTAACAAACCTAATCCTGTCAACAAACGCAGAATAAAACTCTGAAAGGGTTACTTCAAGAGCACATGGGGATGACACGGGATTTTCCAGATGTACTCTTTGAGATAGCCAATCTGCATATGAATGTCCCGCCCGCCTCCCCCTGGGGCCGGCGGGACAATATGCAAATTGGGCTGGAGAGGGGTGACATCGCCAGCTTAAGCTTTCCCCCCAGAGTCACACAGAACAGTGAGTACGTGCTGCTGCCGGGGATCTGATCTTAGCTGGACGGCTGCATCTCGTCAACTGCAATAACTGAAGAAACGTGCAGCGGAGATGGGAGCCGTCAAACCTGCACCTGTCTGTGACACCAAGTTTTCCCCCCTAAACAGTTAACTCTATCAACTCCTGTACCTAGCAGGGGCTACACTTACACAACCTAGAGGGGAGACATTTGCAGCCGTTCCCCCTCTTTCCCATGTGTGTGAGGAAGATGAGATGTGCTGTGAATTGTGCTCTCTAGTGACACCATTTTCAGTTGTGGCTGAAGTTGGTACTGCAGGGGATTTCTCCCAAATGAATTTTAACACTTCAAATAATTTTTTCTGGTTTCTGGTAAAAACAGGGTACATCTTATGATCAGATGTGTCTTATAGTTTAACCTTTCATAGGTCCCAGTAGCTTTATATATAAAGGGTAGAATTTTGTGATCCTGCAGTTCAGTCTTTGCTGCAATCCTCACCTGTCATGTAAAAGTACATATTATATTTATTATCTTTTAGTGACTGACTGCACGATGAGACTAAACCAACCAACCAGGGATGGGATTATTCTGCAGCAAATACACAGATATCTGTAATACTAATGACAGTGATGCCATGCCCACTTGCCCTGGGCTGTTAGACACATTGATTATTTCATTAAACGGGAAGAAACATATACTTGCATGCCCGACCGGACATTTATATCACCATGAAAATGTACAGAGAATAAACCGCACATCTCCAACACTGCAGAACTTTATATCTGGAAGTTTATCTTTTCTATGATAAAAAACAATATGGAGAGGCACCCCGCTGTGGCGTTAAAGTAATCTGCAGGGTGCAAAGTAGCGTAATGCAGTAAGTCAACCTCTAGCCGGCAGACCGGCTCCACCTTGTGGAGACAGCTGGTGCAGTGGGCGGGTATCTGGATCAGGTCAGCGCTATCGGCGCCATCGGTAGTGATGGCCGAACTTCGGCCAGGTCCGTCCCAGAAGGGACGGAAGTCTGATGTCGAAAAAAAAAAACTGGATGTGACGTCAATGACCTCACATCCGGTACCTGGAACACACAGTTCCTGGTTCCGATTGCCGGATGTTAGGTCACTGGTTTTCTGAGCCAGCTATTCACTAGAAGACCGGTCTTCTAGCAAAAAGATTGTTCCTCCAGCTGGATCTTACTGCTCCTGATCCTGCCGGAGGAAGAATAGTAAGCTTCTTCTTGCCGGCGAATGGGGTGGGTCGAACACCCATACTATCACTAGCCATTGGCACTCCCTGGCTAAGTGCATTGATAACGCAGTGGAAACCCTTAAGCCCCCCATACACGTTCCGATTATTCTCCCGACCGATTTTTCGTCCGATCCTGTCACCCGATTTTCACCTAAAATGTTATGGTCGGTCGGTCGGCTGGCACGAAAAATCGGAATTAGAATTATCACCAATCCATCAGCCTGACTCTATTTATTAACAGCAGATCGACCAAAAATTTACGGACAGGTCCGAAGCGGCCCCGATCGATTTTTCGGCCGATTTTGAGAAATCAGGATCGGTCGGGTACATAATTCCGAATCCGATTAATCTCCCGATCGATTAATCTCCCGACCCGATCGGTCGGTCGGGCAAAATTCGTACAAAAAATCGGAACGTGTATGGGGGGCTTTAGAGAGATTTAGAGTGCCAGTCCAGGTGATCCACTACACCTGTTACACCTGCACTTCCTGCACTAAATGGGCCTGGATGGTTCTTTGCTGCCCTGCCCGCAATAGTGACAGGTTATTCAGGATTGCTGAGATCTTTGTGTCTTTGCACTATTCATTGCTGTGTACCCACACTACCCTGCTGGCTAACCTCATGAAATCTGCATCTGTTTAACTTTTGGCTCTGAATCTGCTCCTCAGGGGCCCTGGAGGGATTTATCTGTCGCAGCTCTTAGGTGGGATACCTTGTACATCTAAGTCCTGGGGACTTAAGTCAGGTAGATGTACCGTGTCTCCCATAGATAAAGTCCGCAGTGTAGATTGGGGTATCCTTCCTGACCTGCAGACGTGTTATCCCTCCAAGCCCCACGCAGTTCTCTAATGGTTTTCCAGAAGTAGAACATCTCCTAGGAGAACCTGTACAGGGGTGGTGAAGAGCTAACTAAGTGGAGCCTGTCTGGGCGGGACCCTAGGGGACACATGACCTAGGTCACCAGGTGCAGAGATGTCTCTTACCCCTTTGGCGTTCTTCTCCCCTACTTCTTTAGTTGGCTGCCATCTTGGGCCTGCATGTGGAATGGAGCACTAGCGCGGCTTACGATGGGAGACAGGCACCTTTGTGTGGACAGGCAGTGAGTGGGCTCTACTTCACACAGTTTTGTTTGTAATAGGTATAATCACGACACAGTTCTTCATGCAACTATAATGTCCACACTCTTGTTCCTGTTAAACTGGGGACTACATTACTAGACTAAATGGTCTCAGAGAAAGGGCTTGTCCCCACAGTCGAATTTGGCCATGTGGCAGTGTAGTTTTAAGCCAAGAGTGGCTGCCTCCATTGTTTTCAATGGGCTGACCCCACTTGCATTGCTGCCCATGGTCACAGTCGCTGCCCACTCATTAACATGTAGGTAACCGCTAGCGGCGGCCACGACCACTTGTGATCTTTGACAGCCCTAATGGAGCCGCTAGCAGCCAAAACGTGGGTTCAGCAGCATTGAAAACAATGGAGGCAGCCGCCCACGGCCGGCGCTCATGGCTTAAAACCTCCCACATTAAATGTTACACTCCATAAGACTATTGCGCAATGTCTCCATGTGACCAATGAATGGTACAAAGTCATTACTTCCATATAAAACTCTGCAAATACTTTCTAGCTACAGGTAAAACGATTCACCCGTAATCACCACCGCCTCCGTGTTAGCATCAAATTGTCCGAGAGCTGGAACAAATATTCAATTTCCTGGTAATGCAAAGTAAAGAGGCATCTGCTCAATAAGAGACTTGTAGCATAATATGGGTGACACGCGGGGTGGATGCACAGAAGATGGAATAGTAGTCGGAGCAGTAAATGATTATTTCCCCCCAATCTTTTTGAGGAATGAAGCTGAAAACGGCCGAGGCTGTGTCACAGATGACTAGCGGGCCTGCGATGGGAGATATTGAATAGGTTCAGGAAAGTAAAGACTAACAAATCATCCACACTAGAGTAGACCCTGTAAGTGGTGCCAGCCAGGACATGGCCACATAGCCCGGAGCTAATGCCAGCATGGGGCTCTCCGCTGATGTATGAAGAGGTTGTGATTCCTCGGATAGCTTTCTGTGAGGAAAACTTTACAAGAAGACTTTTACTAACATTTCCTCTTTCATAGAGTTTCAGATTAGAGATCCAAAATCTTTAAGTTTCGGTAAAGTTGGATTGGATGATGCACATATCTCTAAATGAACTCCTGGACAATGGCAGCTCCATGGAATGGATTTCCTTGTCTGAGCAGCTGCATGGAAGTATTACATCACCCAGTGAAATGCCAGGAATTCACTAGCGTAGAGCAGCACCGGAGTAATAGAAATGTGTTCTGTGGAGTGACCAATCCCACTTCTTTGATGGCAACTAGAGATGGTCGAATTTTTCGACTTGCTAACTTTGTGAGCTGATTACAAAGCCCCTGAACATGGTATCATCACCAAACTTGCTGGATATGTAGAGAAGGGTTGTGGGAACATTTGAAAAAAAGAAGTGTTGCTTTAGCACATGTACTTTTTGCATAAATTAAGTTCAAAGTTAAAGTTGAAATTCCGATTTTCGAAATTTTTACTTGATTTGAACTTAATTTGTGCAAAAACTATTTGTGTTAGAGACATACTTTCTTTTTGGGAGTATACCCCCAACCCTTCTCTACATCTCCAGCAAGTTTGGTGATGATACCATGTTCAGGGGCTTTGCAATTAACTCGAAATCGGCGAAATGGTCGAATTTTTGAAAAAAAATTCAACCATCTCTAATGGCAACCTGATGGACAAGTTTGGGTTTGATAATTGCAAGGGTTAAGTCCCCCATACATGCTTTGATTTCCACCCGATTTTTCAGCCAATCGACCGCTGCTCACGGCGGTTGGTCGGCATAGCGGTCAAGTTTGAAAACGGAAAAACTGCAGGACTTCCAGGAAGTGACCTCAGTGACAACACTTTGGATATACGGATCTTGGTTCTTCCACGATTCACGTAACAGACGTGACATCACTGACTTTTCTAGATTTGGCCATAAAAAATGTGACTTTTCTGGCCAAAACGGGAAGGTTGACAGGTCTGTCGGTCGGCCGTCCAAAAAATTGGGTGCATTGGTGTTTAAAGGGACGATATAGGCCGCCAAATCGATCTAAGCCATTACAGACATGTCCATAATTCTAAGATCAGTCTAACACTTTAGAGGGGGACAAGAGTCCCCCTCTAAAGTACGGGTATGTCTCCTCAGAGTTGAGGAGACATATCCGTACTTTAGAGGATGAGGACACAACCTGTCTGCAGCTGCCTGCTTTCTCCCTCAGAAGCTGTGCCGGGGGGGGGGGGGGGTGCTAGCAGCTCCTTCCTTTCCCTTTGTGCTAGGCTGCCAACTGACTGACAGTCTGTGACCTCGCAGACAGCAGCTCTCACAGCCGGGTCCCTCAATGCTGTCTGCATGGTCTCCCTATCTGTCGGCGACCTGACAAAAAGTCAAAATAACCCTAACAAAAAGAAATTTCAACTTTGCATTGTGTATTTTTTCGACCATCCCTAATCGGAACTTGTATATGTGGATATTGAAAACACAATGCACAGTAGTTTCAGGTACTGATGTAAAAGAATCTCAAATATTCGTGCTTACAAAGATATAGCGCTATATTTGAGATCTTTACGAATTCTCAATTCTCAGCCAAATAGCGTACAATAATCCTAACCTTCTTTACCCCTACCAATTGGTTGCCATCCAGCAGTCATCTAGCCCTGGAACCTTTTACCTACCTCTAACTTATTGTACGCTATTTGGCTGGCCGCCTGGCACCCTTGGGACCCCTCGTTCCCGGACTACAGACCAGTCCCCATGGGAAGCATACTCACACACATCCTGGCTCTCTCAGGCCTATGTTGGTCCTCTGAGTGATTGTTCCTAACTTATGCCAGGCATACACGCGGCGACCATCGCCGACATCTGCCCCGATTTCTTCCGGGATTGTAAACGTGATGACGTCATCACGTTTACAATCCCATTGCATTCTGGGGCCCCTTCAGTCGGCTGGGCACCCTTTGTGTGCCGGCCATAAGCTACAATGAAGCAGCCGCTTCATTGTAGCTTATGGCATCGGCTCCCATCGGCTCAGATTTTCCGACATGTCGGATCTCTGGCCGGCTGAGAAGTGGGGCGATTATCGGCATGTGTATGGCCGTTTATCGGCATGTGTATGGCCAGCAATACCCCTGATGAAGTTTTAGAAACAAACGTACGTTGGGTCAGGAACAATTCCATCTATCAATCCACAGAGCCTCTTTGACCTTGAGTTGTGATTTACTGATTACCATGTGTGCTAACCTGTAACCGGCTTATGTATTATATGCTGTTTTTAGGGCTTTTGCCCACAATGTCACTATTAAAATGTTGTTGATTCACTGACACAACCTTTGACCTCTTGTACCCCCCGAGCCTCTAAAGTCCCCTAGCCCCTGATTTCTTCAGGGGGAATTCTCTGGCACATGGGATGATTGAGTTTTTGACAATCACCCAGTGCTAAGCCTTTCTGTACTCTCCCAAACTAGGTGTTATCCTTACAGCGTAACCCATTTGTTGCCAACAGAACCACCCCGCTACACTTCCCTTTGGTTGCTGTAGGGGTCTTCACCTAGCACATCATCACTGCATGATACCAAATATCTCCGCAGTAGATGGTAGATAAGTTAGAATTACATTTTGTTACAAAGTCTCTGCAGTGATAACTTCTTGTCAACCTTTCATGAAGTGGCATTTTACTTGCCTGCACTTCTCTCTATAGGCCTCTCTAGTGAGGACAACTCCAGGACCTATCGCTTACCAACCGCCATAGTGATGAGCAGCACAGGCAATATTCCTATTCCACAAAATATTGCAAATTTTGCGCCTAATATTCGCAATAGATTTGTTAATTCGAGAATGAGTGATCACCAGTCATTATTTCCTTCATTGTGCAAATCGACACTTGTACATGCACATATTGTGAACACAATGCACTGTAAAGATAAAGCACTATATTCCAGATCTCCACAAATTCTTGAAGTGCCGGTATTCACAATACAAATTTGCAATTAGAATATTCACAATTAACACTACACCCTAGCCTAGGTGAAGGGGGTCTGGCTCACTCACATTGATGTCCGGTTCCTCAGTCTTGCAGACAAGCCTGTCTGCTCCTATAGGATGGGACCTCTTTAGGGATGGTCGAAAAATTCGCAGTGCGGATTTTTACGTCGAAATTTCGTCTTTTTCGCCGGAAATTCACATAGTCGAATTTTGATGGGGTCATTTCGACTTTTCGCTGGAAAAGGCGAAAATCAGCCTGATATTTCGACTGAAATCGAAATTTCAACTTAAAAATAACTTTGCTTTTGATTTGCCGTGCCGCTATTTCGCGTGCGAGTATTGCCATTTTATTTAAAATTTTTGCATGCGGGTGTGATTGGAAAATTTGCATTGCCGTAAATTTGCATTGCCGTAAATTCGCATTGCTGTAAATTTGCATGGTGCTAGCTAACTTTCTAGTATCCTCACAAAAATTGATGGAGTTGTAGAGAAGGGTTGGGGGACATTGCTGGAG
>CM070042.1:15446612-15479028 GCA_036250615.1 Ptychadena robeensis
CAGTTCGCAGGTCAGACTACAACTCCCAGCAGACATTGCGGCGGCGCCATGTTTCCACGCAATTCCAAGCTGGAAAGCTGGCGCCGTGTTCCCGCCCCTCCATGCGTTCATTGGCGCAGCTGCTCGGTAGTGGCACAGCTGATTGGCTGGCTACGGGTGCCAGTGGAGGAGCTCCAGAGCAGGCTTCCATGCAGCTCGGCATCAGGCCACGCCCCCCGTAATCGGCTTTTTTGCGCCGATCGCCGATCATGCTATTTAAGCCAATATCGGCCGATCAATCGGAGCATCACTAATCTTAATACTTTCAAAAGATTTAATATATTAATTAGTTTGGGCTCCAGCATACCAGCCAACCTTTTGTGCTTTATTACAGCTGGCCTCCTGGTAGTAATCCTTTAGTATTTCTAATACTTATAGCATTGCAAAGGATTGGAGAATCAGTTCCTCATCTTTGACTCTACATTTTATGTTGATGAGATTTCTCTTTTCAGTGTAGCTCATGCCACTGTTGAAAAAGAATTAATAGAATCCCTGAATATACAACTCTTCAGTAGAGGAAGATTGAACCCCATATACTCTCGAGCTATGGTCTCTTACGATACCACATCAAGCATAAATGCGAATGTAAAATTCTTGGTTTTCTGCTCACAAACATAAATCTGACAAAGTGCATGTGTATTTGCAAGTTTAGGTCTACTTTAGCTTCCTGAGCTTTTCGCCGAGGTCCAGATTTCTGTACCAAAAGTGTTATGCTTTTTTTTTTTTATTGAAAACAAAAATCTGCTCAAACAAGAATTCATTTTTTAAATCAACTGATGGTGACAGGCAGGTAACAATGTCGCACGCTGGCACATTTGCCGACGTAATGTGCGGTGCTGAAATGAAGACGCGCCATTCCGCAGCTGAATATCATCACCGCAGACGCGCCACTCAAATAGCACAGAGTGGACACTGCCATTAATTCAAATGGGAAGTGTCCTCTCTGCGTCTTCTTCCCCGCTGTGGGCGTACATCCACCGCAGGGATTTATTTCTTGTGCATTTTCCTTTTTATGTTGAACTTGATTGGATACAGAAAAATCAATCCAATTAAATCCAACATGAAAGAAAACTCATAATAAGCAAATGTTTGCTTTTTGTCTTTTTGAATCTCCTGATGATGTCATCACGCACCTACTGGCGCAATCCCGAATACCGGGATCTAAAGATCAGACAACGGGGACATGGTGAGAGGACCTGCAAGCCATCTGGCTGCAGGTTTCAGCAGCCCGAGTTAACTTGGGCTGATCCATTTCAGCAATTTTTTTTAGCCAGAGTTAATTCCGGCTGAACGTCCAGAAGGTTAAGGACTGCAAAGCTTAAAATCCCAATTTTTCCCATAGTGACATCTCTGCAAGAAAACAGGAAAAATTATAAGAATTGTGTCAGGTTTTTAATTTGTTTGATTTGCAGGTTTTAAAGCAGTCTATATACTTGGCTCACTACAAAAGAAGCTCTTGTATATAGCTTAGAATATAAAAAAATAAATTTTTACAGGATGCAGAATGGTTCAAGCATATGTATAATTATTAGTCGTGCATGCTGATAATGATGGTACTAAGTGTTCCATGTATTTTACAAATGTCATCATTGTCTGTCTGTTGGTCTTTTAAAACAGCATGGTCGAATACAACTGCTAAAACGGATACATAAAGTTAATCTCTAAAGCTGGGCATAGACGGGGCCAATAACTGCCCTACCCGAAAGCTGATAGGATACCGTGCACGTTCCTGCATTTAATGGGCAGGAAATTGGTCGGGTCGTCAGGAAATCGGGTGCGCCAACTCGTCATATTCGCCAAAAATCTGTCTTCATGTCAGATTGGATCCCATTAGTTGACATCATCACGCCCGCTAGGTTGGCTTGGTAGTCGACAGGAAATCATCCCATCTATGCCCAGCTTAAGACTTGGTATACCCCTTACTTTATGTATTGTAAATGGCAGAAAGGGTGTCCTCACTAATTAATGAATGAGAATTCCATCAACAGCCGTCATTGGTGGGTAGTTAATACTGATATATGTTTTTGTTTTTTTTTTGTTTTTTTTTTGCTAATCATGAAGATACTGGGGAATTGGTTTGCAATGTGTTCTCTCAATTCAGTGTTATAGTTTTGGGTTCTATTTTCCTTCCCATCTCTTAAGGAATTTGCCTGTCTCATGGAGAAGTGTCAACGATGGCTCAGTCAGTGTTGAGGACGCTCCTGTTTCTGTTGTACAAGAGACCAAGCTGGAAGAAGACCATACAGTACGTATTGTAGGTGAGGAATATATTCCGTGTTTGCCACCCGAACCACATAAAAAGAAAGTTGATGTCAGTGGGCATGAACAGTCAGTGGGCATGGCTGTTGCCATTGATACTGGAGGACCTGCAGAAGATCTAAATGTTCAGAACCAGTGCAATGAGCCTATACAGGAAGTCTTTGAAACAGGAGCTGCTTCTCATGTGAATGTTGTTACTGAGGTCTCCTGGTACTCAGAGGAGCGGGGATTAACTTCAATATGTACTCTGCAGTCATTGGTTATTCCTTCAGGTGGACAATGTGCACAACCAACAACCTCACCGGAAGCATTTCCCTCACCATTTCATCTTCCTGTTGCATATCCACAGTCTGTGGATAATCTGAGTAAGGCCTACAATCTACCAGGGTTGGGTGATAAACTTCCTGGAGATCAGATCACAAAAACTTCTGGTTACCGCTGCAGTGATGTATTAGTCGAGCAGACAACAGTAACCACAGTTGATGATTTTATTCCAGAACCTTCTACCATCTGTCATTTAGTGGATGCTGTTGTACCACTGCCAGGTGGAGAGAGACGATCAGAAGATATCGTAGATGTTCAACTAAACCAACAGCTGTCCTCTAATGACAAAAATGAGCAATTGTTACAATCTATTGATGGATTGCATGCACAAGTAAGTCCTCAAGATCAGCTAATGTTTACCCCTGTGTGTGAAGGGACAGCAGACATTTTAATGGTGAACCCTAGCCCCACTGTTCTAGCAAATAATTCTGCTAAAGACGACCAAAACCATCTAAATGTAATACCTTTATACAAAGTCCTTGCAGATAACTCCAAGATTGCACATGGCACCACAGCTTTAGGTATTCAAAGCAGAGCTCCACTGCAGAGCCCACTAAATGTAATACCTTTGCACCCAGGCACAGGAGTGATGCACAGCACTACATCAATGGCCAACATAGTTGGTACACCAGACCAATGCCAACTGCAGTTGACCACCAACTCTTGTAGGGGCAAACGTAAGCATAGCTGGTCCTCGAGCCCGCCACCTGCCAAGAGACAGCCTTACCAGTACCACCCATTGTCATTGCCTGTGTGGGTTTTTAGCCATCATTCTGACTCTGAACTTAATCCAGCAGCACATAGGTTTCCTGACTTGAAAACAGAAAAAACTGTTAGAAATGAGGGTGCTGTTGATTATTGCACCTCTTACTTTAGTCCCAAACTCCTCCAGTACAATGCTTCGTCTGGGTCAGACTGGGATTTAGGGCTTCTGTCTCAACAATTCTGTAACCAACAACAAAGTGTTCAGGTTGGAGACCTATGTACAGCCCAGGTGAGTCTGGATGAAAGCTGGTATGGAAGAGAGCTGTGCTCTGTACTGACCCAGGACCAAAGCCTTGGGTCTTTGTCTACAACGCAGACTGTTATATTGACACAGACGTCTTATGACCTTTGTCTCAGTGGGGTGGCATCATAGCGGTGACGATGGGCTTTGGTTTTCCTGACCTCTAATTTTCATGTGGTAGGAGGACTTTTCTGCATTTTCGATACAGGGAACTCACTATTTATGGCTCATGCATTCAAAAAGTCAGAAAACCACCAAATTGAAAAAATGCATTCTGTACTCTTATCTACTTCTTATTCTCTCAATCTTTGGCCTTTATAATCTATATACCCTCGTGTATTCTCCTTTCTTACGTTAAGTGCATTACTGTGTGTGTCTCTCTACCTCTGTCTCCCTCCCTCCTACTTCCGGGATAGATATGCTGCGAGCCCTCTGCTTTTACCCATAGCTATTAACTGCGTCTTAATGACTCTTAATGGCCTGGAAAAGTTCTAGCTGGAGTTTAAGTGTCTGTCTGCTTTTAAAGCTTGCCAAATGCAAAATCCTTCTAAAGCAAGGAGTACATCTCCATCTCTTCCAGCAAAATCTCATACGAATAGATAATGCAACTCTACATCAATATGTTAATTGCTCTAGTTTTATACATTTTTCTAAAGTACTCATATTTGCTGATTTAGAAATTTTACCATGGTGTATGGCTCTCCATTCTTTATTGTATGTCCATTCTTTTAAAGATTTTATAGTACAACCCAAAATCCTTCAAGGGGCCTGAGCCTGAACTTTGCATGCCATGCAGCCAGACTCTAACTTTAAACCCACCATAGGAATAGATGGCTTTAGACCAATATACATTTGTTTATGTACCAGAGCCTTCTTGAAAGGGTTTTCAGATGGTGTATTGGATGTCTTAATATTGATTTTCAGAAGAGATGTTGGTTTATTCTGCAGGTTCTTAAAACCTTTAATTTAAATTGTATTATTGTGAATAAAAAAGGAGTGTTTGGTGTCTTACTATTTTTTTTTTGTACACATGAGTGAAAGGAGAATGCATTGAGGATTGGTGCTAGGATTGTGTTCATGTACTCTGCCAGATGTAGTTGTGACTTGGCCATGTCCTGAGTACGTTCTCCATTTTTGATCCTGAAGAAATGCCTTACTTTTTATGTAATATACTCAACCATTGAATTGTCCTCGGAAGATATAGAGTAGTTAAGGGACATATTTATTGCTTTTAGTTTTTTTCAGTATTGGCTTTGAGTAAGTCACTCCCTGATGAGTTTTTCTGCTCCACTGTATCCTAAAGGCAGGGTTCATCAACACAAACTGCTAGGGGCTAGTATTTACCCTATTTCTTGCAAGTTGGTGGTTTGGTACCTTGGACTATAACTTGAGCTATATCAAAAATCACTATGGAGACTCAACTGTCCTTTAAGAGGGGTTTTGTGCTATAAAAGATAGGAGTGTGAAACCACAATTCTTGAAAAACTTGTTTGATTTGCTGAACTCAAACAATCATGACCACTATGGATTTGGTTTGCTGCTCCTGGATTCTCTAGCATTTCACCTTTTAATTCTAAAATGTGTTGTTTGTTTGTTTTTTGTTTTTTTTATTTGTGTGTGTATATATGTAAATATGTTTTTATTTCTTTTGATAAAATAAACTTTGAGTTTTTATATTTTGTGGTTCTTTCAATGAGACAGAATCTTAGAAGTTTGAAGTTGAAAATAAACCTTTTTGGTTTTTTTATTTTTTTTATTTTTTTTATTCTCACAATTTAAAATGATTATGTATTCCACTGAGCTTGTACATAATGAAAATAGTATTTTGTTAACTTCTCCTCCTACACTGTCTGGAGACTTGTGATGGGTGGAGGAATAACATTAGAGACTTTTGTTTTGCCTTCACTGTGGTTATTTTGAAGTGTTCTCACTCTACCAGTAGTTTGTTTTATTAACATTTTAATGTAAAATATAGGCAAAAGCCTATATTTTTATGTCAAGAACTAGAACAAATTAGGTATGCTAATTGGATAGTGTTTTATGGTTTATTTGCATAGTAGATGTTTGGACAGGTTTTATGTCCGCTCCTTTATTGAATCCTGTAGATAGAACTTTTAACACCCCCCCCCCCCCATCCTGCCACATGTTCCATAACTAGCCTCAGCCAGGAGTTAAATATTTTGACATGGAGCTCATCAAAACAGGATATGTGAGGTATTGGTATACATTTTCTGCATTTCAGACAGCTTCATGGTGGCACTTGATGGGAAATAATAATCACACCACACAACACTGCAAGCAATGCTATTTAATGATCAGTCTAATAGAACTGCAAGAAGACACAGGTCAAAAGAGCAGGGTTGACTTGATAATGGGTGATGACAGTATGAGAAGACAATCCATAAGCCCATAAATATATATATTTCTTCTAATCGCACCATATATTATTCCATGTGGCTGGCCTGTGGTGCCAATGAGCTGTGATGCCAACCTTGGGTGTGAAGTCTTCATTTGGTTGACAGGAACATGGTCTGCCGACTTGATGTAATGGCTACCAAAAAGGCAATCTTTAAGAATAAAAAATGAGGATCCCACTGAGGCAAATTGATTCACCTTCATGATTTTCTGATCTTCATAATTTTGTAGATGCTAAAACGTAAACCTTTAAGGAGTTGATACGAAGTGCGCTGTCCATATCAGCTTTCAGAAAATTCAGGATGTACTGGATCCCAGTTTGAACTGGAGGATAACCTGGATTCCACTCATTAGTGAAATTGGTGGTAGCCCTTTTTTTTTTTTTTTTTTTTTTTTTTTTTTTTTTTTTTAGAACAGAGCAGTCGCTCAGTGTGTTAAGGCCTGTAATATCCTTCTCTCAAAAGCCAATGTTCTGTATGTTTACTGATTCCACCAAGGTTCCTAGCATCCTTGGGCAATGATAACTGGTTTGGTCAGAAGTAATGATACTCTGTTTTAATCTGCATGACCTGGAACGAATATGTTGGCCACTGATGTTTCTCCCAGGAAGACCATAACTTGGGATAGTGAACATTGCCCTTCTGTTATTTTCTGTGTCATTAAAGAGTGGGAAATCATTAAAGAGTGGGCGCGTTTGGAAAAAAAGCGCGCAAAAACTATGCCATGCGTTCTCGCGCGGACGCGCATGCGGTTTCAGCCGCACGAGAACGCAAAAGTGGAAACAAGCCCTTTTTGAGATGATGGTGCCTCAATTCCATTGGGATGTTGTATATACGAAAGAACATTTAGGCAGCATTCACAGCTTCTGTTTAGCAGTGTCATTAATCTTGTCCAAGCACAACCTTTTTTTGTACGCTAAGATGCTAAGGAGTTTAAACCCTTTGATTATCTGTTCTGTTTGATTATCTTTGTTACACTTTTCAAGATAAATAAAACACACTAGGTTCTGAAATGGACACTTTGTTAGGCTCACCGTGGCGCTGGGGAGGGAACACGCATAGTAACTATGATAATTTCCTAGATCTATATTATTACAAAAATAATATATTAAAGTGACTGCTTGGCTCTCAAAATAGGAAAAGAAAGTGTGAAAAAGTATGAAGAATAACAAGAGGAATACTATACATCAACATAGGGGATTCCAAAAAAAAGTCACGTGGCAGCTGTCGGTGTGTGTGTGAGAGAGAAAGAAGAGGATATGAGCAGGTGACGGAAGGGTATTTAGGAGAAGTATGGTATAGGTGTCCCATGTATTCCACACATCTACTTGAATTTGATGTGGTGGGATTTACATCCGGAAGGAAGGCTTGAGTGGGATAGCAATGATGCAGAATCTTATGGGCTGGCACCCAGACCCTATCTTATTCCTTTTCTGTAACATCCTTGGCTAGATTAAATTGCAGACTTTTAGTAAAAAACGAAAAATAAAACACATTGTATAAACCTATTACTTTCTTGTGAGCCACAATCGTGATGATGAAGCACTCCACAATTCTAAGAACTACGTTAAAAAAACGGACAACACAAAAACCAAGAGACATCCAAGATCTGAATGAAGTAAACATTCTTATTAAATACTTTGTTCTTTACGTAGTTGAATGTACCAAAACGTGTAACAAAAACGCACAAAAAATATTGATGGAAATCAAACCTCCCCCCATGGAGGTCTGGATTTGGAGTCACACTCAAAATTAAAGTGGGGAAAAAAACATTATAGGCCGATCCAACTTTGATGTAATGTCCTTAAAATCAAAATGAGGCTTAGTAGTGTGTGTGTGACCTCTACGTGTCAGTATGACCTCCCTGCAAAGCCTGGGCATGCTCCTGAAGAGGTGGCGGATGGTCTCCTGAGGGATTAAAGTAGTGGCCCACACAAGTACCATTATCAATAAGTAACTAAAGTTTCACCTAGTAAATCCACATGCAGGGGGTAATGGGGGACTAGTTTCACATGTCTCAGTATGCTACATTTACCAAATAATCATGGTTGTTCATCCAGCAGTGCATAATTATCGCTTTATTTATTTAATAGTGAGTATAGTGCATAGTCAAAGACAATATCATCTATATCTGTCCATCTCCAGTGTTCAGAATAAATGAGTACAGCCCACAACATTAGTTTCCTTTTCAGTATCAACATTTTCTATGAGATACTGTACTACGAAATACTCCCACAAATGTGGGCCATTGATTGCAAACAAGTTTTGTTCATTTGCACACACAAAAAAAACAAATTAATTCAAGCCCATAATGCAAAAATGATTACACCCGGTCTTCTTCGCCTGCAAACTTGTGCAGGCGGTTGTGGGTTGTTCTGATGACAGCCTTATGACAGGTCTATTGGGCAAAAGCGCAAAAACCGGCCGGTGGATGAGGCATGAGGTCAGTTGCACAACATGGGGTTGGTTGTGCTTTTTGAACATTTACTGGGTGGTTTACTTAAACATTTTAGCTTTTTATAAGAGCAGCGTAAAGTGTACTTCCAAGTATTCTGTATATCCTTGTGTTGGTGCTACATGGCAGTGTGCTACTAGACTTGTCTCCCACGTTATGACGATACACAGCATGGAAGAAACAACTCATTGGTTGCAATGCAATTATACAGACTATATAAGATCAACTAACTAGCACTTTTATGTACCGTATTTTTCGGCATATAAGACGCACTTTTTTACCCTTCAAATTGGGGGCGAATAAGTCTTATACGCCGAACGCGCGACTCCCGCGGCCACTCAGCCGCCGGTGGTCGCACATTGGCTTCCCGCCAGCTCTCCCGACAGAGGGGAGCTGCAGGAGCTGTCAATTCAGATGAAAGAGCCAATGTTCGGCTCTCATATCTGAACTGTCTAAATGCCGCATCCCCTGCATCACCACGACGGAATACACAGGAGAGCTGTGGGCTGTGTTCGGTTCAGCTATGGATGGCACGGTGGGTCGGCGTCGCCGCCGGGGAGGGAGTGCCGGTCGTCCCGATGGCGCCTGGGAAACCGGCGCTTTTGGGTTGGTCGATACCCTCTCCTTGGTGGGGGTGCAGGGGGTGCCGATCTGCAGGGCTGTCTGCAGCTGGGCTGAACACAGGCTCTCCCTTCCCTCTCAGATCAGTGTAGTGTGTTCAGCAGACAGTGCACTGCTGCTAGTGACACCTGCTGGCTGAATTGCATATTGCATCCATTAAATTCATTGCATTATCCCAATTGATGTGAAAACTGATTAAATCTTTTTTTCTGGATTTTCTGCCCTAAAAACTGGGTGCATCTTATATGGTGAAAAATATGGTAAGTATGGGCCTTATGCATATGCTATTTCCATCCTAAACTTTCATTTCTAAATCATCTGATCATTGTGTCTTTTATTTTTTTTATTGCTCTTCTCTCCCAGAACTCTCCACCTATTCATTCCCTATTTTCTATTTGCAACATCATGTCATATTCTGGAAGCCATTCTCATTTCAACAGTAAAGCCAGCCATACACAGTCGGATTCCATGGCCGCTCGATCACCTATCCGATCGATTCCGGCGATTCTGCTGGGAATCGCAGGTGTGATCGGTCAGCCAATTAAGAGAATCCATCGCAGCATACCACCTTGTCCAACGGATTCCGGGACGATTCCGTGTCCGATTGTCCACCTCACAAATGGCAACTCCCCCTGATGTGTGCAGAATCGGATCAAAAAGACCAACATGTTGGTTCTCTGTCCGATCCGATTCTGGGCCCCCGAACGATCGGACCTGATCGATCGGACCAGGTGGGCTGCACACGATTCCGGCACGATCGTTTCGCGTGCACGCGCCCGGAATCGATCGGCCCGGAATCCGGCCGGAATCCGACCCGTGTATGGGGGCCTTAACACTAATAATCTGTTGACGTGTGGTGCAGTGATGTGGGCTCCCCATGGCCCAAGAAGAACCCCTATGCCAGCACATCCGAGAAGGGGCATTTCAAGAAGATTCTGAATTGGTTCACGATGGGAAAAAAAAGTAAGTATAATGCTTTATAATATGTGTAGGGGTGCTTAGTTAGATTTTCGAAATGTGAGTAAAGGTTCCCCTAAACCTATTGTTGTAGTATTTAACTACATTTAGACTTTTTATTCATTACAACTAGAATTCGATAAAGATTAGTAAATGAAAAAACTGATGAAAGCACAAGGGTTTTGTTACAAATCAATGATTTAAAAATAAACTTAGTGTGTACTCTTATCCATCTTTGCATTCAGCTTTTTTTTGTGCTGCATTTTTTATCCTCAATAATGTTATGGACATGTTGACAATTAAGCTTTTGTGACCAGATTCTATAGGGACTTGTGGAGTCTGGGTCTGGACAGATCAGAGAAGTTAGTGGTAAAAATGGGACCTGACCTACATTTCACACAGGGTTTCAGTTGTTCGGTTCATGTTTTCTAAACTATTTCCAGAACCCTCTAGTCTTTCAAATGGAACATTTTTCAATGTTACATTTGTCACTTTTGTGAGTATGTGGAATGCATCCCACATGCTTTTTAGTAATTAATTTTCCCACTCAAGGAAGATACTGGTCTCATTATTAGCTGGGCCATCTGTTGGGCAAGAGAATAGCGAGGGTGTGACAAAAACCATATTGTGCCTTCATTGAAAACACCATCCCCTCCCCTTTAAGAACAGAATGTGCCTGTACTACAATATGTGTCCATGTTACATTCCAGAACACAAGGCACTTAGCGAATTAATAAGGCTGAAATTGTACCTGAAGATCTGCTACGTGTTCAAAATGAGGCATAGAAATAAAATTGCAAATGTTAAAGGTTTATGTGCTTTAAATAAGTATTTTTTTTTATGTCTAATGTATTAGATGCCTAGAGTTTGAAAATGCATTACTATCAGATTCATTATTGAATTACTTAATTTGCTTAGAGCACTGGTGAGGGCTATATGATATTTTTATACATTGATTTATTATTTATTATATTTAGATTTTTTAATTGTATTTAAATAAAAACAGTGAACTTCTTCCTTTGCAGGAGATTGATTATGGTCAGCTAGCTTAAAAAGTTTAAATCAGAAATACTTAAATTCATTCTAACAAGATGTTTTAAATTGCAGTAATATCGAGTCTTAAAAGACTTTGAAACCCACATCATAGTGAGCGGTTTACTGATACTCACAATCAATGTTTTCCGATACGAGGATCTTTGATCGATCGGACTGTATTTCATTATACCCCCAAATAAAGCAACCAATTATTGTCCGATTTTACCTACTTCGATCGAACATTTTTACATCGGCCGATTTTATGGTTGATCGGAAGTGGAAGGGTTATGGCCGGGATCAGCAGCTTGAGGCACACAGTTGTACCACCCGAATGGGAGTTTTGGCCAGGGCCAGGTATCTGTGGGTGTCTGTTCTGGTGGTGGGGGGGCTTTGCCTTTGATGGGGATGGCTAATCATAGGGGAAACAGGGTCTCAACTTCAGTTTAGTTCACAAAAAATATGAAAGAAATACAGGAGAATGTTAAAACATATATACATCCTAGCACAACCTGGCAGATGATTCTACACACACCACAATGTTTGAAACAGGAAGTAAAAGTATGATAATTAGTTAGATCGGACCTAAATTGGTCGGGTCATAAGAAAGAGTAGCCGATTGAATACAATTTAGATTCGATCGAGAAAAAATTTCCAACATGTCCGATCACAGTCCGAACAATTATTCCCAAAACTTCGATCGAAGTTACTCGGTCGAACCATGTGGGCATTGACCGATATTTGGAAGACCGATGCAAAAAATGTATTGTTTTTAATCGATCGGGCAGAAAATCAGGGAGTATATGGGGGCCTTTAGGAGTATTTCTTTTCGAGAAAATGGAGACCAAAATATCGGCCTAAAATATGTGGGGCTAACTTCACGCCTCCATTCCCGCAAGGAAGAAATATAAAAAAAATATATATTTTTGTTAAAAATGTGCTTGGATTGTTATGGAAAATAAGATGAAAGTAAAAAGGGGAAAAAGAACATAAATCCACATCATGGCAAAACAGAACACTATAAATTACAACCACGTTTCTAAAACAAGACACTATAAATTCTAAATAAAAACACCATGTAATTATTTGCAAATTATTTAAATCTATGCTTAGCAGAAAGAAAATAACAGAACATCAAATATAATGTATATGCTTTTAAGTTGACCTCAGCAGCACATTTAAAAAAGTTTGGATAGGGGTTTGCAAAAGCTGTGTAATGCCAGACAAATTTAAAGGATATCGCACAACAAATAGGCAACAGTGTAATAACATGATTTGGTAGTAAAATAACATACCAGGCTACAACAGGTAGGACTCTGTAAAAGACTTTTTGGGAAAGTACTGCAGCAAGAATAGTGTTCCTCAATGTCAAATTTCTAAGAATTTGAGGAATTCATCATCTAATATGCTCATTAAAGATTCTGCACACCAGATGCCATATCATTATTGGATGGTCTTGACCTAAAACTAAAAGAAAACTGATAATTTTGTAGTAAAAGTTACAGCATGGGCTCAGAATGAGGCATTTCACTTTAAACATTTGAAAATGGAGTTGACCAGTTTTGTTGATCCTATAGAATGAGATGATCCTATGCAGTGGTAAGTTTTTGTTTCCAACTTTTAAAATGTTGAAATGTGTGTATGACATTAGGTTTAAAATGAACCTATTTTCCAAAAATGTCTAGTTTGTAATATGATGATCTGAAAGCAAGTCTTGTTAATACTTTCTCAAATTATTAGCATTTTATTTTTGAACATTTTATTTTCTATTTGATGGATGTGGTTGGGACAGTTTTGACGACTGCATGAACGTCTTAGTATGCCAATCATTCTCTGTGATAGTGGTAGGATACATTTGTATAGATAAATTCCTATGTTGCAGTCAATCAAATAATCTCAGTGTGATTGGGTTTCATAATTTTTTTTTGTAATGGTACAAAAGCAGAATTTCAGAAACTGGCTATTGAAAATGATATGTGGTTCATGAAACAGTACACAGAACACTACATTACTGTTGATAAGCTGCATTAAGCCTCATACTATGGGAGACGATAAGAATGAAAATAATGATTAATGAGTTATGCATTAACACATTGTGTTGTTCGTTAACGGAAGTGTGAACAGTACAACATGTTTCGTATGGAAACCTGTGTACCATGTTTTAACAGCAACAACAATCCTCTTAGTGGGAAGGGGCCCTAAAAGGGATATTGCAACAGGGCTGTGTTGTGGAGCACAACTGTTTCTTGCTTCAGCAATGTATAAAAGGGAGCATTTTAGAAAAGACATTCTCAGCAAGATGCTTTCTTGAAGAAATATATAATAAGATCATAGTCAAAAGTTAAAGCTATAATTAGAGACCTTGTATTACACTTGAAAGCAAATCAAATGCTAAAGAATATAGCAAGATTAATACTGAATGAACATACAAAAATGATGCAATGATTTTGGCTTGTCCTTTGGGAAATTTGACACCGTTGTTAATGTCTGAGCATGTCATTTATTTTGCATAAATCTCTCTACACTGAAAGTGAAATTTTCATTGAGTTTATTTTCAGTGCACCTTCAAATAGTTCTTGGTTGGATTTAGGGCTGTATTCTTGTTAAATAATTAAACTTTAATTAAATGAAGAATCCTTTTGTTAAATGTATTGGCAAACCAACAACATGAAGGAACTGCTAACCCATATTTTTTTTGATGGGGGAAGAAAAAGAAAATGATGGTTCATAAAGGAAAAATGGTTTCCAGAGACATGCCTGGGGAGAAAAATCTCTAGATGGGTTGAATTAAGGTTTTATGTAGTTGCCCATGGCCGAATCTCCCAGTACTGTATTGTTTCTATCGGCAGAGCCCTGCAGATATAAGCAATGAAGAGAGATAAATGAATAAGCATGCAATCTCCCCTGAGAAGGATGCAGTAATATGACTGCAAGTGACATCTAGTGGCTCAAATTTGCTATTACAGGGTGATTTTTTTCCCCCAATTGATTTGAACACTTTAACCTCCTTAGTGTTCATGACGAGCCCATCTCGTCCAGAGTTTGTGTGAAGAACAAACTCTGGATGAGCTGGGCTCCCATGAAAGCCGAATATCCCCGGGAAATGATGTCATTTTCGTGGTTCTGTGGCTTCACTGATCGTCGCGGTGACGCGGAAGGGGGCGAGGGTGAGCAGTGCCATAGACCTCTATGTTAATGGAGGGGCCTCTGCTTTCCAGCCCTCCCAGCTGGTGTCATGAATGACACTGGCTGTGTGGAGAGGGGAGGGGGGAGGAAATGGCAGGCAGTGTACCTCGTACACTGCTGCCATTGCCTGTACCACACTGTTAAAAACGGTGCGGTACAGGCAGTGCGCTAGGGAGGTTAAATATTTTTTTTCCTGCTCTAAAAGCAGGGTGCATCTTATGGTCAGGTGCGTCTTATGGTCTACAAAATATGGTAATATTTGGATAAACGACAGAGGTTCTATAGGCATAAATTTTGGGGTGAAGAAATTAAAACAGTAAGTGGAAAATAAAGGTTATGGTGGTCATACATGGTTAAATTCTTTTAGTCAAATGAAAACACCGGTGTCAATTAGATGCCGGCAAAGTGTGCGTGGAAAGGCAACGCCATTAACGTGGAGGTCTATTGCACCACCCGCCCCTGGGGAAAAGGACCTATGCTCCTGTAAAAGAGGATCTGGTTCTGTGCCTTTTGGCTTTTCTTTTTTGTTTTGTTATATTTTTGATAGCAGTGAGCAGTTCATTTTTTTTTTAAAACTTTGTATTTGTTATAAATGTTTTTAATTTTCATCATGGAATAAGCAATAACAAAAGAAAAGAACCAAATAATAGATACAATTAACACAACACACTTCACAATAGATCTTACAAATGATAACAAATGACAAAAATAATACAGGGTTTCCAAGTATCATTAGAAAAATAAAGCAAAAACAACAGATCTAAATAGAAAACAAGAATAGTAAAACGGCGCTCAAGAAAAATGATAACTTATGAAAGACACAACCAGTAAAAATGAGCAGCAAAGCAATACAGTCAAGTCTAGTACATTTTGGTATTGCTAAGCGTTTTACACGGAGGCCTGTAGTCATGTTTAACCTACTGTACATAACCAGGTATAAATAAATAAAATAAAGGAAGATCAAACCAGAGGGGTTAGAAAGGCAAAGAGGAAGAGTAAAGATAGCCATACATGGGTCAACTTTTGCATGATCGTTTGTCGATCCAAATGTCTAGTGCGATTTAATTATCCACGGTCAGTTGAACATTGATCGATTGTACCTCCACACAGTGTGATTGTGTTCACAACTGATCGATTGCTTTCTTGAGTTCTGTGCGCATGCTCCATAGTACCTTCAGATACAAATCCATTGAAATACCCATCAGATACTTGAATCATTGAATGCAACTTACCAACATGTCTGTAAATTTTTCGGTTTTCGAGTAGGAATCAATTCCCGTTCGAACGAGGTCAATGTATTGATTATTTGGTCAATGGCAAACTTAACAGAAGTAGATCACTGTACAGAAGTCAGCAGGTCGTGTAGGTGTGTGAAATCAAAGAGCAAATTAAGTCTTGGTGGAATCTGGAAGGTTCTAAGGAGCCCAAATTTCATTAAATTAATGGACCTGCTCCATCAGCTCTTTGGACCTGCTCCATTCGTGGCGATCCATCATTTGGGAATCAGGAGCGTCCACATTTTTTTCAAGTGGGATCGATCCCACTCAAAGGAAGCTTGATCGAACAGGGAACCAACATGTTGGTGAATCCCTGTTCGATCGCCATCCAAAGCATCGAATGGGAATTGTCCCGCTCGATCGTTCATTGCTCCATATCTGTCTGATTGTGAGGGGATTTTCGCCTTTCAGGTCACCCCACAAATATTCTGTCTGGATTTAGATCTGGCTGGGCCTTTCCAAAACTTACATTTTTGTCTGCTGAAGCCATTTCTTTTTTTGATCTGGATGTATGGTTGTTCTTATTGTCCTAAATCTTATTGTCCTAAAAGTGGGAGTCGTTATCTAAAGCTTTTTAGCAAATGCCTAAAGACTTTAACCTTAGGGGTATATATATCTGGCCCCCTCCTCACCTCAGGAGCCTGGAGCAGATCCGCTTGATGGGACAAGAGAAGTTAGGCTAAAGAATTGTCACTAGATGTGAAAATCTCACCTGTTTGAGTGCAGGTAGCCGAATAGCTCATGTGCTACTTTTGTCGGACTGCGTATCAGAAAATGTAAACTCCTGTCTTGGGCATGCATGTAGTGGTTATTCACTTGTGATACCTGGCCCTGGTGTTAAGGCACATTTCACTTTACTCATTGCAATCTTCCTATTTAGGATGCTCAGTACTACCTTTTTTTTTTCATTCTTGTTATTGAACTACGTTAAAAGTTATAAAAACTTTATTTGTTCACCTCATCCTCTCTGGTATCTACATCATGGTCTCCATGATTTGGTTGATGTAAATTGCGAGTTTTTTCCTTTGAGTATTACCTCAAAGATTATATGAGACACCAGAAGAAAAAAAAAGGGGAGAAGAGGGAGAGAACAAAAACCAAAAAAGATGTTTCGGCTCTTGGAAAAAGAAAAAAAGGGAGCGTATGGTAGTAACTTCTTAGATCTTTCACAATTGTGTTCCTCACAGTTTAGCTGTTGGTATCCGCTCGATTACTTGTCTAGGCGCCAACAGACCTGTAGATGTGGAGCTTTTTTTTAGGGCCCCTTAGGTTTATGTCAGAGTCTTAAGATGGAAGTGGTTGCTCTTTCTTGCCTTTGGGTGACCGAGGGAGAACACGTAGAGCAATCTCGTTTATCAGTTAAACGAGATAATTGTTCCCAGTCAAAAGGAAGGCGCCCCGTATGAATAAATCCAATTTATGAATTAATTATAGTAATTGTGACAACGCGTGTTGTGGCTATTAATGTCACTTCCTCAGGATGAACAGTGTTTTACAAATTGTCTGTTAAATAATACATAATAAAAAATGCTATTCAAGGTAGGCAATGATCACAATGCAAGTACAAAGTATAACAGTTGTAATCCATTTATTGTACATGATGGATAATATGTTAAAAATTGAAAATGGATAATAATAATTTTAAATGGATAATACGTTTTTGTTTTTTTTTTTTAATTTGTATTAAATAATTTTTAATACTATCATAGCTAAAAAGTGTAGCCAGTTCTCTATTTGTTCTTAGGTTATAATCTTGTGATCTGATATGCATTAGAGTTATGGGGTTGTGTCTCCTCTCAAAATATTATAACGTTTAAGGAAAGTGTTCCTCTTTTGATGGTTGAAGGGCACGTTTAAAGTTGAGGATTAAGTGGCAGGCGTATAAAAGACTCTTGCAGCTGACCGATTACTAAACTTGCTTTTTAAAATGGGGTGGAAAAAATTTGAAAAAAAGGGAGGTGGATGGAAAATTTGATAGAATTAGCATAAGTTAGGGTGCATGTAGAGCTATGGTCTTATCTATTAAATTCCCTTCTGATATGAAAAAGGATGTTTTTTGACCATAGTCACGTCTGACCCCCCCTTTTTTTTATTATATAAAGGTACTGACCTCCGCTACTTTAGGGCTTGACCTCTGTGGGAGAATCTGTGGAATGTCCGACATTACCGGGAACATGTAAGTGTTAAAAAGGGTGGCATGTTGATAAGTTGTACATCTCGTAGTGGATGTGGGCGGGGAAGAGCGTGCCTTTCATGATTCCTTCTGACAAAGCGTGCACTCCATCTCCTGTCAGTACAATGTGCACTGTTCCTAGTTTATGAGGGGGAGGAACATGAGTTCCATGCCTTTTCTCTATGGGTGTGTGCTTGTTAAACTGCCTGTATGGTGGAGCTAGGCGGAGAACTCTGCCTGCTGCAGCTGAGCTAGAGGGTGTGTGATCGTGGGGGAACGTGATTGGCTGCCTGTCAGTGTGGATGTTTACAGGAAGCATTGACTTAAGCTAGGCACACATGTGAAAATTCTCGTGTAATCGCCCCCAGATGACATCACCACACTGTGCTTGATCGGGGATCAATTGAACGGAAATCAATGTGCACCACATGGGCACATTGATTCCTGTTCAATGGGGACCCATTCTCCCTAGCTTGCAGCCCGTGTGAATCATAACATGCTACAAGCTGGGGAGAAGCAGCCTCACTCACACAGCAGCAGCAGCTTCCAAGTGAGGAGTGCTGCCTCCACTCCCTTCACACTGACAGCGGAGGGCTGAGCAGGAGGCAGGAGCAGCAGCTGCTCCAATACTTTGCATGAAGACTCGCGTCATTTTGGAACCCCGTTCCACATGTTGGAATCCCGTTCAATTGAGTTTCTTCGAGCAGGCTCTATTGATCCCGCTCGAAGGAAGGCACACACGGGTAGGTTTGTAAACAGATTAGAGTACAATCAATCACCGTGAGGGCACACATTGATTAATAGAACTTGACTCTTTTTACAGATTTACTCGTGTGTGCTTTAGGTGTTAAGCCTGCCATACACACACTGTTCGGCGACCGATTTTGCCGCTGACCGACAGGCGTGCATGCTCGCAACCGTCGACAAAATCGGCCGCCGATCGGGGGTGCCCACATGGGGCGACAGATCCCTGTCGCCCCACAGCTCAGCCGGCCAATGAACGGACATGTCCAATATTCTCTGATGCCGTTACTTTCAATGAAGACCGGCGTCTTCATTGAAGCTAACAGCCGGCACGCAAAGGGTGCCCGCCGATGCAGTCATTATAACATTATAACAACATAATAACTTTTTGAGGTATTTAAAAACAACAATAATAGCTTTTTAAAAGTAAATAAAGAAGTCCCAATATTATAAGACTGTGTTCATTTTTGAGGTAGATGGGAAAATTCTGGTGATTATTCGATTACTTCCATGATCTCGTTCAGGCCATCTGGATGTAAGGTCCTTAATTTATATATCCAGAATGTCTGTTTTTTAGGACTTGGAAGGCATTGTGCTGTTTTTTTTTAATCAATGTGTTCGATGGGGGTTACTCTTAGATAACCATCTTGTTTGTTATGAGCTGTCAAAAAATGTCGACCCCATGTAGGAGGTAACCATTCTTAATGTTTCTCCGGTGCTGGCTTATGCAGGAACGTAGATTCTGTGTAGCTCTCCCTACATATTGTAGGCCGCAAGGGCACTGTAAAAGATATATAACATAGTTCGTCCCACAAGTCATCAGTGGATTTTACTCCAAATTCCTTTCCCGTAGATCTGGATTGAAATGATTTTGTTTTGTGCACAATCCCTTGGCATGTGTGGCACCTTGGAGAACGGCATTTATAACTTCCTATAAGTGGTTCGTTATTCATGGTTTTTTGGACTGATGCTGTTTTTGTTGTTTCTTCAGTCTTTAGTTTGCTAGGGGCTGAGATATTTTTTAAAGTTTGGCCTCTTCAGAATGTCACTCGACCGGTAGGTGGTAGGACTGCTTTCAAATATTTATCCTGCATTAATATTTGCCAGTGTTTTGTCATGATTTTCTGAATGTCTCTAGATTTTGACTGTATACATAACTTGTCTTTAGCTGGCCATACACCTTCAGATTTCTCTGTCAGATTTCCTTCAGATCAGATCTACCAACAACCATGTAGTATAGTGTCCTCCCTGATAGAATACATAGTGATTGGAAGGTGTAGAAAGGTCCTCATATTACATGGTTTTGGTAAAACAAAATCTGATCTGAAGGAAATCTGACAGAGAAATCTGAAGGTGTATGGCCAGCTTTTCTCTGTGCCAGATAAGTCACTGACATCTTAGCCCTTTCCTGTCTCTCTCCTTACATACATAGGCAGTGTACACTTTGTTAGTTCTGCTAGTTAATACGCATAGATCAAAGCTTCATAAATAAATTACTTACATCCCACAGGTATAAAACATTTTCTAGAAATATTCATTATTTATGCAGCACAGTATGCATTAAATGCACACATGTACCGACTGTGTCTACTCCATGCTCTGATACAGAATAAGGCACCTCCATTATTAATGCTGCTTGGTAAGCTTTATTACCTAGAAATAAACTAGGACAATGCTAATAGGAATGATGTGGAATGGATAGAGGGAGGATTTCTGGGAAGTAACAAGCAGAGTTCTAGGAATGGGTTGAGTAGTATCTGCGAGTTGGTGGCATCCACACTCTGTTGACTGTATAAACCAGGGGTGTCAAACTCAAATACACAGCGGACCAAATTTAAAAACTTTGACAAAGTTGCATTTCAGCTATCCCCTTGCATCCCTAATTTCTAGCTGCTTCTCACTGGCACTTTTTCCCATACCTGCCAGATTCCTGACAATCCATCATCCTGCGCACTTCGATTTTTTTTTTTCTGTGACCCTTGCTCCAAGACTTCTTTTAAGTGTCCCAGGTGCCCAACCTGCAGCCTGAGGGCTGCATGCGGCCCTTTGGGTGCTGTTCAGTGGCCCCCCTCAGTCCTCCACTTGTGGCCCCTGAAACCTCACTGTTAACGCATAGGGCACAGGAACACACCTGTCCACCATTCACCAGCAAACTTGTCTCTGGCCAGGATCTTCTTAAAAATAGAAGATCAGGAGAGGCGAGGGACTTGCTGATTGGCTTTATGTGCACTACCGTACTACAGTGTTACCTAATGCTTGAAGAACAATTTAATACAAGTTTTGTTAGTTCAAAACCATGTCTTCTTGCTATGCCTGCTGTTATTTTATAAAAAAAAATTCTTCAAGTCAGTATAGATTGCAAATGTTATGTGCGGCACTGCTGAGCTGCCAGGACTCCTAGTTCTCTACATCTTGTGCGGGAGGACAGAAGGGCAGTCAGAGTGTAGCTGGGTAGGCAGATCTGTCGTGGATTAAGAATAGTTCCTCTGCGGGCCAAATTGTACCCCAGGGCCAGAGATTGACACCTATGGAATGTATCTGCTGTTGTTCTATGGAGGAATTCCAGACAAAATTCCAATAAATTAAATATGGAAACCATATATAGAGAGTTTTTTTAAAATGGCTGTGTACCCAAGGCAAACCTTTTTAGGTCTTTATCCTGAACCTCATGTTGTGTTTTGTTTTTTTTGTTTTTTATATTAGAAGTGTTATTTTTACTTAAACCAGATAAATTGAAAGCCTAGTTTTAAGATGCATTTCCAGATCAGCTATGGTAGTGACAAGTATTTTCATGGGCTCATTGGTTCACACTACTTTGGTGCTAGGAAGATCTTGCTGTTCTAGTATTACATTTTAGAAGCAAGGTACTCACTTAGTCCACCGGGCTTTGCCTACAACAAAAGTATTAGATCAGAAGGGAAGTGTCACCTTAACCCCATAGGTGTGTTGTCCCCATCCCAAATTAAAGTTATAAATGAGCACGGGAGGACCCTAGGGAGGACTGGCACCACCACCATTACTTTCCATATCACTGATGATACGTACTGCTATTAACCTGCTCACAGCTGATTGCTGAATTTAATCCTCCACCTAACAGTGGGAGGCCCCCTGTTTCTCCCGTGTCCCCATGCGATGGTTTGGACCCATGTGAGGCCTTTATTCCATTGACCTAAATAAACAAACATCTCCCGATGAAGGCATACGAAACGCGCGTCGAGGTGCTTTGAAGACTATCGCCCCCTTAGATGAACCATTTTGGAATCTGCCATTGTCTGGTTTGGAGATCTCTACATAGTGAATCCCTTCCTTGTCATGTTTTAACTATATAAAATAAATATGGGTTTTATTGTCAACTCCGTGGTACCCTATGGACTTTTATTTTTATTGACTTTTGATTCTGTATAACTCTTATTGTTTAAATCCTCCACATGGAGGTATGGTAGTAAAAATAGGGTGGCCCTGCCAAAGTCCCCTCGCCTTGCTCTCTGCAAGGGAAAACTGATGGTGGGATAGGCCATTACATTTGGCCTCCCCCCCCCCCCCCCATTACTTAAAAAATCTAACATTGAGGCAGACTGATGTATACCTAATATCACAAAACATGAGCCTGCCATGCAAGAAATCTAAGTTAAATGCCATACTCTCATATTTGACATCAACTTCTAATTTGTAATGGAGCTGAGTAGTTAAAGTTGCTCAAAATACGCTTTAAAAAATTCTTACGGCATATATAGAACAATGATTGCTAGCAGCAGCTTTAAATGTAAATTGAAAATTGAATGGCATCAAAATAGAAAATGTCTTGTGTATAGAGTAGAGTTTTCCTAAAAAAAACAAACCCAAAAACCTGTAAAATTCAGAGATGAGATTGATGGGTGAAGAGCAGAGTGCAGTGTATGAGAAGGGGGAGGGGAGGAATACTGAAGATGGAGGGGAAGAGGGAGGAGGAGAATGGTCCTCACGTGTCTCTATGTTAATACTGGATCCCCCCACACGCACACACTGCAGATCCAGCATCCCTGTGCACACACATCTCCGCACTACACACCGATGGTGACAGGCACACAAAGGACCAGGGCTGATGTCCACTGTAGCCATACTGTGTGTCAGGCTGCCTGCTGTCCCTCTCCTGTCCCCTTTCCCTGGGGCTGAATGGTTATGTATGAATGATGCGTCTAGGGCTGCTCTGGGTTGTAGCTGCTGTGATCTTTGCCATGTCTGAGCTTGGTAAGTATGATGCTGCAGGAGATGGGTGGGCAACCTGCCATCCTCTATATTTCTGCCTGTGACTTGAATGTGTCATCTCTGCCCCAATTACCCCAATCTTTCCACCCCCGTTGTGACCATCTGCTATGTTTCCTTCTTTGCCTGTGACATACATCATCCTCAATTCCCATCTTTTACTCGTCGTCAGAACAGAGAATCTCTGCTTCCCATCTTTTCTGTACTGCTCACTCTGCTCATAATGCATTAATTACTGCATGCATCCTCCACCTCTGTACCTGACATTCGCAGGAACGCTGTTCCTTTTCCTATCCCATTTCCTCTATCCAGAACTTCTAAAACTTATCGTTATCTCTGTCTGTTATTTCCTGCACCCTATTTCTCCTGCACCCTATTTCTATATACCACTTGCATCCACTGTCTTTCCCATTTTCAAGGCCCACCATCTTTCTGTATTTCTGACATTCAATCGACTGTCTCTATGTAACTGTTATTTCTGTCCCACGATATAGCTGCAACCTTGATTC
Source organism: Ptychadena robeensis (assembly GCA_036250615.1). Classification (NCBI taxonomy): domain Eukaryota; kingdom Metazoa; phylum Chordata; class Amphibia; order Anura; family Ptychadenidae; genus Ptychadena; species Ptychadena robeensis. Next base: position 15,469,851 of record CM070042.1, read on the forward strand.
CTAGACTCATCACCTGTTACCTAACCTTCAGACCTACCGTATTTTTGTAGCCTAAATTACAACATCCAACTTCCTCTACCTAATTTATATGGTCACTATCTTCCATACCCCTAATTCTAAAACCTCAACAGTCCCCATTTCAGCCATCCCCTGCATCCCTTATTTCTAGATGCAATTAACTGCCACTTTTTCCCAACCCTGCCAGATTCCTGCCAGTCCATCGTTCTGTGCACTTTGATTTTTTGTCTGTGACCCTTGCTCCAATACTTCTTTTAAGTGTCCCAGGTGCCCAACCTGCAGCCTGGGGGCTGCATGTGGCCCTTTGGGTGCTCTTCAGTGGCCCTCCTCAGTCGTCCACTTGTGGCCCCTGAAACCTAGATGTTAATACATAGGGCATAGGAGCTCACCTGTCCACCAATCCCCTGCTCATCTTTGGCCAGGATCTTAGAGAGGGAAGAGGAGGAAAGGCGAGGGACTTGCTCATTCGCCGTCTGGGTAGCTGATTGCCTTTATGTGCACTACCATATTACAGTGTTACCTAATGCTTGAAGTAAAGTTTACAAGTTTTGTTATTTTAAAATAATGTCGTCTAGCTCTGCCTGCTGTAATTTTTTTTTTTATTAATAAATGCTTCTACAAGTCAGTATGTATTGAAAATTTTATGTGTGGCCCTTAAGTGATGCAGAGATCCGCACTTGGGCCCCTCAATGTCTATTCAGTAGTCCACCACTGGTCTAAGTTTTCTCGTTTGTTTGTTGTAAATCCAATGTCTTAAGCTGGTCATACACCTTTAGATCTCTCTGTTAGATATCCTTTTGATCTACCAACAACTATGTAGTACCGGGTCCTCTGTGATGGAACACAGGTAGACTTGATAGTTTAGAAAGTTCCTCATATTACATGTTTTTGGTAAAACAAAAGGAATATCTAAAGGAAATCTGACAGACAAATCTTAAGGTGTATGGGGGACCCTTAGACCTTTTTTTACTTTTTTAATTAGTTGTTGCCCATATTAATCCCAGACTTACATATTTCCTGATTGTCTTCATCTGCTTTTGATTTCCATTCCAACTTTGTCTGTTTTCTAGCTTGTACCCCAATCTTTTCACTCTCTAACCTCCCATGTTTCCATGAACCTAGATTCCTCTCTAGGAATTAAATACACTCTGTGTTGTTGTTGATTGAGCTCTGAAGATATCCGAGATTCCGCCTGTGCACTTTTTACCCTGTAACTGAATTGGTTTTCTGTGTAATCCACAATCTTCTCACCATGCAAGTACACCTTTCCACCATATACCCCACATCTGTGTATTCCACCCTGTTCCTTCATCTGTCATATGCTTCCACCCCCCACACCCATTACACTGTAATGACTTACTTCTGTGCCTTGGCGACTGTCATATATTTTATTATCTCTGCCATAAAGCAATAACCAGTACTGAAAGGGTAATAGATCAATGGCCTCCTCCCATAAGTATTTTGCAGAGGGTAGTTCTAAACCAGGGCTCAGGATGTGTGATATACTAAGCAATTTTCTATGAAACCCTTGGCAGGCATTTTGTATTGCACAAGAAGCAGGTGTTTGTTCCTGAAAGGAGCAGGGCTTCCCTTCCTTCTCATCCATTCGGTAACATCAACAGATACTGCAATGCATCAGGTAGATCTGTGCAATGCTGGGAGGAGGGAAGAGAGAGGTGGCTGGTTAGAGGAGAGGGGTGGAAGCTTGTTAGAAAGGAGAGGAGGTCATCCTACTGCTTCTCCTGGGATAGCAGGTGATTGGTGGAGGTTGCAGGTTGGATTAGATTCGATAGCTGAACTGGTTCTCTTCTGTATTTACAAGTATTGATTGTTTTGCTTTGCATCATCTCCCTGTACCTTTTTAATTTCTCCAATTATAATGAAACCTAAATATAATGCTCCTTTTTAAATGCTTTATATGAAAGACTTTCTTGCTAGATTGAATTTGCAGTTGTGCTTGAGGTTCTTGGAAGCTTTTCCTTTCGCGGCATGTAGACACTTAACTCCTGTATTCTGCTATGAGGATATTTGTTGGTTGGTCAAGCAGATAAGCTGCTACAAAACAGCAAAAATAAATATCTCCTCAATGGTGGGTTTACACATGTAGTTTTTTTTTTTTTGTTCGATCAACAAAGAACGAACGATTTTTTGATTGATTGAACAAAAATCTAGAATGACCAATTTGTACGATGGATAAATTTTGTTCGACCTTGAACAAAAAATTGTTAGAAAGGTCATTGAACATGTTGGTAAATTTGTATCGAAATGAACGAACGATGTTCCACAAAGACATCGAACAAAAAATCTAATTGGCAGTTGATTGAAGAAAAAATCTACACATGTAAACTCACCTTTACATTGTGATTTCTAATATGTCCAGACTTTTAGCTAAAAGGACATAAGATCCACAGCATACTTGCCAAAAGGATCTTTATTCTTTATTTATACACTAGCCTTTAATAAACTTTCAAAAACCATTATTTTTTCACCAGCATTGAATCTAACTTCTTTTAACAAGTGTTGCAAATATTTTCAAGGAAATCTTATCGTTTTTGCTCATCTATTGAAATTCGTGCTTCCCTTTTGGTTTGTCTCTGGCATACATATTAGAAGGGGCTCACTTCCTTCTTAGCCTTCTGAGCGTTCTCCCCGAATTAACTCGGGCTGAGTTTCATGCATCATGAAACTCAGCCCCAGTTAGCCGGAGGAGCGCCCGAGGTCTCGCCATCTTCTGACGGCGGTCGGGAGCATCGGCATGTATGCCGATGCTTCCGGGTCCGCCCCCGATCGCATCACCGGTGACGCGAAGGGGGCGGGGGTAGGCAGCGCCATAGACCTCCGTCAAACTGGAGGGGCGTCGCCTTTCTTCAGCATAAGTCCGGCGTCTCCAGTGACGCCGGGCTTATGTTTACTACCCTGAGCTGAGCTGGCAATCGCGGCGGAGCACATTGTGCTCCGCCGCGATTGCCCGTGGCACGGTTATAAAAAAACCGTGCCACGTGGCAAACGCTCAGAGGGTTAAACTGTACACAGCCAGATATTTGTTGTTGGGAACAATTGTTCATGATCATGAATGCTGTACAAATGGCTTGTTTGGATCATTGGGGAGGGGCAGGATGAGCTGCATACATTGCCATAGCAAATAGGGAGCAGGTTGTTTGGTCAACAATTTGTTCTGGCAGATTGCTACACAACTAACTGACAACTGTAGAAATGCAAATTTTTCATCTTTGACAAGATTATCTCAGTTGACATTAATATAGCATGTACCGTATTTTTCACCATATAAGACGCACCGGCATATAAGACGCACCCAGTTTTTAGGGCAGGAAAGCCAGGAAAAAAAATTCGGTATATAGAGCTTTAAGCTGGCCTCACACATGGCAACTTTTCTTTTCGATCAACTTAAGAAATTAATTGTTTTATTCAATCTTAATAAAGAAAACAGAAAAAGTGCTTATCTTTTAGGTTGGGAGACTTCAGTTGATCGTACCAGTATCTTAAGGTTTTTTAGAAATTCCATTTGGTTTGAATCTGATCAAATTTTGGACCATGTGCACAGTCCTTTGGAATGGAATCAAATTGAGGGAATAGGTTTTGCAATACACTGTATAGATAATATTGGGCAATGGTCCGACTGAGTGATTCTGCCCACATCCCATATTATAGCGCAAGTCAATTGGGTGGCATACCATGTTGAATAAGCGGTGATGATAAATCAGACTGCTATGGAGTCCCAGAAACAATTAGTTTTAGAACCAAATGTAGGGCGCCCAACCCTGAATCCGTAACAAGATTGGGGTCGCACTGATTTATCGGGAGCCATCCTCTGCCAGCACCCGTTCATATACGCAGAACAAGCATCCTGTCGAGTGAGCGCTGAAGCAGTTCGGTACAGACGGTGAGGCTAGGATACGGACGCCACATCTGCATCAACGCAGTCCCTCTCTATCGGGAGGAAGACACCACATGGCTCACGGGGCCCTTGTGACAGAGAAGAATGGATAGGACGACTTGCAGAATTATCGTGAAAAAGCAACAGGAGAAGCACTGTTCCAAGCAAATTCGCATTCGGGAGAACGAATCCTTAGTGATATCATTAATATACTGAAAGAACCATCCTTGACCAGAATTTTGAGATAGGGCGCGCGGGGCAGACCAAAAACAGTGAGCCAGAGGGCCTTAAAGATCCACATATTACGATCAGGTACCCGAGGTAATGATGTGAATGCAAAGACAGTTAGCGAATCGCTACGTCAGAACCCAGATACGCTTAGCAAATTTTGATTGGGTTTCCCTCCATTTGCTCGTACGTGATAAGTTTGCACAACCAGAAACATACCTCTTACACCTGCTGTCCGGGACGCTCAGGTATGTCCAAAGCTCTTGTTCGTCCAAGGAGAGTGCGTTCCCGCATAGCCATATTTGTCGTTGTCGGTGTCAGGACTGTAGTTGGTAGAGTTCGGGAAAGCGAAGTCGGAGGCGGCTTGCAAAAAGGAGTCAAAAGAGTTGAGCTTGAAACGCAGATCTGCTTGGACGGGACCATGGCGCTAGGTGTAAGGAACACGCCAGAATCTAATTACTATGGTTGTGGTAACAGCACCTGGACGAGGGGGGCAAGACTCAAATCTCTCGCGCCAATTGGGAAGGATAGCGGGTACGTCGGAATACATGAGACCTTATGGACAGTTGTGCTATCATCGTGATGAGAAACCATGAGCCGTCGCGAGACAGCTGGTATGCCCCCCCCCCCCCTCAAATCACAACAATGGTACGGCATGACCGGAGTGCCAACACTCGGCAGGCCTCGTATGAGGCCGCTGAAACAGGTCGAGTTCAGATATTCGCCGTGCTCCCTCATGCCACCCACATGTCCCCTGAACACACAAGAGCTTCCTCAGGAGAGGGGTAGTCGGGCAGGGGGGCCTTGTAAATAGAGCTTCCCCAACGCCTCTACGAGGGGGCAGCAACACAATGGCAGCCTGTTCCATAGCCAGTTGGAGAAGCAAGAGATGTCACGGACTTATCAGCCACAATCATAGCAAAGTCACACCAACTCGGAGAACAGCCATCCTATAAAGACGTATACTCTGGCAAATGAGACTGCCAAGACCGCGAACCGCCATCCGAGCATTAGAAAGAGTTACAACTTTTTGTAATCCACCCGATGGCTTCGATCTCTGCTATCACACAACAATAAACAACAAAACGTACGAAATCGCAATCGGACCTGGAGCTTTCCGACATCTACATGCTTCAACAGCAGGGGCACGTCTGCTGCATCGGGTATAGGGAGTCGGGAAACAGGACATCTTCAATCAGACTGCGCCTGCCGAACAACGTAGGGAAGGAGAGGCCCACACATGCCAACCGCTTACAATGTCTGAGCTTGATGAGGGGTAGGATGCATCTAAACGTATGTCTATTAGATGGAACAGAGCGGGAGGGGACCCTCCCCACCACGATTCCCCAAATATGATAATAGAATGAATCATGTGATCCTATAGAGAAGGGAGAAAGTGTCATCCCACTACCCCAAAGTGCCCACGAATCATAAAAGGCAAGATTTTCACTGTTATAGAACTGATTAATGTTGAGTACCGGAGACCGAGAAAGCACCACGATAACAACGTGGCACAAAAGATAGACAGGGATGTGATTTCACGAAGGTAATGGAAAATCACAATCGATCAAGGGGTGCAGCACGGGAAGTGCTTGCAATATCTGAATGACGTCACGGACTAACACATGCGTCAGGTTCGTAGCGGGGCACGGGGCTGGGTGGTGAAACCTCCCATAGTGAGTACATGACACATTGGGGGAGATGGCAGCCGTAAGACAGGCAAGTGCTTGGAGAGCGGGTTCCAGCGCCAAGAAGATAAAAAGGAGCGACAGTAAGGACGGTGCGAGGCACCTGGCATGACCCATATCTGCAGAGGAAAAGTGCCAGGAGACCGTGCCACCCCCAGATTCCAATCTAGCATCTGGGAGCAGAGTACATTATGGCGCTGAGGAAATGAGATGCAACGAGAGCCCCCGCAAGCCATAGTGCTGGATCAACTCAAGAGATCGCGTCACGTGCTGAGACACCCCCCCAATCTCCCCTGTGTACAGGACCCAGACACAAAGGTGGGTGAGGTCCACTATCAGCAGGGCCCAGAAAGCCCGCCTGATGTGACATGCTGTCTAAAGCCCCCCCGATACACACATACAATGCGTATTTCATACGTCAATTTCACTGTCCAATCAAATTTATGTTCTAAAACTAATGGCACCAACACGCATGTAGTATGAGGACTTTCTACGACACTTGATCCAATCATCTAATGTGTTACTAATCAGCCACTATACTACACAGTTTGTGTGTTAGAATCTATGGAGACTGGTATGGAGACACTGACTCTTAAGTGTATGGGGAGCTTAAAGTCGAAACATGGCCTTCCCACTTTATCTCCTGCGAATCGACTGGCGGGCGATTGCTCCATTCATGTCTTGGAAACGAAAAAAACCCGGCATGCGATCTCTTAATCACATGGGGACAAGCTTCAAATTAGTTGTAAGAGGGCGATTGACTGATTTTGCAGGCGCGATGAAATGTCAGTGCTGCGCCAGATGATACAATAGGAACATAGCCTTTAATGGGAGACATTTTTATTTGTGTCAAATGTCCCTTCTATAAAATATGAGACTTCTATAACCTGCATGAGGAGATGAATCTGGATTTACCATTGGCGAATCATGTTATGCTTTTCGGATGACCTTAATAGAGTATTATAGGATAAGGTAAACAGCCTTTAGTTTGCGTTCTTTTAGTACCTGCTTTTTCACAGTTCAAACCCATTTTGCATGTGACAGTGACTCAGAGCAGCAACGCATTATTCAGACCTCTTTTATCTATTATTGTTCACAGACAGCGCATCTTCCTGATGGATTACAACACATGTCGTGATGCATATCGGTAAGGTGATCAACAGACAGGGCATGTGCAGCAATGCAGGAACATTCATGTGGTGAGACCGGTAACATGAGTGTCACAATGCACAAGTTCCTGGAACATCAAGTCTGTGTCATGCACTCGAATTAAATTTTTGTGAAAACTGAGATTCCAACAGTGTAGACACTTAAAATTCTAGCGGAATTGGATAGAATGTACGATTGACTTTAAGCCCCATACACCTTACAATCTCGATGTACAATGATCGTCTGTACAAAAGAAATCCTGTTGTTGTTCACCTAACCAAACCCATGTGATAATATGAAAAAAAAAAAAAAGAATCTTTCTTACCTTCCAATCACTATATATCAATCAGAGATCAGGAGAGGACCCGGCACTACATAGATGTTGTCATGAAGTATATCGTAAGTGATGTAATGAGACTGTGCGCATAAAAGTAGTGTTAGGGGGCACTGTTTTCCCAATATAGGGTCGGTGGATGACGAGATAGAGTGGAGACCAACCTGGACCTCTGCTCGCGTATACGGGGTCCCGACATCTGAAGAGTCCCGAGCAGACCTGCACTGCTCGGCGGAAATGGATTTATTTGATTTACACATCCGCCTGATGTAGGACGGCTGACCGTACTCATAGACATTCAGCCGATTCACACAGAGACCACGGCACGAGAATGGAAGATCGGAGACTCGCGCAGAATGAAGACAGTGTCCCCTCCGTCAGCAGATCGTCTATCTGCATATGTTGCGGAACCCATCCCGCTAAGGGCGTCTACAAGGGGTCCCAACTTAATGAAACAAAGCCCTTAAGGTAGCCATATATACCATCGATCTAGGCAAGCAACTGAAATTAGGCAAAGTGGACGACTTATTACGCGTGGTGAACTGTCACCACTCTGTAGCCTTCTGCTACAAATGTCGGAACAGTCAATCCTGTCGTTTGCCTAACACACAGGACTGCACGTAGTCAGACATCTAGCCAATTAGTGCATCGGCAGGGGGAGGAGACACTTCCCCCCTCTGAGTTAAACACCTGAGGGGCGCGAGATCAGGTGCAGATCAAGAACCGGCATGTCGTATCCATGTGCGGCTTTTTGTCTACAAAGTCAGTGGCATACTCGCGACAAGTTATTAGCGGCATACCAACTGTGTTAATGTGCACGTGCAGCAGCGAGCACGCAGGTTTGGTCCTAGGTACTCCAGATTAGGCCGGCGAGTCTGCCCGTCTATGGGGGCTCTTAGAGATTCTCCTAATGTTACTGTATATCAGAATTTACACTCGCACCGAGCCCACTTTATTAACCCATCAACTCGGAGAGAGTGGACTCAATGGAAAAATGATGGGATAATGGATTAGACATGGCAATGAGAAAGGAGCAGCAACCGGAACTGCTACAGATACCAACTGGTCACAAGGGAACAACAATGGTACGATTGAAGAGACACTACCATCAATGGACGTTGGACCCCTTTTTCCTTCATCCGCTATGGTGGCATATAGATTCAACAAGGTAGGAAACATTTCTCAGAGACATTGGTCCCATCATTATGACATGCAGCATCCCGCAGGAGAGTTTGCATAGCACGATTCGTTTGCCTCTCACTTCCATGATAGGCGATATTCTCCGTGTCACACCACATTCCCAAGGTGTTCTATTGTATTGAGATCTTGGTTACGCGTGGCGCCGATTTGAGTAAGAGTACAATGCTCAAGTCAGTGCATATCTCAAGAAACCAGTCTTAGATGATTCGAGACTCTATATCATTAGACAGCTATAGATTATAATCAGAGGGCACGAAGGCGGAGTTCACACATTTTGGATCGCGGGGAACACGCAGGTGGTGGCAGCCAATCGCCCCAGATAGTGGCCAGTATGCATCAATGTGGACTGGATGGTGGAGAAACTCAACACGCGTAATAAAAACGCATCTCAATTACTTTTTAACCCACCAACCCAATCTAATCGCTCGACAAAAAGGAGGTGGGTTAACGAATCGCTTGGGTCTACGCACTCATAGCGGAGCGCTGTGTAATCCTACACATACAGTGAAACACCATAATGACGACTACACCATAAGAGGGGATGTGTAAAAAAACAAAAAAAAAATAAAGGAGCGCTAGTCTGGAGATTAATGTAGATATATGGAGGATGGGGACAACTTATAATGGAATGTCCGGACCCATCCGATCACTGGTATACTGGAACCC
>CM070042.1:15488303-15508325 GCA_036250615.1 Ptychadena robeensis
TCTGAGTCGGAAGAATCAGAAACTGACGAGTCGGAGTCGGGGAATTTATCGACCGACTCCACAGCCCTAGTTACAAGTGATTCGGAATCTGTGTTTTATGATATTCAGGCATGTTTTATAAAGTACTTTATCTAGTAGCACCCAATTTTCTTTAAGTTTGTGTTAACATCATCTTCTGTCACTGTCTTGCAGTCAGCCCATCTGGCTAGTGTCAGTTTCCTGGTTCCAACATTTAGAAAAGAGTTCATCCTGGACTTGGAACTAAATCAGTAAGTAAAAATGGCTTTTCTATTTTTGTACAATTTAGCATTTTTCCATAGGGCAAATGTACCATCCAAAGGGATGAAAGAGCCACGGGGAAAACAGATTGTGATGCTGCGGGACTGACGATGATGATGATTCTTAAACTGTAGCACTTGTAAAAGCAGTGGTGAGCAACCGAGTTGATATGGAGGGCCACAAGTGTGGCCCTTGGCATCACTAAAGGGCCGCACATAACATCAATCTAGACCCTCCCCTGTTGACATATCTCAGCAGGCGGTGGACGAGATCCCCACAGGCAGTCAAAACCAGACAGCACCATTTCCGAAGAGACTGCAGGGTGTGTCCCATCTCCGAAGAGACTGCAGGGTGTGCAGGGCTGGAACATACAGTATATTGGCTTTTACTAGGAGTAGAACCACTGAGAGCCCAGCCACTAGGTTATATAGAATTTGCATTTGTAGTTCACCCTGGAACATGCTGTTAACATATTCACTGTGGAGGAGGGCTGAGTCTGATGGTCACAGCAGGTTATGTGCTTAAGTCTTAATGAGCAGCTCATTCCACATGCGGAATTGCAAGCGCAGTGAATATATACAATACTTCCAGAGTGAATATGTAAATGGCATGTGAGCTACCAGTGTAAAGTCTCTATTAGTTAATCTCTGGGCTCTGAGAAGTGGCTCTACTCCTAGTAAACATCAATGTACTCTGCATACCCTGCTTGTAAATGCTTTAACTCTTCTCTTGCTTCTGCGGTCAGGAGCCTACTGCCTCAGAGTTCAGGATAACAGGCTTCAATAATAAGAAACAACTAATAGCTAGAAGAGTAATGATCAAAACTACCAGATGAGGGTTAGAAAGCACATATTCACATAATGAATGAAGCAGAATAGGGATAATATTGAGCTGAGGTCCTCTGGTAACTTTCCTCTTTAGCAATGGAAATGGTAAGCAGCATTGTATTGATAATTACCAGATCACACTACATATGTTCTGATACTAGCAGTCAGAGGTAGCTGTGCTTTAGAACTCGCATTGCAAGGCATATGAGCTGCATGTTTGCATTGTTTAAGGCTTGCACTATGATTCCTGTTTCTCTTACAGCCATCTGTTAGCATCTGGCTATGTTGAAATATACTACGATGATCACAACAATACTCGGGTGCAGGTGAGTGTCTCTTGCAACTAGAAAATAAGTAGCGGTTAATATCTCCCATATCTCAAGTATATTAAGTTTTAGTTTCTGTGTTGAATTTGATATGTAAATATTTGTTGTATTGCTTAGCCCCAAGCTCACCCCACACTTTGCAATTTGAATGTAGGGCATGCTTGATTAGATGCACATTCATTTTTAGTTGTAGTAAGTTGTTTGTGCAGGGCTATTACATATTTAGGTTAAGCTAATCTTGATTACTGTATCTTATGATTGCAGGGTTTTGGGATATTTTGAGATTAAATTTTTTTACTGCCTTTTTTATTTTGGGAGGAGCTACATCCTGAGCGGAAAATAGTCCTCTACCAGTATGGTACAGAGAGTAGAAGCAGTAATCTCCCTGTAAAGCCCTCCCTCTCAGCTATAATGTAAGCTCACATGCCAGTCATCTACACCAGCTATACTTCATAAAAATATTAGAAATTTAAGCTTTTGTTTTAAAGAACCTTAGACATTTAAGCTGATTAAAACAAAGTTGTAGTTTGCCTTTAAAATGTTCGTTACCTGGCTCTTCTATCAGTTTGAGATTGGTTTTGGGACCTTGTGCTTTATATACTCAGATAAGTATGTACTGTATGTTAAGAGCACTAACTTACCTATTTCTTTCTCGTTCCAACTGATGAAAGGTAATAAAGGCTAAAGCCCCCCATACACGTTCTGATTTTTCGTATGAATTTTGCCCGACCGACCAACGTAATCGATCGGGAGATTAATCGGATAAGGAATTATGTACCCGACAGATGCCGATTTCTCAAAATCGGCCAAAAAATCGGTCGGGAACGCTTTGGACCTGTTCGTAACTTTTTGGTCAATCTGCTGTTAATAAATAGGGTCGGGCTGATGGATCGGTGATTATTCGAATTCCGATTTTTCATGCTACCTGACCGACCGACCATTATATTTTAAGTGAAAATCGGGTGACGCGATCGGACGAAAAATCGGTCGGGAGAATAATCGGAACGTGTATGGGGGGCTTAAGAGAGACAGAAAACTAGCTTTATCAGAAGAAGGTCAGAAATGGCCGTTTACATATATCTTTCTTTTCAGGTTTCCTTTAAATCTCCCATGTTCTGTCTTCATGTTAATTAATTGGATCTGAATTAATAACGGAGTTGAAAAAAGTTACATGTTTGGCATCTATTATTTATTACTGCCGGAGAGACATGGGAAGAGGGAGTTGCTCCTAGAGCTCGGTGAATAAAATGGGTCATTGAGGGAGGTATGGGCTCTCACCGCGCATCTCCCAACTTGGCACATTCAGTTCTTTCAACTGCAGCGAACTAATAAATGAATCTTCAGTTTACCTCGGGCCACGTTCTGTGGGAGGTGGAGGGACCCAGATATTGTTTTATCATTATTTCCACTTCACTTCAAATTCGGGCCTGTTATGTAATGAAAATAAAATGTACATGCTAAGACAGAGGGCGCAAAGAAGGCATCTTCTCTCTACTGTGCGCTTTACACGTTCAGCTATGACCTACATAAAACATGATTAAGGAGACTGTATGGGGGCAGTGAAAACTGTATGTACTTGTTCATCTGCAGTCAGATAGGCACTTTTGCTTATAGTTGACAATGCATCCAGTTTGTGGCTCTTTTGTACATTGTTACAGTAAGGGCTTGGCCCCACTTGGGCGGTAACCTGCGTTGTCATAGATCACTGGACAAACCTGTGCAAAACAGGTGCTACATTTGTGTAAGGCTATGTCCCCACTTGGGCGGTTGGCCTATTGCCCCCGGATCACGTCCATGAATGGACGCTGTAAAAAATCACGCAATTTTTAACCGTGTCCATTCATTCTCTATTGGCGCAATTTCAAATGTAGCACCTGTTTTGCACAGGCTAGTCCAGTGATCTATGACAAAATGCTGTAGTGTAGGGGGAAAAGACGGCCATAAATGGGTTACTTTTTCCAGTTTGATCTGATTTTGATTTTAATTTACAATGTAAAATTAGACATAGAAAGATTTCAGGAGACAATAACTGATCGGGAATACAAAATGTAACATTCAAATGCAAGTTTTGGTTACTGTCTAAGATCAGGGTGAGCAATCTAAGGTCCGGATCCATCCCATTTATCTTTTTTCACATGGTTGAAAAGATGCTCTCCTCTGCTTGTTCTCTGCAATGATGCATAATGCCTAGAGATATGCAAACGTTGCCTTGGGGATGATGCAGTGACTTGATTATGACACTGTGGGCGCATCCTCATGGTGACAACAGGCAGTCTCCAGGAATGATCTCTGCTCATTGCAAGGAATGAGCATTTTTTTTTATTTAAGCGCAGTCTACTATTACTTATCACCACCATCATAAGAGATGCTGGCTATGCATGAAACATATGGGGGGTTGGCCATTACAGGCTCTTGGTCTGGCCCCTTTATAAAATTTAAAAAGTTAATGTGGCCCACAAGTAAAAAAAAAGTTGAATTTCTTCTCAATGTGGAAAGATTTCCTCTTGATGGCAAGTCTAAAGTCCAGAATGTTAAGAAAAACTGCACAAGGACAGGAAGAAAATATTTTTTACCCTTCCTTCAGAAGTTGACATAAAATATTTCCTTCATGTTGGAACAGTTACATTTTTTTCTACAGTTAGATTTTGTTTTTTTATAGGCCAGTTGTCGATGAAAGGCTAATGCTAGCCATACAGGTTAAAAATCGGCCGCTTATCGGCATGTGTATGGCTAGCATTAGCCATACACATGCCGATAAGCGGCTGATTTTTAACCTGGCCGATGGGCGTGCGTGCTCGCGCCGTCGGTCAGGTTAAAAATCGGCCGCTAATCGGCATGTGCCCACATGGGGCGACAGATCCCTGTCGCCCCACTGCTCGGCCGGCCAGAGAACGGACATGTCCGATAATCTCTGGCCGATGGGAGCCGAGGGCATTAGCTTCAATGAAGACTGGCGTCTTCATTGAAGCTAATGGCCGTCACACAAAGGGTGCCGGCCGACTGAAGGGGCCCCATAATGCACCAGGGTGCAAACATGAGGACGTCATCACGTTTGCCTCCCGGTGCAGATCGGGACTGGTCTGTCTGCACCCATCGGGGTGTGTATGGCAGCCATAAGGCAAGGACATTTTGTTGTTAAAGTGTTTATGACCTTGTAATGCATAATTGTATTAAACCTTCCATGGCTAACACGGCACACACATATTTTTTTCATAAATGTTTTCACATTTCCAGAGTACGTTTTAGAGCCAGATATTCATTGTGCTTCTAACTTCCTTGTTGACACAACAACATAGCTTTTAATGTATTCACATCATTTGTCAGCTCTGACAAATTTTTAGTGAGGGACTACAATGAACTCAGACCTCTCCTCGTGTTTTACCCTAGCCCATAATAGGACAATTAGAGACCTTTATTGTTACATACATCTTAATTTTTGGAAACTCGCCATAGTATGGTGGCTTAAAAAAAGGCCTTCAGCTGAGATTGTACAAAATTGTGTTTTGAATTCAAATTTCAACTTAAAATAGTTCAGCTTTCGAAGATTTATGTTCCATCTTTGGTTATTTTATTTTCCCAATAATGGTTATGGTTTTCATGATTTAAATTTTTGGCTTGAGGTTGTAGTATTGCAATTTGAAGTGATGTGTGTATTTTTCAGAGCCCGGGTTCAGCAGGAGATCACTGTTATTACAGTGGTCATGTGCGTGGGGTAGAGGTCTCGTGGGTGGCCATCTCAACTTGCTACGGGCTCAGGTGAGTGTTTCAAATTAGATGAGCGATGGCTGGCTTTTGGCAAAGCTTTCTGCATCTCTGTATTGATTTCCTCTTAAATGGCTTGTAGTGCTGAGACATTTGGTGTCAATAGGAGGTATGAGGGGGTGGAGGAACAGTGCAGGATGTTACAGAGGAACTGTCCTCAAGATGCTGCTACTGACTCTTCATCATTATGTCTGTTGACATAACATTGAAATAGACATCTCCGAGGTCACCTATTGTAAGAATATATGGATTACAGAGAGCTCTCGAGAGAATGAAATTTAGATATAATAATTGCTTCACATGCTTTATAGCTGCTGGTGAATTCTAAAGACAAGTTGTGGGATTTCAAGTGCCAGTAAACCCTGTGCAAAGTCAGACCATAACCCCCCCCCCCCCCCCCCCCCCCCCCCCCCCCCCCCCCCCCCCCCCCCAGTTTCTGCATGATTTGTTGGGTATCTTAATTCACTTATGGAATTAAGGCTACAGAGCGTTTATTTAACACAATTTGTAGGAATTGTCGCGTCCGGTGCTGGCATAAAAATCGCTCCATTTACTTCAATGGCAATGCTTTTATAGCAGCTTTGCAGAAGCATGTACAAATGCCTAAGAGCAGTTGTTATGGCCCAGGTTGTATAGTCAGGTTACATGTTCAGAGAACCTGTCTTCCAAGAGAGAAGAGTTGAGGAAAATCACCCTGTAAAGGGGGCCCTCCAGATCCTGAATGAGCCCCCCTAACTGATGAAGTCACATTGTGGGGATATGAGTCCCCAACCTTAATGAGAAGTCTTCTGCATCTAAATTCGTTGTTCTCCTGAGGGGGGTGTAAAAAAAAACATGGAACATGGTTGTGTAGCGTTATGCATAGATATCAGATTATAAAACTTGTTTACATGTGACACATACTGTGACACATAATATAATATCTGAAGGATAATACCGAATGGCATGGTATGTCTCACCTGTGGGGATAATGATCAAGCTCTGTGTTGCAAAACATAATCTGATAAGAAAACTCTGGAATTCCTGACTGCTTTTTGGTATTACTCGAATATAAGCCGACCCAAACATAAGCTGAGGTACCCAATTTAAGAAAGAAAATCTGGAAAAACTGAATGACTTGAGTATAAGCCTGGGGGTGGTAATGCAGCAGCTTAGGCTCAAAAACACACAGCAAATGTACTTTTGTTTAGGAGATGTTATTATCTAATTCAGCCCCTGAACATGATATCATCACTAGAAGTGCTGGAGATGTAGAGAAGGGATGTGGGAACATTGAAAATAAAAAAGTATTGCCCTAGCATTTCAAGTTCTTGCACAAAAAAAGTTACAATTTGACTTTATTTTGAACCTAAAAAACTACATGTGCTAGAGCAGGGTTTCTCAACTCCGGTCCTCAGGGACCCCCAACAGTGCATGTTTTGAAGAAAACCTGAAACAATCACAGGTGAGGTCATTTGTGTCTCAGCAGAGCTCATTAAACCTTGGTGGTCTTCTGCAAAACATGCACTGTTGGGGGTCCCTGAGGACCGGAGTTGAGAAACACTGTGCTAGAGCAATAATTTTTTACATCTCCAGCATTTTGGTGATGATAGCATGTTTGGGGGCTTTGCAATTCACTCATAAAATCCACCTACAAAATGCAGTGATTTTCATTTTTTGAGCACATTTCAGGTGCTGAAAAATAGGGCTTATATTTGAGTATATACGGTAATTTATGTTTGTGCAAATTAATATAAAAGGATTAATGTGGGGAAATTTTGTTTCCTTGCCGTTATAGCAACACAAATATTCATACAGACTGTTATTATTGTTGTCTTGTACAAAATCATTTAATGATGACAATCTTTACATTCCCTGTCCACCATCAGGGTTATTGGACATGGGTTCATGGGAGATCATGGCAGATACAGTAGACTTTCTGGAAATTCTAGGCAACTACACTACCCAGCATGCTGTGCTGCCTTTTTTTAGCTGTTGTAGAACTGCAACTTCCACCCTGCTCTGCTACCATTCCTACTGACTTCTCTTGTCATTCTGCCTTCTACTCACTACACAGTACTATTTTTTTGGACTATGAGACCCCCCCCCCCCCCCCCCCCCCCCCCCCCCCCCCCCCCTCTCGTTCAGCTCTGCCTGTGCCGCACACAGCCAGAGCACTGTGTAATCAGCCAGTCCATAAGATTACACAGTGCATAGGAGAAATCCACCCAAGGGCAGATCTTTGCTTGTTCCTCCCCCGACTTCTGATTGTCTGGCAGTGCTAGGAGAGGGTGGGAACACTGTGTGAAATCAGAAGAGGAGTAAAGGGAACTGCCAGCATTGAGAGAAAATAGGCTGCAAATCTCGCCCTCTTTGCTGGCTGACAGCTTGCATGGCCACAAAAAGGCTCTGAGTACAACCTCTGGCACACCTGCCATAGCTTCGCCACCACTGGTCTGTATTCTTAATAACTTTATCCTTTTCTATATCTGTTTCAGTGGGGCGTTTTCGGATGGTATGTACACCTACACTATATACCCCCAGGAACACACCTATGAGGTAAATGCGTGTCTGCCTACTTCTCCTATCTTTGTTTTATGGCCAGACTTTTCAAGTGTGGGTGGTTAAACTTTGTTATTTAGTTTCATAAATATCTGTGGCGGCTATTGAGGAATTTATCAGGCTGAAATTTACCGGGTTGGATTTTATGGCTGTAGATTACAATAAACAGGTCTTTGTTGTGTATCTAGATGAGATCTCATATTCTCCATGAATAACAATAATTGTCATGTAATTACATTTGTTTTTTAATTTAAAAAACAAAGCCTTTCAGTTGCCTTTTACCTTTTCCAATGCACAAGGATGGACAGGGTGTAATTTACCTTCCGCCTTCAGTGTATGTTGGGAGCTTCAGGATTTGTGAAGTGTACTTTTCACGCGCTTATATAAATGCCACAAGGACTCCCTTCTGCCAATGATCAACCTTTGATAACTAAATAGAATTTTTGAATCGGCGATTGAACAAAAAAAATCTACTCATGTATGGCTTGCCTACCAGACAGACAGTTCATGTGTCCATACCCGAATACCAAAACAAAACACAGAAACCAAAAAAACTAAACACAATTTTTCTTTATTACCAGTGATAGTCAATCATTTGCTTTTCTTATACACAAGGCTGAGACTTCACTGTCACCTGAAAGAGAAAAGAGTTAAATGTGCTACCTATATAGTAGTGCCTATTACTTTTTTCTGTTCAAAGGTCCGCAAGTTAGATAAATGACCACCATGCTCTGGAAATACATACCCAATTTATTGCTACTTGTTTAATTCATTAATTCAAGTCTGTTGCTTTGTGTTTATTTGAATACATGGTATATTTATTGAGTCTGTTGAACTGCTATTTTGTGCCAGTTTAGCTCAGTGCTTATGTATTTACTATGTTGTAGAAAGATAATCTACAGTTGTAGACTGATTTCTGAAAAAATTGAGCTGCTACGTTTTGGTCTCTGAAATTCTATTTTTCCTTCTCAGAAATCTCTACCGTGGCCTCATGTAATTCAGCGGACCAGAACATGCACAGAACCAGGTATGCAAAACACCTATGTGCCCCAAGTAGATTACGTTTTTTCAGAATTCACTTTTGATTGCCGAATGGTGATCTTTGCCTGGTGGACTGTAGAGGGAGATGGTATAGTATACTTTACATAGGTTCTCCTCTTTGAAATACTAAGCAAATACACAATGTATTCGCTTTGTGAGAAGCTGCAAAACTAGTTTCAAATAGTTGAGAAAACTATATTCCCAATTATATATTTGTTATATAGGATTGTTATTTGTAAAAGTATTCACACTGTTGCATAAATATTTGAGAAAATGTCTGTATGGTCATCTGTGGGGATATGTATGCATTTGTAGCACTGGTGGCTCGGATTTATACGAACACATTGTAGATTAAATATTTTTTATGACAAAAAGACCATTTTTGTGTTTGTATTATGAAATTTCTATTATTAAATATGGTAGTATGGAAAATGTGAGTGCAATGTGGCGTTAATGTAATGTTTACTGCAATGTATTGTTTTTTACTTAAAGGTTACATTTCTGTAATCCTTACACTAAAGTTTGGTATGAGTGTTCAGGAGTTATGTAAGCAGTGTAGAATGTAGAATTCCATATATAGAATGCAAGCACTTAATATTGGGGATGCAGCCACATTCCTGAAAACTGGCTACACCAGGTATTGAAAGTAAAAATAAAACCCACAAAACAACAATTGTTTTAAATAATGTTAACCTTAAAACGGCAAGTTATAGATTTGCCTTCTAGTCAATGCCTGTGCATGTAGACTAAAGTGCATGTCCTTGATCGTAGTTGTACATTGTCTTTGCGACAGACAAATTAATGCTGAGATTTTTGATATTTTTGAATTTATGAGATCAGAGCCTGTGCTGTGGAGTCGGTAGATAAATTCTGTGACTCCAACTTGACTCCTTAATTTCAGGTACTTCCGACTCCCTGACTCTGATTCCTCTGTATTTAATATGCTAATGTATTTTATACATTCAATACATTCAAGGAAAGGAAGGCAACATACATGCCATTTAACTACAAAACTACTGGCTAGGAAACCATCACTCTACTGTAATGCCCAATTAAAGCAAAGGACAAACACAGTGGCTGGGTATTGATAGTAGGCATAAAAATCAGGAAACAGGAACTTTACCGGTTCAAAAATTCCACATTCTTTGGTAGTGTTAACTTTTGAACCAAAAACCTAGAAATGGTTTCTATTAAACTTGGAATATAGTTATAGTTAAAGAGAACCCAAGGCGAGAGGGATATGGAGGCTAACATATTGAAGTCTTTGTAAACCATGCCAGTTGCCTGGCAGTTCTGTCGATCTTCTGGCATAAGTAGAGTCATAAACCTGGAACAAACATATGGCTAATCCAGAGTCAGCGTACCTGATTTGCTGCATGCTTATAGTTTTGGATGGGGGCCCGCAGTCCCTATCCAAAGCCATTGAACATCGACCGTGATTTACGGTCATGTCTGATATCCCTGTTTTCGAGTGGGATTGATTGATCCCACTCAGAAAAAGGGATGGCTGCATGCACCAGATAGATTGCAATGAGCGTGCACTTAAGGCTAGGTTCACAGTGTGCCTGTAACAGTGGAACACAACACAATGGAAGGCAGTGTCGCACCTTAACTGTGCATTACATCCCATGTACGAATCATACAGCCAATAAAAAGCATGCTTCATGGTCACTTAACGTGTTCGTTTTGCGGTAACATTATGCACTGCATGCATTGGTCTTAGAGCAGAGAAGTAGTTAATTATGACTGTTTGTGAATTGGGATATCTGAACTTGCTTTATTTGGTTTTTATTCCCATTTAAATTGGAGTTGATTTAATTTTTGTCCAACTCCAGGTACTCAAAAATGCCTCCGACTCCTTAGCCCTGGATCAGACAATGACCAGTTTTTTGTCTTTCCTTTTAGTATTTTTTACACAGGCCACTCTATGATTAGGTTAATCTGATTATCCAATTATTATCCTATTTAGAATTAAACAGATATCTGTTTCACCAAAATGCACATCAATTGCTGTATGATGGGGAACTGGTACACCCGTGTTGTGAGAAAAACAACTCTCTCACAACACAGGATGAGAACTGCATGAGGAGAGAGGGCAGCTGGCAGCCAGCATGGCCCCCGCTCCCCTTCCCTAGCAAACAGAGCAGTGATAGGCCCCGCCCCTTTGCCACTGTCGTACCTGATCACAGGCTGTGCAGCTGCAGCTTTCTACAACCGTTACTCACAGTCTCCCTCCAAAGTAATGGACATTGAACAGGGTTTTCCAACATGTTGGAGTTTAGGCTGGCCATACACAGGTCGATACCCATGCAATTGATGAACCCTTGAGCGCAGCTTGATGACATCACCATGCTGTGCTCAAGCTTAGTCAATTGCACTTCTGCACAATCGATACCATTCAAGAGTCCCCATCCAAATAATGGCAATTGCTGGCAATCGAACAGGGGTTTACCAACATGTTGGTTCCCTGTTTGATCAAGGTTTCCTATTCATCCTGATTGATCAAAGAAATGGTGACCACAATCGATTCAAGCACAATCAATTTTGTGGACGCACAGGACGATAGATTGGGATCTAAACTATTTAAATCAAGCCGTGTATGCCTAGCTTAATTCTCTGCTCTGTTTTCCGCAGATTGTGAGCATTCCACAGACATTCCAAGAAGCTCAAAAATTCGCAGGAAAAGACAGGTTTGTGCAATGTAAAATGTATGTAAATATTTGACTTTAAACTGAAATTTTCTGAGAATTTTAAAAGTGATTCTGAGCTGTCAAGGGATTACAACTCGTTTGTAATACAGAAGGGAGGGCTATATTTAATTCTTGGTAGCCTAAGGCTGAGTCTACACTAGGCAGCCCCAAAAACCGCGGGTGGCATTATGGACATGTCGGTGTGATGTGTCTATGTTTACCAATGGGTGCGTTACGTGACTCCGGGGGGTCTAGGTAGTGCAGCCCCAGCCTAAAATTTACTTTATGTTTTTATGTATAGATTCTAGTTTAGTATAGGATGTTTATAGTCTATAAATGTAGTCTTTTGTTATTGTTTTTCATTTTTATAAATCTTTATGCTATATATAAATATTTAAAGTACTTTATTATACAGCCTTTTACTTGCTGATATATTTTTTTGAAACATCAAGTGAAGCCCATGAACGAAAAGAGATGTTTACTCAATCAGGAGATCAACTTATTATTATAGCAAAGGATGCCAAACCCCAACTTGTGGCTCTTTTTACTTAAATATTAGCACTTATCTGACAAAAACATGTAAAGTTAGATTCTTTTATTTTTTTATTGTCTGTGCGATGTAATTTCTCAATGTCAGCCATAAATACACAATTATAGAATCGCCTCTAGACTTCTTGTTGGTACTCAAGAATATAGTATTTCCAGGAGTAGGATACATAGTAGAGCCATGCTCCTGTTGATAAGCACTGAGCTGTTGTGAACCTGTGTTTTGTTCTCTAGGTCCGCCGGATTGTACACTCTGCATTGTCTGAAACCAAATACATTGAGCTCATGGTGGTCAATGATCGACGTTTAGTAAGTGACCCAAACAGCCAGATGAATTCTGGATCCTAAACTGACAGCATTGTTAATTTTTTTAGAATTTGCCCATATGCAGCGTGCCCATCACTGCATTATTTAAAGTGCTCAATTACATACATATTAATATACAATATTTCTTTTGGGCTTTAATACTACTTATAAAATTAATAAAAATACAATTTGTTGGTTTTGAAGTGTTTTTTTTTTCAAGATGCATTAATTAGGTAATAGTTTTGTAAAAAAAAAAAATTGTGTGTTTTTTTTTATTTATGTGCTGCTCTGGCTCAACACTTCAGTAAAATAAGAAGCTCCATGCATATCCTTGAGTTTGTTTGATAAACTTTATTGTTGAATTTAAAAAAAAAATAGCAGCTCCATAATATGCTTGGAATTAGTTTAGAAACTGTCTACCAGTACAGCTCCCTAAAATCAGCTTAGTCAAAGCCTTTGCATGGTAGTTGTGACCAGTGTTCCATCTGGCACAATACACTTCAGCTTCAGTACGATAATTATGGGGCACTCAAAATGTTATTTGTACACCTATAGTCTATAGAAGTTGCCAGTAAAGCCAGCCACACACGGGTAGATTCCCGTGCAATCGACCACCAATCTATCACAGCATGGTGACGTCACCACGCTGTGATTGATCGGGGATCAATTGAACGGAAATCAATGTGAACCACATGGGCACATCGATTACCGTTCAATAAAGACCTCCAGCTAGCTAGAGTTCTCTCCGGCTTTTCAGCATATGAATCACGCTGAAAGCTGAA
The DNA here is from genome assembly GCA_036250615.1 of Ptychadena robeensis. Classification (NCBI taxonomy): domain Eukaryota; kingdom Metazoa; phylum Chordata; class Amphibia; order Anura; family Ptychadenidae; genus Ptychadena; species Ptychadena robeensis. The sequence goes on from CM070042.1 coordinate 15,501,404, forward strand.
GAGAAATCCAGCCTGCTTCTCTCCCCATTCTCCCCGGCTGGAATGAAGAGTGCTGACTCCGCCCCCTTCACACAGACTCCGCTGCGCTGCAGCTGTCAGTTCTGTGTGAAGATGTCGGCTTTCCCTGTACTCTACATGAAAACATTTCATGTTGAGTACAGGTGATTGATTGAATGTGGTTTTCCAACATGTTGGAAACCCGTTCAATCGAGGTACTTCGACAGCACACACAGGAAGGATTGTAAGCAGATTCGAGTACAATCAATCACCGTGACCGCGCACGTTGATTGATTGTACTCGAATCGTTTTACAAATCTACCCGTGTGTGCCTAGCTTTAGACAAGAATAAACAATACAATCTGTTTTATTTTTGTGTAAAGCCACATCAGAGCATTATTGTCATGACAGAAAACATCTCATGGCTTTTAGATCATTGCATTAATTCCAATCTTCTTTGTTTCCTTTTCTAGCTTGATCAGCGGAAGTCTGTGGGTCTTACAAGTAGTTTTGCCAAATCGGTGGTGAATTTAGCAGACACTGTAAGTATGACGTTGTTTTATCTCCCTGTATATACCTTCTGACTGCAACTGTTTGAGTCTTACGCTCTGCAGGTTACATGATTGTGAAAGTATTCTAAAAGTAGATCAAAATTGGAAACATTCACAAGGAACAAGAAGTGCAATTTGCCAGGTTTCATGTATTGCAACTTTTCATTGATTCCTTGATTGAAAATAAATAAGTCATGGACTAAACCAGACATGGGCAAACTACGGCCCATGGGCCATATCCGTCCCTTTAGTCTTTTAATCCGGCACTTTGTTACCTTGGTGCCAAGACGCTCTGGCTCCCCTATGCTAGTTCCTTGCAATAAATGGAGATAATGTCTAGAAGATTATTGGTCCTATGGTCCTCTTCTAGAGGCTGTAGTTTGTCGATTTCTGCAACAGAATGATTTATATTTTTTCTTTTTCTAACCTCTCTTATATATTTATATAAGTGGTATAGAAAATGTATCAATGCAATCTGTTTTTAATTTCCACACTGACTTGGAAATGGGTAGCGCTTATAGGTTCTTTGTCTGGCCCCTCTGTCAAATTTTAAAACCCATTGTTCCTGACTATTAAAGTTTGCCCACCCCTGGACTACACATACTGTGATACAGAGCCCAAAACATGTTTTAAAGGTAACATGAAACTGTGAGGTCAGTTGGACAGTGAGTGACATAACTATGGACTCATTCCGAATGAACACTACTAATCTGAGTTTAAATGAGTGAAAAGCCCATAATGCCAGGGAGGTTAAAGTATGTTTTGCATGCCCATACATTTCTGTGGGAATGTAAAATCTACTTTAACCTCCCTGGCATTATGGGCAGCCCCCTACTAAACTCCAATTTCTATACCAATGTTTGTATTAACCTCCTGAGCATTTGCCGCAGGCAATTTGGGGATTCTCACCTATCTCTGATAAAACCTGCGCACCTGCCCATTTCTTCCAAGGGGGGTGGTGGGTGTTGGTACCATTGACCTTCATGGCATCTGCTTTTTTTCAGCACACCCCTGGGGATGTGGAGGGGGAGTGGAGAATGAACAAAAAAAACATGTGCCCTGGACGTAACGCTCAGAAAGTTAAACGTGGGATAATTCTTCTTTTGGTTCTTGAGGGAAAGATATTCGTGTCAGTTGGGTCAGAGTTCCTCCTTAGTATTGATATTAACCTCCCTAGCGCACTGCTGCGGTGCAGATTTCTGTTCCAAAAGTGCACCATAGACTTCAATGGTTAATTTTTCTTAATGTTGTAGGCCTGTAACTTCCCAAAATATGTCCGTACAAGGGTCTAATAGACATCCTGACTATAATAATGTTTGAAACACACAATTATTATAAAAAAAATGTACATAAAAAAAATTATAAAATGTATCATTTGAATGCTAAAATCTCTTGAATACTTATTTAGTATGAAAGATATCAAAACAGTATTTATGTTTGTTAATGATAATGTTATAATAACATTTTTATTACAATTGGAAATGTGTTTTGTTTTTGTTTTACTTTGAATTGTATTGGATACAGTTATCACTGTATCCAATACAATGGCATTTGGCACCCTCTGAAAGGGTAAACTTCAAAGAGCACATCTGGGAATGACAATGGGGGTGATGTTCCAGGTGTGCTTATTGAAGATAGCCCAATTTGCATATGAATGTCCCGCGCCCCCCCCCCCTGGGGGGGGCGCATGGGGGCAGCGGGACATTCATATGCAAATTGAGCTGGGAGAGGAGTGACATTGCCGGCTTGCTTGAGTGAGCTAGCTTCAGATCCCCCGGACAGCACAGAGCAGAATGTGCTGCTGCGGGGATCTGAGTTTAGCTGGACGGCTCCATCTCGTCAGCTGCAATACAAGACAAGAAAGTGCAGGACGAGATGGAGCCGTCCCGACCGCTAGGGCGGTTAAGGAGATAATAACTCTTACTGTTCTACTAAAAAAGTGACTGAATTGTGATTCATACCTGCCATTTATTTTGTAAAACATGTTTTATTAGATTTCAGATAATTGAATAACACCAGGAATTGGCAGCTGTAGATAAGTAATGAAGACATTCCCAGTAATCGTAGTGTAGACTCCCTCTTCGTTCCCAATGCCTCTCTGAAACGATTTTCTGGTCTGGAATTGTGTGTGTTCTGTCCCCCTCACACCTACAAAGATCCCCTCACTAGATGCATTCCCCTCCTGCGGCTTCCCACCCCACCGGCTTATTCCCGGCTTCTCCTCGCAGATTTTCAGGGAACAGTTGAACACCCGGATCGTGCTGGTAGCCATGGAAACCTGGACGTCAGGAGACAAGATCGCAGTGAGTGAAGACCCGCTGCAAGTGCTGGCTGATTTCATGAAGTACCGAAGCACCGAGATACCGGAACATAGTGATGCCACTCACCTCTTCTCGTGAGTCCTCTGGGGTCAGCTGCACCTTATTCTATAATCCATTAAGCATCCCACTGCCATCGGATCTAGTCTTCATACATTAGGGCTTGTTTCCACTAGAAGCGGAAGCCCGCGGTTGTGTGCGGCGCGGATATATCCGCGCCCATTCATTTCAATGGGCTATTCCCCTGTCCGCAGAATCGCGCGGACGGCCGCCTAAAAACTCGGTCGACCGAGTTTTTAGGCGGCCGTCCGCGCGATTCCGCGGCCACCCAGCACTGACCGCGGCCATAGGGGTGAATGGCCGCCGCTAAAAAACGCATGAGATGCGGTTCTTAGCGGCGGCGGTTCTTAGCGGCGGAAACTAAGCCTTACTGTGGTGTTCGGTTAAAGCTCCTGTTCATCCAGTTAAATGTTGTTACTTTAATAAGGCCCCCATACACGTCTAGATTTTTCATCCAATCAACTTAATTCAATCAATTTTTTTGGTTGATTGATTGAAAATCTACGGCAGCCCACATGGTTAGATCGACCTTAAACAATTAAAATTGGGAAAAATTGATTGAAAAGGGATTGGACGTGTTGGAAAATTTTAATTGGTGGTATTAAAATGCACTACACTTTCGCAAAAAAAGTTGATCACCCCTCATACACCTTAAGATCGATCCATACAATCTCCATTAGATCTACCAACAACTGTGTAGTAAAGTGGCCTCCCTGATAGAATACATAGTGATTGGAAGGGTTAGAAAGGTCCTCATATTACATGGTTTTTGGTAGAACAAAATTTGATTGTACAGAAATTGTAGGGAAAGATTGTAAGGTGTATGGGGGCCTTTTTAGGCCCCCATACACCTTACAATCTACAGTTGACAAACATACAATCAATCACCAATTTCCCTGACCCCACAAAAATGTATCTTTTTAAGTTGATTGAACAGAAAATCTAGACATGTATGGGGGGCTTAAAGTGGACCTATCCTAGGAGCCTCTGTAGCACCTAGGCAGAATATCAGAACTGTATTAAGAAGAAGTGACTCAGGTGAATGAGATGGAAAGTTTTTTTATAGGCAGGAAGTTCAGCATGGCTTATTCTCAACTTGAAGAGAAGCCATGTATACGGCATGGGTTGCCATAGGGGCTGTATTGAGAAAAGAATGCTAATTGGGTACTTGATGTACTCTATATTACCCTAAAACCGGTTCCCATTTTTAGAACAGGTTCTCTTTTGGCATTGCAACTTAAAATTGTAGTGTAATTGTTCAATGTGGGTGGAAGAGAAACCATAAATACTACAAAATAACACCTTCATTACATGTGAAGTACACTTTCACTGGCTTCTTCACTGAAATGCCAACTTGCCATTTAAACTACTGTGTAAAAAATGTAAACCTGTGGGGTGTTTGTACTGCAGTCGGGGGGTCATGATGGACTACTCCAAAATGTATTCGCTCAAACTCACTGCAAATGTAACTGCTTGCTGGGAGAAAGTATATTTAGTGAGGGAGATAAGTATTTAATCTCCTGCTGATTTTATATGTTTGTGCTCTGGCAAAGAATTGACTAGACTATAATTGTTATGGTTATTGTAGCTGTGAAGGACAGAATAACAAAAAATCCTCACAAACTCAGTGCACAAAAGAGATTGATGTGCATTGTAATGAGAGAAAAGAGTATTTGTTTCTTAGTACTTGGTGGCATAACTCTTGTTGGCAATCCAGAGATCAGAGGGTTCATGTCGTTGGCCAGCAGGTTTGTACACATGTCAGAAAGGATTTTGGCCTGCTTCTCTTTGCAGATGTTCTTCAGTAAGGATTTAAGGCTGTCATTTGGCAACTTAAAGCGGACCTACCACCAGGCATCTATGTTTTCATGAATGGCACTAGAAGTGCCAATAATAGGGAGGAATGCAATGAAAAAACCCAAAAACTTACCTGTAATGAGCAATTTAAGAAGATTACCCGGCAGCTCTTCTCACTTCCTGGTTCATTTTAGGCAGAAATCGGCAGCACGTCACAGGAAGCAGTGATCTGCTTTGAAAATTCCCATAGAAGATCACTGAACGCCCCCCAGTGGCCACCCGCGATATTGCACCCCCAGTTTCATGTGTTGCCTTCAGCGAACCAGGAAGTGAGGGGAGCTGTGTGTGTCTTCAGCTCTACAGATATTCTATGGAATTAATGTGTGGGGACTTAAGGACCTGAATAGGCCTCTCTTTGTTTTGCTTCCATCATCTGTTTTGTGTCACTGTCATGCTGGAATAACCATGAGGGCCCCAGGGTGAAACTCGTTGAAATGTGGGAGTTGGCCCTCACCTCTGTCTGTACAGCATTGTGAACAGAATGTAAGGGGATGGTGCGCCACCTTAATATAGATGGTTATATTAGGACGTGGGATCCCCCAAGTGTCATTATTATAAAAAATAAATAATAATACGTTGACACTTTCAAAGTCGCCAATTTGTGATTCATATGCCCAAATCCAAAGATATTGAATATAATAAAGTTTTTTTTGTTTAAACTTTGTTGGCCAGTTCCAGCAGACCCAATTATAAACTGATGCCTTAAAAGTCCCTGCTAGATGCTTCATCTAGCACTTACTGAGGGTATTGGCCATAAGGTTTTGGTTGTTTTTTTATCTATGTATTAATGGATGTGGCGTAGTAACCTATTAATTCTGTATGAAACCTCTGTGTCATCCCAGCATAGTTATTGATATTTGAAGATTTACTGTCTAAGTTCACTTTATTGGAAAGCAAGTTAGGCTATGTCTCCACAGCGTTTAGTGATCTGTCTGGACCCCTATGTTTAGCGCAGTGCTTGGCGGGGGTCCCCACGGATCACATACACTTAACCTGCCCAGCGGATGCTCTGTTCTCACTGCGCTGAGCCGATCTGCCGATGCAGGGGTTAGCGTAGTGCAGTACGTTAACCCCTGCATAAGCGGATGTCTGAACAGAGCATCAACTGGTAAACACTTTTGTACAGCTTGTATAAAAGTGTAAATTTTCTGTCCACTCAAAACATACTCATTAACAACTTAACCTCTGGCAGCAAAGGTGAGTGGCCGCCATTCTATTCCTGGGCATCACTAGATCTTCACAGGTTACCACTGGAATCCTCTTCCACTCCTCAATCATGGCATCACAGAGTTGGTGGATGTTAGGGACCTTGCACAGAGCCGCATGCGCGTTCACTGAAAATCTATACAAAAATCTATACGGAAATTGATGTGTGTATGGGTAGCTTAGGGCGGGATCAATCCTGCTTGAAACTACAGGTTACCAACATGTTGGTAAACCTTCATCCATATGCACTGCAGCAGCTCCTATACTTTGGATGGGAACCCTCTGTCCTCCCCAATCAAAGTATAGGCATCGATCAAGGTTTACCAACATGTTGGAAACCTGTAGTTTTGAGCTAGCCACACGCGGTTCAATTTTGGTTCAATCGAAGCTCGATTAGATGAATTTTTTCATCGATTGAATGAAAATCGAGAAATGCCCACATGGTACGATCAACGATAATTGTTCGATGAAGGCAGAAAAATTGATCGAATTTTGATCGGACATGTTGGAAAATCATCGTCGATTGTGCCAAAATCGTTTTATAATCGTCGATGTTTGTGGTGTTTCTCCTGGATCGATTAGATTCGATATAATAACGTAGACCACTTCAATCTGAACTTCAATCGTTTCCATACCAAAATCGATGATTTTAGATATTTTTTCAGTTGAAATCTCACCACAATCGCAAACTTAATGTGGGGTGTATGTTGATGCGATTTAAGATCGATTTTCGATTAGATGATTGAATTCCTCGATCTCATCGAGCATTGATTGAACCAAAATGTAACCGTGTGTGGCTAGCTTTAGATTTTTGCACAATAGGGTGCCGTGAATGCGGACAGCGATCTACTGTACAAATCGAGCCTTGTATTCCTACCTTTAGGGCTTGTTTCCATTACGTCGGGAGCCCTCCGCTAAGCGTACACGCTTAGC
>CM070042.1:15523653-15541102 GCA_036250615.1 Ptychadena robeensis
AGAAAAGTTGATTGTACAGAAATTGCATGGTAATTGTATGTGGTGTATGGGGGGCTTATCTTAAAATTATGGACATAATTGTAATTTGTAAATGTAATTTGTTAGATCGATTGGATTGTTCGATTTGCGGGCGATTTCGCAGCAGATCGATTACTGTGAGCGCGCAAATAGAACCGTCTATGGCCACCTTTTCGTTGTGGCATTTCTATTTCAATCCTTTTGGTCATGCTAGCAGCGCGGGTGGGATTCTCTATGCTGCTAGAAAACTTTTGATAGTACTTTACAGCAGAAGGTGTATTACATTATTTCACTTTCTGTGTTTGATATTTTGCAGCCTGAAGCCCATGTGCCGAAGCTCTGGCAGGCATTTATTTTTCTGTAGTTTGCTTTTAATTTTTTTGGAAATCATTTTTATTAAACTTTTGCACATTACATTTTATTACATTCCATAGATATAGGGTGTCATGGATAACAGTAAAGCTAGCCACACATGGGTAGATTCCCGTGCAATCGACCACCAATCAATCACAGCGTGGTGACGTCACCACGCTGTGATTGATTGGTGGTCGATTGAACGGAAATCAATGTGCACCACATGGGCACATCGATTATCGTTCAATAAAGAAGTCCGTCTAGCTAGAGTTCTCTCCGGCTTCCAGCATGTAAATCATTCTGAAAGCTGAAGAAGAAATCCAGCCAGCTTCTCTCCCGCTCTCCACGGCTGCAGTAAGGAATGCTGACTCCGCCCCCCTTCACACACAGCTGCGCTCCGAGCTCTCAGTTCTATGTGATGATGTCGGCTTTCCTTTCCCTGCACTCAACATGAAAACATTTCATGTTGAGTGTTGGTGATTGATTGAATGTGGTTTTCCAACATGTTGGAAACCCGTTCAATCGAGGTACTTCGAGGGGGCTCTATTGAAACCCCTCGAAGGACAGCACACACAGGAAGGATTGTAAGCAGATTCGAGTACAATCAATCAGCGTGACCGAGCACGTTGATTGATTGTACTCGAATCGTTTTACAAATCTACCCGTGTGTGCCTAGCTTAATAGTAGCTGTATCCGCTTCCCGACATTTGTTTCATCAGCGGTAATCAATTTATTACACATACACGTCAATGTCAAAGCTTTGCAGATTAACCACATACCCCCTATAGCTACGCAGGAATGAGGGCTCGGTCGTTTTCGCGGTCTAGCATCAACTGTTGTATCACATCTGCCGAACACCAGACCCAGACCCTCCGGAAAAGGGAAAAAACAACATAAACAGCAACACACTGAAGTACTAGTACTCCCTACATAGAAACAAAGCCTTATTCCTACTATTAACCATGACCAGCATCTTTATCACCTTCCCACCTCCCTGCCACACACTGCCTATCCCCTCCCTGGACCCCTGCCCTCCATTACACTGCCATACATCAGCTATTCAGTTACACACTTTCAGGGGGCCCATGCTTTTCACTTTTTAGGCTTCTCAGTTATTTGAGGCTTTGACATTTTCTTGGCTAGCCGTTTGGTATACTGCACTCGTCGGCAGACTTGTAGGGAAACCTGCGTTGTGTGCGGTTCTTTGGGGTGACAGTGGCCGGTGTATTGTGATCCGATGCTGAAACACAGCCAGGCAAGCAGCAGTTCTGGTTATTTTCTGTGTATGTTTGACAAGTATCAGATTTCAGTGTCCGTGTTTCATGTCGTTCTATACCCAATCCTCACTCTGCCACAAGCAAAATATCTCTTATGTTGGCATTTAGTTGTGTGTGCATAATGAAAAGGTTATTGAGCAAGCAGGCTCGAGTTGAAGAAAAAGAGCAATTTCCAGGAGTTGGCTGATCAGACCTTGTTCATGCCCCACTTACTAATTGCCGTCTGCATACTGTTGTTGGGAGGGGGGCTGATTTGGCTGCCTACACTGACCACCCACTATGACATGAGCGGAGGCTAACGTCTGCATTAGCCACCAGCATTTATTTGGAGCCACTGATGTTCCTCCCTCCCTCCAGCTATTCTGCTCCCCTCGTTTCTGTCTGTTCCTATCCATCTTCTCGCTCCATTGCGCCCTTGTTACTATAGCCTGACTGGTAATTATAGAGTAAAAAAGTACCGACGGCAAATGACTTTGGATCTCCCCGGCTTGGAAGGTGGATTCCCCAGCTTGTAGATAAGTACGGCAGGTGCCAGAGGCTTTGTTGTATGTTAATCATCCCCAGGTTTCTAGCGGTATCTTGGTCAGTTTGTAATAGCCTGTAGTAAGGTAAACTCTGAAAATCTTCACAAATTCACAGATGGAAAGCAATGCTTTAACTTTTTGTAAGAAGCTGTATAAACAGTTGTTAATTAAGAGGTTTTTGTTGTTTATATTTCCTAGATGTTCTGTATTTCAAACTAGCCATGGGAGTAGATTCTACTGAATTATCATGAAGCCAGTATTTGGGGATATTTCCTACAAATCAAGTCAACCATACCCAGATAATGCCCTACTACAACCAACATGTACCCGTCCTTTTCCTACTGTCCAAGCAGCTATATGGATCTAACAGTGTCCTGCATACAGTTAGGGGCAAAGATACCGAGACGGCAACGTTTTGTTTTCATAAATTCTGTAGATTACAACAATTCGTTTTCAGCATAACAGTGTTTGGGTCATTGTCCATCTGTATTCTATAACCTCCCTTCCAGTGCATTCAGGTGGATTTGGACAGACAACATGTCTCTGGACACAGCGGAAATTATTTGGTTGCGTCTGTCCTGTGTCCTGGCAGCCATGCATGCGCAACATCACACTGTGTCCGCCATGTTTTACAGATATACAGTATGATGAGCTGTTCAACACCTTATCTATACATTATTCTTGCCATCATTCTTGTGGAGGTTGATTTTGAACACAGAACTGTGCTGGCTTTAGGCTTTCTTTTCTTGAGGCCTAGGAGCGGCTTGTACCTTGCAGTGCACCCTCTGTATTTACTAATATGCAGTCTTCTCTTTATAGTAGACTTGGATATTGATATGCCTACCTCCTGGAGAGTGTTGCTTACTTGGTAGGCTGTTCTGATGGGGTTTCTCAATACCAAGGTATTTTGCCGGTATCCACCACCGTTGTCTATTGTAGATGCCTAGGTCCTTTCGCGTTGCATTGAGTTCATCAATTCTTTATTTCATTCTTTCTCAGGATGAACAAAACTTTAGATTTATGCCACTCCTAATCTTTTAGTAATTACTCACATTGGATATGTATAGTTTTGCAGCTTAACGTCCTGGGTGTTACGCACGTGACACGTTTTTTCCACTGGACCACCTGGAGGTCCTGTGCACAACTCGGGGGATGCTGGAGTTATGCTGGGAAAAGGCGACTCCCTCTCCATTACATAGAGGTCTATGGCGCTGCCTACCCCCGTTCCCTTCATGTCACCGGTGATGCGATCAGGGGCAGACTTGGAAGAATCGCCGGTGGAATCCGGCGGACATGTAAGTAACTCGTGCAGAGTTTCATGATGGATGAAACTCAGCCCGAGTTAACTTGGGCAAAATGTCCAGGAGGTATGGCTTGTTTCACCTGCTTGTAGAACTCCTTTGACTGCATCTTGTCCACATCAAACTATTCTACTTCTACTACTATTCTACTACTATTCAGGCCTTTTATTTGTTTTACTGATAATTACATCACAAAGGAATTGCCTACACCTGTCAATTAAATAGCCTTTGAGTCAATTATCCAATTATTTTGCACTCCTGAAATTGAAAAAAAAAAAGCTTTTGTTCCTCACATTTCTATGCAATTTATTTTTAAATTACCCTACAGAACCCAAATAAACAAAAATGTTTAAGGCTTTGTTTCCATTGTACGTCGGGAGCCCTCCGCTAAGCGTATACGCTAAGCAGGGGTCCCGACGTATCCCATAGACTCAGCCTGCCGGCGGATGGTCTGTTTAGACATCCGCCGGTGTACAGGCTGAACGTACTCGACTACGTTCAGCCTGACACCGGCGGATCGGGTCGGCGCAATGAAGACAGACCCGTCCGCCGAGCAGGTAAGTCTATCTGCTACGTCGGGGACCCCCGCTAAGCATGTACGCTTAGCGGAGGGCTCCCGACGTAATGGAAACAAGCCCTTAGTGACCAGAAAACGACCTTGCAGTACGTTTAAAGTTGAAGTCAATGAAAATATTTAGAGAACAGAAAATTTACTTGCGTTAATCAGGCAGTAGGTTTTCTTAACCCCTTCAGAGGGTGGTTTCGTCTTTAAACGAAACCATTGACTTCAATCACGAAGCCCTGTAAAGCCAAGCTCGGTAAAGAACCAGGGTCCCCATCCAAAACATTGGGCAGCACAAATGTTGCATCCAAAAGCGTACACAAATGTTGCACTTCGATTGTCTAAAAGATTGGGGGCAGCACAATGATGTCATCGCGCTGCAGTTCGCAGATCGCGCTGGGATCTATGTGTGTATGGGGGGTTTAATCTTCCAGAGCTTAATATTGTAGTAGTTTGAAGCATGAAAAACACCAGTGCAGGGAAGCATTTAAGGAGTAGTCTGGCAGAGCTGCCTAGGTGATATTATCACACCCAGGCTTCTAAAGCTCAAAAAACCTTGAAAAGAGTTTTGCAAAGTGGTGACAGGCATCAGAGCTTTCTCATTGAAGTCAATGAGATTGTTTAAGGATATAGGTTCCAGGAAATAAAGCCCTGATAAATGGCAGCACATTTCTGCATTGTAAATGCCCTCATAGACTCCCTTTATCTGGTAAGTGTCTTGGCTTTTTTCAGGTTCTAAAAAGTGCAAAAAAGGTCTGTACAGACGCACATGTGAATGCAGCCTAGTACATTTTCTGATGGTTTTTGATCTAGGGCTGTGGCATCCAGAGGGTTGTTTGGTCGCCTCCAGCACTTTGCAGAGCGCCTTACAATCATTTTTCAAGCTTTAAACCTTGGTACGGGCTGTACACATGCCTGTGCTTTAAAGCATAAATAATAACAGGAGGGTGTTTTTTTTTTACAGCCCGTATAAATGAAGCCTAATGGTTGAAGTACCTTTTAGCTTTCATTTCAGCACAACATTCCATCCCAACACGTCTTTTTAGTACTCATAGGCCAATACATAGGGCTATGACCAAATATTTAGGTACCGTATTTTTCCGACTATAAGACGCACCAGACCATAAGACACACTCAGTTTCTAGGGCAGGAAAACCAGAAAAAAAGTTTTAATAAATTTTCACATCAATTTGGTTAACCTTCCTAGCGCACTGCCCGTACGGGCGATCGAGGCAGTGTACAGAGTACACTGCCTCTCGTTTCTGGCTTCCCGCCGGAGCTCTACACGCAGCTGTTGTCATTACTGACAACAGCTGCGCGAGAGAGAAAGCCGGTGCTCCTCCATTAACATGGAGGTCTATGGCGCCGGCCCCCCCGCCCCCTTCCGCGTCACCGTGACGCGATCGGGGCGGTGCTGCCAACACGGAAATGCTGCAGCGATGTAGACAATCGCTGCAGCTTTACGGGGAGGCATAGGGTCTCCCCGCCGCCGGCTTCCCCGGCGGTTGAGAGGACCCTGTTCAGTGAACGAACAGGGTTCGTCTTAACCGCTAGGGAGGTTAATGCAATGAATTTAATGGATGCAATATTCAATTCCGCCAGAAGGTGTCACTAGCAGCAGTACACTCAGCAGAACTTCATATTTCACACTGATCGGCAGGAGGGGGGCTGGGCTGTCTTCTGCTCTCCTCTTCCGATGTTACAGTTTCTGTGTCCGTGGGGGCAGCAGAGTGATTACTGTTCCCATGGACAGGAGAGCTGTAGATACAAGTTCATCTATAGCACTATCTTCATTGCCAATGCCAGTTCAGGGCTGGCATAGGCAATTACACAGTTCAAATGGGAGAGCCGGCATCTTATGGTACAAAAAATACATTATGTAGTTTGTCCTTTCTAATCCTGTTTTGATAGATGCTTATGACAGGTGCCTGGACCCAAGGGAGGCCTCTCTACATTACAAGGTAATGTAGAATCTGTGTTACTGGCAGGGGATGGTTAGTTGTGGATGAGGACTTCGTGTTTTTATCTATTTAAATTATCCCAACTGATTGTTGCTTTGTTCATTTTGGAGTTTCAGACTTTCTTTTTGCTAGATGATGGTTGTTTAAGGGCTTGTCCCCACAGGAGAATTTTGGCTGCCCGATTTGAAATGCGAGCTCAGGCGTTTTTAGTGGTGAGCTGCGCCCAGCCGCTACCGGCTGCATTGACATGTATTCAGCCGCACGTGAACTTTTGTTCAGCAGGACCGCTCCGCCCTTAAATCCTGTCTGAAATAAGCAAAAGGATCAATGCCCTGTAGATCTTTGTAAAAATAAATCACTCACCAAACCTAGCATTGTGTCTGCTAAATCCACTATACTATTATACCACTTTACTATACTTTATTTTATCTTAAGGCAAACAACCATTTACAGGGATTAAATGACATGTAACCCCTCACTCAGACTACATTTAAATATCCAATTTACTTTAAATCAAACTGGGGGGCGCAAAGGTATTCCAGGGTGGCGCTGGCCCTTATTCTTAACCTGTGTTTGAATGGGGGGGGGGGGGGGGGGGGGGGGGGGGGGCTCAATAGTGTTCCCAAATAGAAAAGGGGGCGCTGCAAGGAAAGTTTGGGAACCACTGCTTTAAATACAAATGTTTATGAAAACTACCATTGCTTACTTACTTTACATGTAAACAGTAGGGTTGTCATCTCTATTCTTCACTGACACAACTTTGGGACTAACTGAGCAAGCATGTAGGCAGCGAGTGTCGGAATCCTTGACATTCATGTGTGTGTGAATTAAGATTAATATGGTCAGTAACAGGCAAGGAGCTGTCACTCAAGTGACATTCTCTGGTTCACAGCGGAGTTCAACAGTGGCTACACAAGTTTATATATTGAAATGACTGTTGTAGAGCAAAGTAAGCTCTTTGGAAAGAGAAAATGCCTATGGCATGCAAGAGAGTTGTGTTAACACATGGCATTGCACGTTAGTGTTGATGCATACACGGGGCTAATGAAAAAGGTACACAGGCCATTAGCTTCAATGAAGACGCCGGTCTTCATTGAAGCTAACAGCATCGGCCAGAGAATATCGGACATGTCCGTTCTCTGGCCGGCCAAGCTGTGGGGTGACAGGGATCTGTGGCAGTGGACTCCCGTCCACTGCCACAGATTGCCCGTGGTGCAATTTGCCACACTACATCGCGGGCAATCCACGGCTCAAAAAAAAAAACCCCCCGGTGAAAACCTGCGGGGAAACCGGACAGAAAAACACATGCTTTCCGCACGTGTTTTTCTGTCCTCTCATGTGGAGCCTGAGCCCGAGAACCGCGGCTGCTTCTGACGGCTCCATCTCGTCCAGCGCTGACTTGTCAGTATTGCAGTTGACAAGATGGAGCCGCCCAGAGAAGATCAGATCCCCAGCAGCGCATACTCTCTGCTCTGTGCTGTCTCGGTGGATCCGATGCTCTAAGCTGGCTTCTTCACTAAAGCAAGCCAGCCGATGTCTCTCCTCTCTCCCCCGTGACGTGATGATGTCACATGGGAGGGGGCGGGACATTCAAATGCAAATTGGGGTATCTTCAAAAAGAACATCTGGAAAAATCACCCCCCTTTCAGAGGGTGCCAAAGGGCATTGTATTGGATACAGTGATAACTGTATCCAATACAATTCAAAGTAAAACAAAACACATTTCCAATTGTAATGAAAACGTTATTATAAACAAACATAAATATGAATAAATACTGTTTTGAAATCTTTCATACCAAATAAGTATTTAAGAAATTTTATCATGTACTTTTTTTAAATAATAATTGTGTGTTTCAAACATTATTATAGTCAGGATGTGTATTAGACCCGCGTATGAACAAATTTTGGGAAGTTACAGGCCTACAACATAAAAAAAGAGTCTATGGTGCGCTTTTGGTACAGAAATCTGCGCTAGGGAGGTTAATGGACAAAAAAAAAAAAACCACGGTGAAAACCTGCAGGGTAACCGGGAGTACACGGGGGGAACTGGACAGAAAAACACATGCTTTCCGCATGTGTTTTCCTGTCCTCCCATGTGGAGCCTGAGCCCGAGTGTTTATAAATGAGAAAACGCATCTCTCTGTGGTACCTAAAGTCAAATGGAATGGCAACCACAAGGTTATGTATAGCCTTTTGAAATCCATGAACATATATTTCGCACACAACCATTTCTGTTGACATTCAAGTTGGTGGCAAAATGTTAGGTAGGGTTAGCCCTGTTCAGGCCATACAATGTTCACCTATCATGTCATCTGACCAAGATTGGAGGCAAACAATTCTGTAAAGTTATTTAGTAAGGTGTCATATTAAAGAAACCATTTACAGAACAGTTTTAACCTTCTGAGCGTTTAGCAGCATGAAACTCAGCCCCAGTTAACTAGAGCCACGCTCTAGGTCTCGCCTGCTTACTACGGCGGTCGGGAGCATCGGCATGTATGGCGATGCTTCCGGGTCCGCCCCCGATCACGTCACCGGTGATGCAAAGGGGGCGGGGGGAGGCGGCGCCATAGACCTCCATCTAACTGGAGGGGCGTCGCTTTCTTTTAGCATAAGTCCGGCGTCAATGTGTTTACATGCTCCAGCTGAGCAGGCAATCGTGGTGGAGCATATTGTGCTCCGCCGCGATTGCCCGTGGCACGGTTATGAAAAAACCGTGCCAACGGCGAAACGCTCAGGAGGTTAAGAAGTGGCCACATAAGTAGGTATGAAGGTCATATGTTGTAATCGGGGCCGGGACAAGGTCCACCAACAACAGAGGCCGAGCTGCCCAAGGGCGCCCCTCTCCCAGCCCAATTTGCATATGAATGTCCCGCGACCCCCCCCACGGGACATTCATATGCAAATTGGCGGATGATCTGCTTACACATTTGCATATGAATGTCCAGCTTAGCTGGACGGCTCCATCTCGTCAACTGCAATGCTGAGAAGAAAGTGCAGGACGAGATGGAGCCGTCAGAAGTTTAACCCCCTGAGCAGCGCCCAGAGTCTGGAGCCTCTTCAGCCTCTGTGTCGGCCCGGCCCTGGTTGTAATGTTTTGACCTTTAGATGTATGCAGCACCATAAGAATCCGAGCTTTTACTTTCCCCATGACGTAGCTGGTTTTTGAGTTAGATAAATAAATATAGAGGCATATTACCAACAGTTTCAGAATTACAGTCATTTCCCAAATAAAAAGAAAAAAAGTACACCACAGACCTATCACTGTGAGAACATTCATTTTTATTAGCTTTCATAATAAAAAAAGATAAACCCAATCTGCATAATCATTCAGTATGGGAACAGACATTAAACTTTAATTAATCAAACTCCCCTAAATACAAAGTGGAAGAGAAGACATTCAGTATTGTGGGGAAGTCCTGCTAGCAGGCTCTCTCCAACCATTAGTATTTAGTGGACACGGGTGTAATAACACGAAGGCTGCAGCTATAGCCATTGAACTACAAGATTTTGTCCCCAACCTTAAAGTAGATTTTTAGATTTGCATGTGCATCTAGTTTTCAAAGAATAGTCCCTTACCCTGCAAATACCTCTTCCCATACTCTACTGCACAAGTCCATCCTTTAAAAACGGATTTCATTACTTTATCAGATTCTGGAACGCCAAGTTTGTCAGCAGCTCCTCCTGTTTATTTTCAAAGATTCTGCCATGAGCCTTCCAGTGTCTCCAGTGGGGAGACGAGTGGGGAGACGAGTAAGTCTATATCCTATTACCCTCTTGATAAATCTTCAACCCTCTTCTAAATATCCAACAAACTCCTCATAATTTGTAGTATAAGTCTGGAAAATAGATAGAATATGCATGTGGGTGATTGAACTCCCCAGATTAAAGGAAACATGAAGATCTGTGTCCTGTGCTGTTCCCTTTGTCTTGTTTCATTCAGCAGTTCCAATCACTGTTTAGTATGATGTTTGAAGTTGAGATTCTTGTAGCTTTATGCAGACTTCGTTATTATTGACACTTCCGTCTTTGACTGGTCAGTGTTATCCACAGCACCCTTCTCTGGCAGTGGGTTACTTGTATAAAAAGTCACGTTGCTTTAGAAAATAAAATCTACACGGATGTTGGTTGGAATGTTGGAGATGACGTCCCAGGTTTAGTTGGGGCAGCCATGACATCGTGATGAACACTAATAATGAGCAATCGATTTCCCTGTTTCTCCGGTTCTCACGTTGGGCAGTGATTTTCTTGGCAGATTTGTGTAGCGTGTTTTATTTGTTTTGTCGGTTTGGCTTATAATACATTAGAACAGAGTGTTGGAATTAGCAGGAGTTCCAGGTATCTTCATCCTGCAACTAATTTGTTGTACATTTGGATGACATAAAAACTGGTATTTACAAAAAATCCATAAAGGAGCGATATTATTATTATTACTAATATTCCTATTTTTATAAAAGAAAGAATGTTACTGCTTCAGGTTGAAAACACTTAATATTGGATTGTCATGTAAAAAGAAAACAAACGGCGTCTACTTTTGAAGTCTCTCCTCAGTGGACACACAGTAGGCAATATATAAAGCATATGACAGGCAGCAGCCAATCATGTAAGATGTCACATTTTTGCTGTGAACTTGCGTCCCTTGTAGACCACATGAAGAGTCGGCTGTCACAAGCCAGAGTCTACTATTGTATACAGTTCATGGATGACATTTGAAAGCTTTCACTGGCTGACTTGCACCGTGGTTATATGCAGATACAAATATGCTAAAACCTAAATCATGGGTATTTGTAAGTTGTCTTTATAAATTAGGCTTACATACGATGTAAAGAAATGTTCATTTCCATATTTAAGTGCAATTCTAGCCTCTGGAGTTTAGTGTCCTTCTGCAATAAATGTATACAAAACTCAAAGTCAGAATTCTCCCAATTTAGTGGTCGGATCGGGAAGTGAGGACTTCCTGGTTGTAGACAGAAGGTAACAACGTTGAAGTACAGAGGCGGCAGTTGGATTTGGTGTCAAAATTAAGGTTCCTCCTTGGACATTAATGGCAATAATGGTGTTCTAATGGCAGTGATGCATTAAGTGTTCTCTTTTGCTGTAAGTGGAATACGCCATTTTTGTTATTGGAATGTAAAACTGAAGCATGTTCTATAAAATTGGTTCCTAAAATTATTACCCTTTATCCTCTTCCCAAAGTATGACTTATTTCAGAAAGAACAAGCCACAATGATTTACTTCCAAAGCTGATTTCCTTCCTTTTACCGTATTTTTCTAAATAAATCTGAGGTAGACAGGACCACGGTAGTGGGGGTTGGGGGGATTACTTTAAAGAATACTTTGTATGACTGGTTGCTAGATCTTACTATACACCTTTTGTTAGATCTACCAGCAACCAATGTAGTGTGGGGTCCTCCTTGCTCGGATGCGGACTGATTGGAAAAAAAAAGTGTTAACAAAACTATATAATGTGAGTGAAGTCCAGTCTGTGTATCTTTAGTTCTAGATTTACATTTTGATTCAGAGAATTTAGTATAAAATGTGTTAAGACCCCACCGTTGTCGGCTCTGTGTTTCAGATACCTTGCAGGTTTCTGGTTTTAAAAGATGAACTTTACTCTGTTACAGATTCATTCCATAAAATGGCTGCTACCATACAGCTTTTTCACTAAAATGCAAGCTAAATGACTACTTAACCACAGCAACCAATCAGAAACTAGTAAACTTTGTGCAAAACAAATGTAAACAGTGAGTATGGAATAGAGCATTGGGGCTATGTTCATTTACCTAAATAGTTTAAAACCAAACCTTTCCTGAGTGAAGCTCTACGGAGATAAACTAATGCTGACTTTGTCATAAGTTTATGTGCTGACCTTGTATATTCTAGAAAGGACTCCAGAGGTGAGATGTTCTCACCTTAACTGCTTCTTAGACAGCCATACGGCCAAGGCACGTGACTCTGATCCATACTACATAATCTGCGATGAGAAGACTTTATATGTATATATCCTACAGAAGTAAGGTATGAAGATGATGTCACACTGGGCTGGGGTTTACCATAATGTCTCTATTACATACTCATTAGTACATTTCATGTCATAAAATACCTTGTGTTTGGCAGCTTCAACAAAAAGAAAGGTCTGGCCGGTTTGCTGTGGCATAGTGTAAACATTTCTCCTAAGTTCCGGGCAGTAATAGATCCCTCTGATGGAGGTGAAAGGTACAGAACTAGGTTTTGGCCCATTTAGGTAAATCTATATATATTTACCACGGGTTGGTCCTTCCAAATATCCAAGCGGACTAATGGCAGTGACATGTAACAAGGGGTTCAGTCCTTTCCTGATTTACATTGCTGAAGCCTTTAAGACCGATCCGTTTGTGAAGACTTCTGCTGTATGAAGCCCACTGGCAGTTCTTCATTGTCCTGCACATTAGACAATTTAGGTTCCAGTTTTGGAAGACAGGGAAAGAGATTAAAAAGTCGTTTTTAGTTTTCCCTGCTGCAACCCGTCCATTCTTCCTGCATTCCAACAAGTCGACATCTTGTCTGTTTTAGCAAGGCCTAGAGAGGTGTCATGGGAATGATAGAGAATATTGGGAAATGGCCAGAAGAAAGTGTTCCAGTGTTCCTGCGCAGTTGACTATCCACCTCCAGACCTAGAAACAAATGTAAAGATAATGATGGTGCGAAAGCCAGATTGTAGTATTAATATGTTTGCTTCAACTAAACATGTTATTTAATGTTTAATCTATAAGAGCATTCACGGGGCAGCACTAATCGCTATACATTGAATGCCAATCTCAAAAATTCATATACCAAAAGCCAAGTTTTACACTTATCCAGGGACTTTATTTGGAGAGTCATTGTACCATATCTTTCAGATTAGAAGAAGCACTTTTCCTGTTTAAATTTCCTGTAAAATTTCTGTGTGTCTTATAGTCTGAATAGTTAGAAAAAGTTAGGCCCCTCACCAGAAAAAGTTAGTCTCCTGCACTGCAGAACTTAACATCCTGGGGGCAATGGTTCTGCATTACAGGAGGCTGGAGACTTTAATATGTGTCTATACATCAGCAGTACCTTTTCCCTGAACCCACTGACCAACTTATGGCGAGACATATTTTACAATCTGGCACTAACAACTTATTCATGAGCACCGATTTACGTATGGGAATAGATTGTGTTGCTGCAATGCAGAATGTAAATACACAACTCATGCCATCTAAATAACATAAACGCAGTCAGCTCAGAGTATTCAGAGACTGGGTTCTGCTACATGAGTAAGGCTAAATTTACACCGTCATTTGCAAGGTTGCTTTCTGGTCTTTTAAGCAACCAGAAAAAGACTTTGCTTTAAAATTAAAATGAAAGTCAATGAGGTAGTTAATCAAGCAGTACTTCTGTTCATTTTTGGAACACCTTATGTCGTGTTCAGAGGGTCTTTGGTCATTAAACGATCCCATTGACTTCAATGGTGAAGCGACTTTACAGCATTTTATAAAGCTTTTTTTCACTTGTTCTTTTAGTTTTGGGAGTATCCCACCTTTCCAGGCACCCTGCAGAGTCAGGTGACCTTTGTAGTCCCTCCTGTGGCTGCTTGAAAACTCACCATTGTTGTTTTTCAGGCTTTAAAGCTAGGGTACATTTTGTGCAAACTCCTTTGCTTTAAAGCTTCATTAATGCTTTCTGCCACTGGAGGGTGCCTGGGAAGCTTTAAATGTGTTGTTGAAATAGCAACAGTGTCAATTTACCCTACAATTTCAGCCCTGCACACTCTGCTAGAACCTCGCTCCTGGTACTGTCCTTGGCTGGAGAACTATAGACTAAATACTGCATGGTCCAGTCCTGCCTAATGGAACATTCTGTATATGCACTTTCTATGTGAAAGGTTGGGTATCTGACTTTTCATTTTCAATAAATCTTTATTAAAGGTTTTGTATTTTACAACAGTTAAAATAGCAAAAACAACAACAAAAACAAGCCAGTGCTCACCCACCATCGGGTGATAATGAAATAGAATGTTGACATATGGACCATGAGAAGTACATAGCATAATGCCCAATAGGTGCAAAGAGGGTATCTGACTTTTCATTATTTTTTCTCTTCTTGTAAGTTTATCTATGTTTGTTTAATCAAGGAAAGAAGGAACAGAGAAGTACATCAAACATTTATTCTTTGCTACCATCCCACCATTTACATTGCTGGAGTTCTAAAGAAGCCACTGTGGCACATATGGACGTATAGAAACAGGATTTCACTATGTTAGAAGTCATTTTTAGACAATCTGTTTGATGTACTCCTCTGTTCTTTATTCCCTTGATTAAACAAATATAAACTCGCAAGGAGCACATTGACGTTCCAAATGAAAGTCCATGGGTGAGGGTAAAACTTCTCTTTTAGTATATGTTATTAAATATTCTTTATTATTATCTCTTCTATGTAGTACTCTATCCAAACAGCACAGACACAACTTTATAAACTCATGGGGTAAAAATGCATTTTATGTTTATGTCAGCATTATACGTAGTGCCAGGTGGTTCTTCTAACTTGCCATAGATTGTGTCTTGTGAGTTTTTAAAGTACAAGCTTTTTTCCCTTCAGTTTATTGTTGGTTTAGATTATAAGTCGTTTTATATGGCTGGATATTGTAGTCTGTGCAGTGGGTACATAAAAACTTGAAAACATTTATGCAACCCACCATGAAGTGGCTTAGAATATGCTTTCACATATGGAGGTAATATACACCATGTGCAGGATGTTTCAGCGTTTGCTTATACGTCCCATCTCTGAAGAGATTGCAACATACTGTGTATGTTGGTTTTCACTAGGGGTTCCAAAACCCAGAGATGAACGTATTGAGACTTACTTTACACTGGTACTTTAACCCAGAATATTCCATTTACATATTCACTCAGCAAGAGGTGACCTTCCTATTTTAACATATGGAATCGCAAGTGCAGTAAATATTACCTGCATGTTCCAGGGTGAGCTACCAGTGTAAAGTAAGTCTTTATTACTTGGTCTCTGAGATAAATGACTATGAAGATAAAAAAATGGCTCTTACCTTCCTCTTCGAATATTCCTTGCGAAGTAAAGAAAAAAAATGGGGGAGAAGAGTCTACGTTATTAACATTCCAAACCCAGGCATTATAATTTAGATACTTCCATCACTATATAAACATTACTATAGTGTACTTTAGGAAAAAAAACAGATATTTCTTATTTTACTAGAGATAAAAGTAAAGCATTTACTAGGTTTCAGTTCTGTTAAGTTTTTTGGTTTTTATGTTTTGGATGACTAAAGCAGCGTGTATACAGTGGTGTATTCTTCTCTGCAGCCGACACTAGATTCCAGCGTACATTTACATTAGATGGATGAATCCCTATCATTATGAATGATGCAGCTTGGATAAGGATAATGAGTTCCATTAACTTGTACGTATGGGGTTGGATGGATATGTGTACTAACTACATTTATCCTTTTCAGATGTTTTGGTGTTTTTTTTTTGCACAAGTCTTATTTAATGTAGTCGCCCCTGTGAACAGCTTAAGCTAGCCACACATGGTTCAATTGACTGTACAATCAATGTAATTCGATCAATTTTTTTAGTCGATTGATTGAAAATTGAAGCCACATGGTCCACATGGTACGATCGTTGAAATTCGATTTTAATTGTCATTTTTCTCAATCGAAATTTGATCGGACCAGTTGGAAAATTTTGATTGATTGTCCCCACATTGTGTCTCATTTTTTGTACTGTTGTTTGATTGAATCGAATCTCAATTGGACAGGTCAATTAGCATACTGTAACTTCTGGGAGGAGGGAAATGCAATACAGTCATTTAAACCATGCAAGCATGCATTGTAATGGCTTGTGTGTCTGTTCACTGACACACAAGCATGCAAATGGCGATCTCTGTGAATACATTTCCTAATGTAATGTGTGGCCCCCAGTGTCCTTTTGCCACGATTATAATGTACTGGATTAAAATGCAAAGATATGACCTATGGGTTTTTGATCCCTCTGTGACCATCATTGGTCACTTTTTGATCACTCTGTGACAATCGCTTTTTGATCACTCTAAACGATGAAATTCAATCGAAGTCGGGCTTTGATTGCATACTCAATGTGGTGTGTACTTTGATTCAATTACAATCGACATACGATTAAATGATCGGAAACTTTGATCGAATTGATGATCGATTTGATGTCAATTGAACCATGTATGGCTAGCTTTAGATACTAAGAATGTGCAGACTGGTGAGGAAATATAATCTATTATATGTAATGTGTTCATATTTCCTGTACCACTAAGGATCTAATCTAAGGTGGACAATGATCAATAGCTACAAATCACAAGGAACCCCCTAGCCGCAGCTTGGAAGGGGGTCACCTAATGGTATGTACATTTCCATTATCTGTTTGTAATTTAATGTACTATCTATTTACCATTTACAGTTGTTATTTCTGTATCTTCCAATACTCAGTAAAAATTCAGTTACTTACTTGAACCCCCAGCCTGTCCCCCCAAGTACAATGGCAGCAATGAGCACAGCTCCTGCAATGGATCCAATGATGATATTTGTGCCACTTGGACCTGCAATAATAAGTCATAATGGTTTATCGTTTTTAGGAGTTAGGTTAAACAAATTCATTTTTAGTGTTACAACAATTTGAAACAGTGACCAGACCAAACTAAACATTTACAAAATATACATTTCAGCTCCCTAGATCTCTTCGTATAAATCATCTAATGTTCATCTAAACCTGGCAGCACTGTTCTCAACTTCACAACAGAATAATAATCAGGATATGTAAAAGAGCAAATGGTGTGTACCCTTATATTTATCCGCCAGTCCGGTGACTTTAGGAACAGGAAGAGGATCAAATACACTACAGTCCTTCCCAGTCCAGTCTAAGTGACAGATGCATTTCCCCTCATTGCTGCAGACCTGGCAACAGACAAAACACAACACCGGATCAATCAACACAGAAACAATGCTGCAAATTACAACTAGCTGGGAGTTATGTGACAATCTGGTGTCCTATATGGCACAGAATTCTGGTGAATGTGAAGAACACGCTCGTCATGAATAACACGCTTTCATGCTCTAAATCAGGGCTACTCAAATGTAAATTTGAAAGGTCCACTTACCAAATTTCCATTCAGTCTGAGGTCCGGAGTTTGTAATTTTACCGTGCACTGCCGGCAGATCAGCAGTTTTCACGGCGCTGACCCGGTCCGCCGGACAGAAGCATTACGTAGTTGAGTACATTTATATAAATATTCTCCCTATCGTCTATACAGGACACAGTCTCAAACATATGTATTTAATTACTAGACAAGGGACACCTCACAAGTATATAATAAGGGGTCAGTGGAGGGTGAAAGGGGTAGTAGGACCTGAGGAGCTCTGGGATGGCAACTTTCTCTGCTCACAAAGCTTTCTTTAGGAAAT
>CM070042.1:15558220-15581003 GCA_036250615.1 Ptychadena robeensis
AAATTATTGCCTGTTCTGCTCTCATCTGTGGAAGACAGGCAGCCCTCCCTCACTCCCTGGTCCTGATGACGTGGCGGCTAGCAATGGGATTGCCGGGTAAGGGCTTGTTTCCACTTGCATGGCCGGCTGCAGGTCAATGCTGTATTCAATAGCCAAGTCCCCACTCAAGAGGGTGGCCATGAGCGGCTGTAGCCGATCGCCTTGAATCGTGCCCATAGACATGAATGGATGCGGCAAAAAATGTACATGGACATGTGGACACTGCCGCCGCACTGCCCGTCGGCCAAAGTGGGGACAAGCCCTTCTTTGGTCATCTCAGCTTTCCACTGAGGAAGATTCCCATAGAAAACCAGGCAAATAAAGATGGAATCGCTCATACAATTCCACAGAACATCAGGTAAGTATATTATTTTAGAGGCCCCCACAGTTACATCATTCTATTTTCACAACCAAGCAGTGATCTGTAGATTAGGTGCTGTTCCCTTTTTGTCCGGTCATTTTAATAAACTCTACCTTAATCATAACATTCCGACCATACTTCCTCAAAGCCTGAAAGGAAATTAAAATAAAATGAGAGGTTCCCAGAGTAACATATGAAGGATAACAGGATGGGAAGTGTCATCCTATGTTCTAACACAAAGGAGCTAGAGGAAGAAACTTTTTAAATATTTACAGGCCAAAGCACCCCCCATCACTAAACTCTGACTGGCTTGTGACAATGGCATGTCATGACAACCTGAGCAAGGTAACCTGCCAGTTATGTTGTAAATTGTGGATTAACCAAAACAACTTGCAAGGTCGTCCTTAAAAGCTAAAATTGCTAGATAACCAAGATGTTTAGTATCGACAACAAAGTGTTTAACTGATACAAAAGTGAGGGGAAATCCTTCCAACAGAGACATTAACAGCAACAAACCATGTGTCAGGGGGCACACGTGGGTCTCCAAATTTTGCCTGGCTAACCATCAGCACAGAGATCCATGGTGCTAATCACAGCTCCAGAGGCAGAGGAATATACCTGAAAACATCTAGGGACCTAAACACAAGGATATGGTCATCTTATCCTGAGGACAAGTACATTCATAGACCACATAGTGCCCATAAGATAGAGTCAAATTCTAGATTTCAAATGGGATGTCATAAGGATATTTTCTTCATGCTGAAACAAGTAATTCCAATGCTCCAACATCCTATTTTACCCTGAAATGGCAGGCCCTGAAATCTGGCATGGTGCATGACTCTGCCCACCTCTAGTAGCACTTACCTGACCCTCTATACCAGGCACAGACAGCAGAGCTGGCTCCAGGGATCTCATCCCCTGCACAGTTGTCTGCAGACCCCACACAACACCACCCAGTAGACCCAGACCCTCAGACATCCAGGACTTCATCCTGTGGGGCACATCCTACTCTTGTCGTCCCAGCCCCCCAAACCCAGAAACCCTGTGATGCCAAAAGCATGTCCTGGGCAATGGTTGCCCCCTTTAAACTACAGACATTCAGAACACGTTTAGAAAAATAACTCTTGTTTTGTAGGTTTCCACGTTATCCAATATCTATTCACTTCTGGTGAAGCTACAAAGGGATCCCTTCCCTAAACATCTGTATATGCAAAGGTTGAAAGAATTTCTGGGTACAGAACTTCAGATGCTTATCTGGTCATATATATGAACTCAAGCTCATAAGAGTTTAATTTGTACACACTTCAAAGAAAACTCTTATTAAATACCAAAAACTTAATTGCGTAGAAATCCAAGTTAGACACGTGCCAAACACAGGTATTTCAGGGTGGGCAAGATGCTGTCCATAGTTTCCTATAGGATATGATGTGCCAGTATACACAGATGTGTCATGGCAGGACACAGCCATACAAAAAATTAAGGACGTGTATGCGTTATGTGTCCGTGGCGCGTGTGGAGACTAGACCTGGCTGATCTACAGTGATCACTTCTGTTCAAGCATTCTCATTGCCTTTTGAACTCTCTTCCACACCACATCCAACATGCTTTATGTTCATTCATTCTTTAAGTGATTTCACCTGACTTTTCTCCTGGTTGTAAATGTGAAAAAAATCCTGGGTTTTGTCTTCACTTTACAAAATGTATTAACATATTCACCTGTATTTATGGATAATCCTATTCTATAGTAAATTGTTAAAATATTGTCAACCCCAACCGTCCGCTTTGCTCCATAGAACTAGACAGGGGTTGTTTATAAACAACCCCCAAGAACCGGAACAGAGTGTGCAGATGCCCGTCCCCAGGATCAGCCGTGTAAATCCAGCCTTATGGTCATGGGTGCCCCTTTGCAATAACACTGTTGCTTTGATCTGCATTAAAAAGCCTATATTCACACACCATATGCATCATGTTACCACAAAGACCTTCTACTACACCACTACTAAAGGCAGAGTATGTACATTAAAAAAATGCTTTAGTCAGAACTACAGTATCCCACAAAAGTTAGTACACCCTTCACATCACAGTAAATACGACAGCCATGCAGACCAATTTGATGCAGTGTGCAGCATATGGTTTGAGCACTGACAGGCTGACCCACCCCCACCCCACCACCCCTTTAACCTCTGTAGCAATGTGGGTAGCACTCATATGTCTATATTACAAAGACAAATCACTGGATATGACGCTCACCACAAACTCCACCAAAGCAAAATCCGTTCTGAGTGGAACCTGTCCTGTTGAACAGCTGTATGGTCTTGGCCACCGTGCTGCAGCTAAGTTTCAGGTTGTTTGCGCTCTTCTAATGGCTTAGACCATCGTTATGTAGAGTAACAATTCATGGAAAAGAACTGTCTAAGATTCGGAAAAAATATAGTGCCATGCTGAACTTCCAGGGACCAAGTATGAGCAATAATACAAAATATGACACACCTGGGACCTTATAATAATAACAAGTCATATGACACTGGAGTGGGCAAATGGCTAATTGGGCACATTTTGAACATTTGTGACTAAGGGATGTACTCCCTTATGTTGCTAACAATGACTGTGTGCCCAGTAATTTTGAAGGGACAGCAAATATATCCTGTTATACTACCTGTACATAAACTATTTTACATTATACCAAATTTTTGCCCCATGAAAACATTTTTATGAATGAATTTTCACAATGAGATGGGTTAAAATTAGTAAGCAGCATTCACATGGGCATCTGGAAACAGGGCGCTTGTCAGTAGAGTGCCCGCACATAGGGGAGGGCAGGCATACATGTCAATGTCAATTCTCCCTAATAGAACAATCGCTCACTTCTCCCACTACTAAAAGTCAGGATAAGCCCTGTTTCTTCATGAACTTACAATTTATCCATCTCTTCTAAAAAAAAAAAAAGACAGACCATCACAAGCTACCTTTTCTACACCCATTAGTTAACCCCTTCCAAAAAATAACTACTAAAGCATACATACAAAAAGTGCAGGAGCTTTATATAGCAAGCAGAGCTAAAATGACAGACACAGCACAAAAAGAAACAAATAAGAACCATAGAAGGAAACCAAGGACAGAATTAGCATTAAGTTAATTTAGCAAATATTTGACAAGCTTCCAAAACTCTTTCCCGTAGGCAACAACTGAATAGACAAACAAACCCCTCAAATCTATGCTAGTCTAGCAAAACAGAAACATTAGAGATCTTTATATCCACGGTCCTGCAAGCTACTGGCATGGGGACCTCAAGTCTTTTAAGCATGATAAAATGTGGCACAATATTTACGTTTGGTCACATTTAGGGAAGTGTTTGATAGGGACATTAACTCAATATTTGCACAAGAGGAACATGGAAATATTTGCAGTGACACCTGTCAAAAACAAATACTAAGCAGACACCAGAATCATCCTCTTTAATTAGTCTGAAGAAAACAGTGATGTCAACAATTGTAGCTGCTTAACATCTTTCAGGGCTGACATATTGTGAAGGGCGTGCTGACTCTGCAACAAAGAAGGCAGCACGCAGATTCTACAACCGTATGAGGACAGGACTGTCTACATAAACCAGATCATCAACTAAGCATTAAACAAGGTCCATGATCATCTCTGGTTCTATGAACAACTGAATACCGAGATGATCACAGTTGTAAATAACATCTTCCATCGCTGCCTCATCAACACATTCTGACCAAATAAAGTGGGAGGTAGGATCAACACAATCATGTTTGTACGCCATTTGTTGTATGAATGTTATAATGAAACAACATGTGTGACAGAAGTGAGAGTCCAGTATTGCTAGGCACAGATGTGCGTTACACCAGTCCAGAAATATGTCTGAATTAAATACACAGTTGTTTTAAGCAGAAAACGCATTTGTGTTAAACAAGAGGTCTATTTATAGCCCCTAAGGCTAGGGCCCCACTGTGCGTGTTTTTCTAGCATTCAGCGCACATCAAAAAGAAAGCTGCCCATTATAATCAATAGGTAAACACACAGACAAGTTGTGCTCGCTCATCACCGCACTAAAAAAAAAAAAAATACCACATCTGTTGTCAGACTGCAAAATTATGTAAGTAACAATTGATCTGTGGGCATGGAGAGGTTAGAGAAGGGTTAACAGAGAAGTGTTTTGCAAGATTAAAAGTTACATGATGTGCTTGCAGTGGGAGAGGAAAGTCTTAAGGCCCCCATACACGGGTCCGTTTCCCATCGGATTCTGGGACGATCGATTCCGGGCGCGTGCACGCGAAACGATCGTCCCGGAATCGCGTGAAGCCCACCTTGTCCGTCCGATCACGTCCGATCGTTCGGGGGCCCAGAATCGGATCGGACAGACAACCCACATGTTGGTCTTTCTGATCCGATTCTGCACACATCAGGGGGAGTTGCCATTTGTGGAGTAAGCGATCGGACACGGAATCGTCCAGGAATCCGTGGGACAAGGTGGTATGTAGCGATCGGACACACTTAATTGGCCGATCGATTGGACCTCCGATTCCCGCTGAGATCGCCGGAATTGATCGGATAGGTGATCGATCGGCCATGGAATCCGACAATGTATGGCTAGCTTTAGTGTTCTGCATGTGAATTCCATTGAGTAATAAAAAAAAAAGCGTCAAAAATGAACTCAAATGTGTGTTTTTTGTTTTTGAAATATAGTGGAGATCTGGTCTTTCGCCTATGAGAAATGACGTGCCAGTCTTTACTGGCACATCATTGGCCACGTTGGGTCATGTCATGATAAACGCACTCATGGAGTCGCTTAACGGGCCATTTTACACTATATGCGTTTTTTAAAGGCATGCGTTTCCGCATATATGCAAAAACGCATGCGTTTTTGACATATGCGTTTTTGACATATGCGTTTGCCATTTGCGTTTTTGACCAAATGAATGAAAAATGCAGGAAAAATAAGTCAAAAATGCATACAGCAGTGAGTTTATAAAAACACATGCGGAAGCGCTGCGTTTTTAAAAACGCAATGCATACAGTGTGAATGTTAACATTGGTTGTCTATGTAAAAACGCGTGTAGTAAAAAAATGTGTGCGGTAAAAAAAACACATGCGGTAAAAAAAACGCACCGCAACACGGTGTGAAATGGCCCTAACGGGTTCATTGTTTATTGAGCAGGATTTCATAATTTCTATTAATGAGGAGCGGTAATACCAACATGGTGAGTACCGTGTCCAAAACATAAAAAAAAAAAGTTTTTGGATAGTTGACAAACTGTGGATAGACACCATGGACGCCCACCCTGTTTTACTGTAGACTCAGCCTAAGCAATCCTATGACTAGAAGAAAAGAAAAAACAAACAAGTGTACACAGGGTCACATTTCTGACATGAGGCTCATTATATAGTAAGTAATTGTGGGAAACATTGTGCTTTAACCGTTATGGAGTCAAAGGCTACATATGATATGGCTATACACTATTTTCACATACAAAATTTCCATAAATTACGCTTCATCTGTACTTTTGGCACACTACACACAGGAAATGCCTAATTTATCAGATCATCTGACTAAAATTTTCCATTTGTTTTCATACACGCAACAATGAGCAGTAAAATCGCCATGTGCAACTGAACAGATGAATTCTGTTACATTGTAACCATACAAATCGTTCTATAAAAAACAATTGTAAAGGCTGCACAGTTCTCTGTTATAGGGCTTGTTTCCACTAGAAGCGGAAGCCCGCGGTTGTGCACGGCGCGGATACATCCGCGCCCATTCTTTTCAATGGGCTATTCCCCTGTCCGTGGAATCGCGCGGACGGCCGCCTAAAAACTCGGTCGATCGAGTTTTTAGGCGGCGGTCCGCGTGATTCCGCGGCCGCCCAGCACTGACCGCGGCCATAGGGGTGAATGGCCACCGCTAAAAACCGCATGAGATGCGGTTCTTAGCGACGGCGGTTCTAAGCGGCGGCAACCACGCCGCCGGCTTCCACACAAGTGGAAACTAAGCCATAGTGTTGTCTCTTCTCTAAACAGAATTGATGGTTAATAAATGTAGTCACCACTGGACAGGACTACAGTAGATTAGAGCATATGGAGGGCCACAAGTACGGCCCTCAGCATCACTAAAAGGGCCGCACATAATGTTGTATACCGACTTGTAGAAGCATTTTTTATGAAAACATTACAGCAGGCAGAGCTAGAAAACATTATTTTCTAATTTTAACCTCCTGAGCGTTGCACTCTTCAGGAGGTGCCAGATTCATGCTGGAAAAAAGCGAGGCCCCTCCATTAACATGGAGGTCTATGGCGCCGCCTACCCCCCACCCCTTTCGCGTCACCGTTGACGCGATCGGGGCGGACCCAGACAGATCAGCATGTAAGCCAATCCAGATAGTCGCCGAGGGAATCCGGCAGACAGGTACGTATGCCCGCAGTTATGTCAGGTTATGTTTCATGATCAGTGATATCAACCCAACCAGAATGCTTGGGAGGTTAAATAAGATGGACCAATTGCACATTTCGGCTGGTTCAGATTTTACAGGAAATGTGACCTGCAAATTCCGCCGATTCCGATTAATTTTTTTTTCATTAATTCATTTAAATGTATTTTCTCATCTATTTTCTTTACATCTGCAGCTGCGCTGTATCAACAACGCTGTAGAAACTAAACTGAAAAGGCCACATAACACTTTGAACATTCATATTATGTAAACCTTTTATAGTATAATCATGAAACTTTCAGGGTCAGTAATGCACCCCTACTACTACTTACACCCCACGTCTCACCCCTCCAAGCATAATTTGATAGCTGGACTTTTAGCTGAAGTTTTACATGTAAGTGTTGTAGTTAGGGGGGTGTAAGAAGAAGTACGGGTATATATAGCATATATAGTAAAAAGACCCCATATATAGTACAGAAGACAGACAGGTGAAGGGGAGCACTGTCCTATAAGCACACCTCTGCCTTTAGCACCCAGTCTAGCTCTATAGACCCCATATATAGTGCAGAGAAGAAGGTGAAGGGGAGCACTGTCCTATAAGCACACCTCTGCCTTTAGCACCCAGTATAGCTCTATAGACTCCATATATAGTGCAGAGAAGAAGGTGGAGGGGAGAACTGTCCTATAAGCACACCTCTGCCTTTAGCACCCAGTATAGCTCTATAGACCCCATATATAGTGCAGAGAAGAATGTGAAGGGGAGAACTGTCCTATAAGCACAGATCTGTCATAAACTCCCAGTATAGATATATAGACTCCATACAGAGTACTGACAGGCAGGTACCGCTGAGCACTGTCATATAAGCACACCTCTGCCATTAACTCCTAGTATAGATATATAGACTCCATACATAACTCCATGAACTGTCAGTGAGGAAGGGGAGGCTTTTTTCGAGAGGACACCTGTACTCTGTTAGTAAATATACTGCTGTGACAGGTCAGCTGATTATATACAGTGCCAATAACATTATTATGGTACTTTAAATGTTGTGGAACCGCAAGTGCTGGGACTTGTAGTGCCACAGCAGCAGCAGCGATCCACATGGTTTATCCATCCAGGGCAGGAACTTTGATCATGGACTGTATTTTCTCTGATGTCTCTGATATCCAGTGCAGCACCTCAGAGGTTAACTTGTCGTCCAGGCAGTAGAAAATGCAGATAGAAAAAGGATCTGAGTGCAAGAGAGTGCAAGGGAACGATCCTGCCAGTCCCTTCTCTCCAAAACTTTCTTCCCTTCCCTCTGACTGCTGAGGACTTGTTTCCTATACCAAGTCCTTTACCACCTCCCTAGCACATTGCCGATCCCGCACCGTTTTTAAAAGCAGGGTAACGGCAATCGCGGCAGTGTACTATACACGGCCTGCAATTCCCACCCACCCCCTGCCCACCCAGCCAGCATCACATGAATGGCGCCAGCATCATTATGGCGCCGCCCACCCCCGCCCCCTTCCATGTCACACTGCGGCTGAAAAAAAACATCGCCGTAGCTTTCCGGGCAATGCGGATTTTGTGTGAGCCCAGCTCATCCGAGTTTGCTTTTCAAACAAAGTCTGGGCGAGCTAGGCTTGTCACGAACGCTAGGGAGGTTTAAAGGTGGCAGGCGGTTGCTTGTATTTTTTATTGCTTATTTTTTTGTTTGCCTTGCTATGGATGAGGACCTCTCCAGATCAGCCTTTCAGTTGTCAACCAGTGGAGGGAGGCACAGCTAGCAATCAGAGGGTGTATTATCCCAAAGACAGTCAGTGCCCGTGGTGAGGGGGGGGGTGGGGCTCGTTGGGCTGAGAGCTTTAAGGACACTTAATCTGATACTGGGGCCAATTATACAAAAAACCTGCCGTATTCGATCACTAAGCGGATCAATGTTGCACCTCTTGCACCTTAAATGATACTTCAAGCATTAGGAAACACTTGTAGTATGGTAATGCACATTTTGTGTCCTATATTATATATATTATATATATAATATATATATATATGATCAAAGGTTACGTGCCCCATTCTGAGGTAGTGTGCCATAATATATTATACAATCATCCCCCGTTCCTTGCTCTCTAATAAAATTTCACACATTAAGATACCCTTCCCTAATCCCAGCAATTTGGTGATGATACGGTATTTAGAGGCTTAGCAATTAACTCACAAAGGTCATCTAGTCAAAATTCCGATGAGCATCTGTAATAATGAACAGATCCACTTTAGAAGGTGTGTTTTCTACTCGATAAAAATGATAAAACAAAATCATGGATATTGCAGAGAAAGCAAAAAACATCCCTTTCCAAGATCTTACCAAATACACACATTCAGAATTCATAAAAAAAATTAATATTTAACATAGCCAGACATACGGCTGTACTCTGAGAGCAAGGGGAAAAATAAAAGGGTTTTATGAAATAAAAGATCTGTTATGATGAGCACACATTAGAGAGATGGTGGACAGTATAGGAGAATGCCTTCATTACAAATAAAACAATGAGCGCAATGACTGGCTGGATATGTCCCCTTGAAAATCACTTACTGGAAAGGCAATATACTTAGATATTAATAGAAACTGCTTGAAGTCCTCACACACAGTATATGAAACATGTTTTTCATGTGTCTTTGTGCATAACATCAAGGGAGTCATCTTTCAGAATTCTAGTCATATAAGAAGCAAGGTCTAGATTGACACTGTCGTCTTTGTGAAAACGGTGAAGGGTGTCACAGGTCATTTTGAAAACGAACCTATGACAGGTCTATCGGGGTCAACAACTGCTTGTGTAAAGGAGCCCAAGATTACGTAATGTGTGCATTTCTCTCATTATACAGGAAGTGCAGAATTATTAGGCAAGTGGTATTTTTGAGGATAATTTTATTATTGAACAACACCACCATGTTCTAATGAACCCAAAAAACTCATTAATATCAAAGCTGATATTTTTGTGGAAGTATTTTTAGTTTGGTTTTTAGTTTTAGCGATTTTGGGGGATATCTGTGTGTGAAGGTGACTATTACTGTGCATAATATTAGGCAACTTAACAAAAAACAAATTTATAACCCATTTCATATTTATTTTACCAGTGAAACCATTATAACATCTCAACATTCACAAATATACATTTATGACATTCAAAAAACAAAACAAAAACAAAATCAGTGACCAATGTAGCCACCTTTCTTTGCAAGGAACACTCAAAAGGTGCCATCCATGGGATTCTGTTCAGTGTGTTTTGAGATTTTCACCTATATAGACTAGTTTCCTGACCTCAGCTAGTCACCGATGTTCTAGTGGGGTATTCGGATGGTAGTACTGTTTTCCCTCCTTGTAAATCACAATTGATGATGGACCACAGGTTCTCAATGGGGTTCATCAGCAGTGAACAAGGAGGCATGTCATTAGGTTTTTCTTCTTTTTTATACCCTTTCGTGCCAGCCACGCTGTGGAGTACTTGGACGGTGTGATGGAGCATTTTCTGCATGAAATCATGTTTTTCTTGAAGGATGCAGACTTCTTCCTGTACCACTGCTTGAAGAAGGTGTTTCCAGAAACTGGCAGTTAGGACTAGGAGTTGAGCTTGACTCCATCCCTCAACCCAAAAAGGCCCCAAGCTCATCTTTGATGATACCAGCCCAAACCGTACTCCACCTTGCTGGCGTTTGAGTCGGACTGGAGCTCTCTGCCCTTTACCAATGCCAGGCACGTGCCATCCATCTGGCCATCAAGACTCACTGTCATTTCATCAGTCCATAAAACTTAGAAAAATCGCTCTTGAGATATTTCTTATTCGGCCCAGTCTGACGTTTCAGCTTAGTGTGTCTTGTTCAGTGGTGTCGTCTTTCAGCCTTTCTGTCTCTGAGTATTGCACACCTTGTGCTTTTGGGCACCTCCAGGGATGTTGCAGATCTGAAATATGGCCAAACTGGTGGCAATGGCATCTCTGCAGCTGCACCGCTTGCACTTTTCTCAGTTCAATGGGCAGTTATTTTGACGCCTTTGTGTCGCACACCGCTTCTTGCGACCCTGTTGACTGATTTTGAATGAAACGCTTGATTGTCGGATGATCACTCTTCAGAAGCTTTGCAATTTTAAGAGGCTGCATCCCTATCTCACTATTTTTTACTTTTCTAAGCATGTCCCACGTCCTTCTTTTGACCCTTTTGCCAAAAAAAGGAAGTTGCCTATAATTAGATGCACACCTAATATAGGATGTTGATTGTCATAGACCACACCCCTTCTCATTACAGAGATGCACATCACCTAATATGCTTAATTGGGAGTAGGCTTTCGAGCCTATACAGCTGGAGTAAGACAACAATGGCATAAAGAGGATGATGTGGTCAAAATACTCATTTGCCTAATAATTCTGCACTCCCTGTAACATAATGTCCTCCAATATCTAAACTCTTACCTTATTAAACAATCAGCCAGAGCATTGAAAAGGGGACTAGGGTGGGTATTTTAAAATGACCAAAATTACATAGGCAAGGCAACAAGCCAAGAGTGGCTTAAGAAGAAGCACATTCAGGTCCTGGAGTGGTCAAACATCTGGCCTCTATTATTGTCATCTTTTGCAAAGAGAACAAATCCCTTTTCCCCTCATTGCAATGAACATCAGAACAACAGAAAACCCTCACAGTTACAATAAACCTTCCATAGTAATAATAAACCATTTCCTTATCAGACATACAAAATCAACAGGGGATGAAATACTTCTTTCCCTAACCGTATATCACCTAATACTTATCCCTTATACATTTGACGTCTATATGCTGTGAGTTACAGTCACCTTTCCCCTTACATTAATAGCTGGCATCTGCACACTGTACATTACAAAAGGCCACTATACTGTACATCACATT
Organism: Ptychadena robeensis; assembly: GCA_036250615.1. Lineage (NCBI taxonomy): Eukaryota > Metazoa > Chordata > Amphibia > Anura > Ptychadenidae > Ptychadena > Ptychadena robeensis. The sequence continues at coordinate 15,569,958 of CM070042.1, forward strand.
GAATAAAACCAGGGCTGTGGAGTCGGTCGATAAATTCCCAGACTCCGACTCCTCAATTTCTGATTCTTCCTCTGTATGTAATATGCTAATGTATTGTATCCATCCATTGAAGGAAAGGAAGGCAACATACATTAACCAAAGAACCACGGGCTAGGAAACCAACACTGTACTGTAATGGCCAATTAAAGCAGAGAAAGGGAGTTAGGCAGAAGATGCTGCTGCTTTTTCCTTAAGCTAGGCACCACACTTTGATTGATCAGGGATCCATTGAACAGAAATCAATGTGCACCACATGGGCACATGGATTCCCATTCAATGGGGACCCATTCTCCCCAGCTTGCAGTGTGTGATTTACAACAGGCCACAAGCTGGGGAGAAGCAGCCTGTCTCATACAGCTGCCTCACTCACACAGCTTCCGAGTGAGGAGTGCTGGCTCCGCCCCTTCACACTGACAGCCGAAGGCTGTGGAGGAGGCAGCAGCCGCAGCTGTTTCAATACTTTCCATAAAGACTCACGTCTCCATGCAAGGTATTGGAGATTGAACAGTGTTTTCCAACATGTTGGAACCCCGCTCAATCAAGTTCCTTCAAGTCGGCTCTATTGATCCTGCCCGAAGGAAAGCACACACAGGTAGGTTTGTAAACAGATTAGAGTACAATCAATCACCGTGAGCGCGCAAGTTGATTGATTGTACTCAAATCGTTTTACAGATCTACCCGTGTGCCCGGCTTTAGTGTTTTGATCTTCTGCTGAAGATAGGGCAGTGGAAGGCTCCAAGAAGAGGCAGAATGAAGGAGCACTTCAAACATGATTCATGATTTCCCTTGAATCCCATAGTCACGTCACGTGTAAAGTTGAAGCTAACAATCTAAGTATTTGTCGGTTTTTCAAATGTTTTACAGCTTCAGTCTTGAACTATTGGCGATCCATTCCCGTCACTTATACAAGAGTCTCTAGTCCGGCAAAAAAACTGTACTTCATTATCAGCGAGAGTTAAGGCTGCCATACACGCACCGAGCAGCGGCTGATTTTGCCGCCGACCGATGGGCGTGTGCGCTCGCCGATCAGGGGTGCCCACATGGGGCGACAGATCGTTGTTGCGCCACAGCTCGGCCGGCCAGAGAACAGACATGTCCGATATTCTCTGGCTGATGCTGTTAGTTTCAATAAAGACCCGCATCTTCATTTAAGCTAACGGCTGGCACCCTTTGTGACCATTTGAAAACCCGCAGTGATTCAGCTGAGGCGACAAATACTTCGATTTTTAGCTGTAACTTTACACATGACTATGGGGTTCAAGGGAAATCATGAACCATGTTTGCTGTCAGCTCGGGAGAGTCTAGAGCTCATCTGAACTGATCTGTCGGCCCCCACTCGGTACGTGTGTGGGGGCCTTTAGGCTAGGTTCACAGTGGGCGCTGTAAGGTTCTGCAGGGCGCGCATTTATTCTTATAGCAGAGAAGTCGTTCATTATGACTGATAATTGCGACATTTGAAGTTAATTTTTTTTTTTTTATTCCCATTTAAATTTAGTAGGAGTCGGAGTGGGTACATTTTTTGCCGACTCCGACTCCAGGTACCCAAAAATGTCTCCGACTCCTCGACTCCGACTCCACAGCCCTGAATAAAACATGCTAACTTTTATCACTGCTATGTCATACATGGCCAGATTTTATAAAGCTACTATAATACACAAAAACAAAATTGTGGCAGATAACATTTTAAACAATCTTTCTGTGAATTTAAACTGTATGCATAAGGACACCAATATAAGCATCATCTATATAAATAGAAACAAGGACAAGAGGCGTACAACCTAGTGCAACAAAGTATTGTAAGTGATAAAATAAAACAAAAGAGAAACACACATTATAACTGACAGTTGTGCGCAACTATTTATTACCTTTCTTAATCATCTATATAGCTTTTTGTTGCAGGTTACAAGTAAGCATTGCCATAGAAAAGACCACAAAACAAGTCTCTTTTGACGGTTTGCATTTTAAATATCAGAGAACGTTTAAACTGAACTGTAGCCCAAATATTTCATGTACTAATCTTTAATAATTGATTGAAAAGGGCCTTTATGCCAGTCATGTGTAAGTGACATGTGTTGCTTTGTAAATCTATAGTCTAGGAGAGTGGCATGTATAGATTTGTGCTATGCATTGTCCTATTTTAACTAACATATTCCACAACTCTAAAGCATTCTATAAAAACATCTGAATAATTCAGCAGCTGCTCAATATCACACTGAGGCTCCACTAGGACGCTTTGGGAGCATTTGGGGCACTTTTATTGTAGACTTGCCCGAACCACTCCCATTATCCCCAAGGGTCAGTTGCCACAGACACAGTGCAGCATTTACAGCGTTTTCTGAGCCGCAATCAGTGTCCCAAATGCAAGATTGTGCTGCCATGATTTCATTGTACGCGGTTTTGGGACCGTTTTTTAGAAAAAAACAAGCCCAAAACTCATGCCTTAGGCTGGGTCAACACAACAACCATGTTACGGACACTCTGGCATTAGATGTCAATGATACCACCCCCGGATTGCCTGCTATTCGGCCTCTGTTTATTAATTAAGACCACAGTATCCACCATGATGGCAATACCAAATCCTATTAGTTTTCATGAGCAGTTAAAAAAAAAAAAAAAAAAAAAACAGCAGACGTCCAATATATTATATTGCCAGTATATCAGACACAGTATTATGACGTAATAATCGACTACATACAGTGTAGAAGCCCAGAATAAAAAAAATTGATGTTGATCAGTTATAATTCCGATATCTATATGAACGATATTAAAAAGCCTCAGGAAAAAAAGAGGACACACACAATGGATGTCTGCAAACTGAATTTGCAAAGTCTACAATACCCCCAGGCTCCTTCTATTAAAATTATTGTGAGGCTGATCTCCATGTGCTGAGAGGGTATGAGCAGTGACACAGGGGAGGCTGATCTTGACGGGTCCCCTGCTCCTGGACCCCCCTGGCGTGATCTCTCTTGGGTAGAGGGGGGGGAGGGTTGGGGAGCAGGGGACCCGTCAAGATCAGCCTCCCCTTTGTCACTGCTCATACCCTCCCAGCACATGGAGATCACAGTTTATGAGTGTTTAGGAAAAGCCTCAACATGGGACTGTTAATGACATCAATCCATGTGATCTGTATCTCTTTAGGGCTCCTGTCCATATTTAAGGCTAAACAAAGTTTAAACAGGATTTATTGTCGCAAGGGTTAATAGCAGGAATGAAACAAAATCCAGAGAAAATGCCAAGCCAGTCTGTATGGCCTGACGCTCTTTGTGTGCCCCTGGTATCTGCTGCTACAACAGCACAGTGTCTCCCACCTGGTCAGGATCCTCATTTGTGACACATTTGGCTACCTTGATGACCACCAGCAAGTGTTATCCTCAATGCTTACCTGGGTGGAATGGGAAGACCCACCCAATTCCTTACAGTCGGCATCAGTCAAAATGCAAAAAAGTCCCATACAGTCAGGTCCATAAATTTTGGGAAATCAGCACAATTCAAAATTTTTGGCACTATACATATCCACAATGGATTTGGAATGAAACAAACAAAGTGCTTTAACTGCAGACTGTCTGCTTTAATTGAGAGCATTTACATCCAAATCAGGCAAACGGTGTAGGAATTTAAGTTTGCATATGTGCCTCCCACTTGTTAAGGGACCAAAAGTAATGGGACAGAATGTTAAACATAGCTGTTCCATGGCCAGGTTTCTATCCCAATTACAATGTGCAGATTAAGGCTAAGTTTAGACTGTCGGTTCTCGAGCTGCTTTCAGAAGTGCGCACCCGCAGACACGGGAGAAACGACTCCCTGTGATCGGCTGCAAAACAGTGCAGGTGATTACAGGGCGTCTAATTAAGGACCCCATAGAGGTCCTATAGCACGGCAGCCCGAAAACTGACCGGCGGACGTGTTAAAGGATCGTTTACCTGGCGGTAAAAAAACACCGGTGTAAATGTACCGTAAAGGTTCAGAGTTCATTTCAAGTGTGCTATTTGGAATCTAGTACAATGAGATCCAAAGAGCTGTCACTATCAATGAAGCAAGCCATCATCAGGCTGAAAAACAAACCCATCAGAAATAGCAAAAACATGAAGGCATGGCCAAAACAACTGTTTGGAATATTCCTAAAAAGAAGGAATGCACCAGTGAGCTCAGCAACACCAAAAGACCTGGAAAACCACAGAAAAAAACTGTGGTGGATGACCAAAGAATTCTTTCCCTGGTGAAGAAAACACCCTTCACAATAGTTGGCCAGATCAAGAACACTCTGCAGGAGGTAGGTGTATGTCAAAGCCAACAATTAAGAAAATACTTCACCAGCATGAATACAGAGGGTTAACCACAAGATGTAACCCATTGGTGAGCCACAAAAACAGGAAGGCGAGATTAGAGTTTGCCAAACGATAACTAAAAAACTTTCACAGTTCTGTAACAACATCCTATGGACAGATGAGACCAAGATCAACTTGTACCAGAGTAATAGGAAGAGAAGAATATGGAACACGAAAGGAACTGCTCATACTCCTAAGCATACCACCTCATCAGTGAAGCATGGTGGTGGTAGAGTCATGGCGTGGGCATGTAAGGCTGCCAATGGAACTGGTTTTCTTATATTTATTGATGATGTGCTGACAAAAGCAGCAGGATTAATTATGAAGTGTTTCCGGCAATATTATCTGCTCCTATTCTGCCAAATGCTTCAGAACTCATTGGACAGCGCTTCATAGTGTAGATGGACAATGACCAAAAGCATACTGCAAAAGCAATCAAATGGGTTTTGAAGGGAAAGAAGTGCAATGTTATGCAATGGCCAAGTCAATCCTGTGACCTGAACATATTGAGCATGCATTTCACTTGCTGAAGACAAAAGGCCTGGCAGAGCATCACCAGGGATGAAACCCAGCGTCTGGTGATGCCAATTCATTCCAGACTTCAGGCTGTAATTGACTGCAAAAGATTTGCAACCAAGTATTAAAAAGGGTAAGTTTGATTTATGAATATTATTCCGTCCCATGACTTTTTGTGCCTTAACAAGTGGGAGGCACATATGTAAACAGTTGTAACTCCTACATCGATCACCTAATTTGGATGTAAATACCATCAAATTAAACATGATAATCTGAAGTTAAAGCACATTGTGTTTGTTTCATTCTAAATCCAGTTTGATGGTGTATAGAGCCAAAAATGTTAGAACTGTTTTGATGTCCCAATATTTATGGACCTGACTTTATATGCAGAGTCCGTGAGACTAGAATAGAGTAAGGTAATGGCAGCAGACCAAATCTTAATTGGTACCATTTACCTCAATGGTAAATAACAAAGGTGCATTATGTTTTAGGCTTTAAGTATATACAGTCATTGTCAATCACAGAATAGAATCCCAATATATACAGTCAGACACAGCATACAAGTCCAGTATATACAGTGATAGTCACAACGTACAAGTGTAGTATACACAGATTAATAGTTAAAGTGTATGGGTCAAATCAATATAGTTTTGGTGATAGCATACAAATTCAGTTTATGCAGCAGGAATATATATAGACTATATACAGTTGTGGTCATAAATTTACATAATCTGGCAGATTTTATGTTTTCTTATGCCTGCCATACACACCCCGACGGGTGCAGACAGACCAGCTCAGATGAGCTCCGGAATGCAAACGTGATGACGTTATCACGTTTGCATCCTGATGCATTATGGGGCTGCACTAGTTGGCCGGCACCCTTTGTGTGCCGGCCATTAGCTTCAATGAAAATGCCGGTCTTCATTGAAGTTAAAGGCATCGGCTTCCATTGGCCAGAGATTATCGGACATGTCAGTTCTCTGGCCGGCTGAGCTGTGGGGCGACAGTAATCTGTCGCCCCATGTGGGCACATGCTGATAAGAGGCCGGTTTTTTTTTTCAGGTGAAAAATCGGCCGCTTGTCGGCATGTGTATGCCAGGCATTAACCACATTTCAGACAATCTCAATAAAATCAAGCTTTTCTTTGACTTCGAAATAAGGAAAAGGATCCCCCTTGGGACTTTATATGGAACAATGATAATTGGTTCAGATCACAATGAAGTTAAAAATAAGTTTATTTGTGAATTCCAATTATAGTGTATGATCTCCTGACCATCTAAGGTATGAGAGCAGATGTTTCGGAGCACATTAACAAGATTGCCATGTGATTAAAGCATAACACATATAGGGGTATATTGCACAGTGCACACCCTTAGCATCTCATATACATACATATAATCAAGGATAAAAACAAACTACAAACAAGATAAGCAAACGATTGAGGTGGATGGTTATAGGTGCATGTGGGGCAACATGTTTCGCTGTTGGAGCTTCGTCAGGCCGATGCACCTTGGGATGTGTATGGGTCCGCTTTATGTTGTTGGGGTTAAGGCTTCTCCTAAGTATGGGGAGAAGGTACGGTCTGGCTGGGGGGGGCAGATAGTTCGCCTCTACAAGGTACGGGGTCAGTTCAGGGTATGCAGCATCTGGGTAGTCAATGCTCCCCTGATGATGATGGGGGCTGAGGTGGGTAATCAAGATAAGACCTCCCCTCCGCACTTGTAGATGTGGATGCCAATTGGAGAGGGGGGCTGCAGAGAAAAAGAATGCTGCACAGTCCAGAGGATGATCCCTGCCTGGGAGTCTCTCGATGCGGCCGTTGCCTCCTGCACTCTTTCCAGGGTGGATAAAAATCGATGACTTTTTTTTTTTTAAAAATAATCAGATTTTTTTGATTTAAATCGGATTTTTTTTATTTAAATCGGATTTTTTTGATTTAAATCGGATTTTTTTGATTTATGTCATTTTTTTTTTTAAATAAAATGCTTTTTGAGGAAAAAACATTGCCATCCCAAAGTTATTCCATGATGAAATAAAGATAAGTTTATGTAGAATAAGGCTGTATATGTTTAAATGTTTTGGTAAATAAATTCCATAAAAAACATCCCAAAAACAATAGACAGAAGTTGATGATGGCATAGACACATCACCCAAAATTTCCCCTTGAATAGACATGGGCGAGGGGACAGGCCACTCAATATGTAAAGCAATACATTTATTATACACCGTGCAAAGAATGAAGAAATGACATCATATCAATTAAAAACAATGCACAATGTTGTGGATGTCACATCTGTACACGTGCTTACACAATTAAAATAGTCCAAATGGCGCACATTTCACCCCAACGCGCATTTCGTTGAAGACTTCTTCAGGGGGTACCATATGCCATTTCATAAGCCAAATCTGCTTTTGTGTCGCCTCACTCTTGTCTATTCAAGGTAGAATTTGGGTGATGTGCTTATGTCCTCATCAACTTCTGGTTTTGTAAGATTATTGGGCAGTTTCTCCGCCTACAAGATATTATCACAGATGCTTGGTTTACTTTCTCAGTTCTCAAAACTAAGTGCAACAGAAAAGCTGTCCAAATATGATTGATTAACCTAAACTGGGGATAAAAAAAACTAATATGAAAAGTTGTTGTTCTAAAAATCTTCACCTACTCGCATTTTAAAGTTATACCAGCCAGAATGATTGATTTATATCAGTTTGATTTAAATCGAGCCTTACAGACTAGTGATTTAAATCGTGATATAAAGTACCCAAATGACCCTGATCAAAAGTTTACATGAATGAAAAATGAATTGAAAATGCCAACCAGCAGTCAATCTCTAAAAAGAATAGGAAAACTAGGGGTTCAGTTTAAACCAAACCACGGTCAGGAAGACCAATACCAAATTAATCTATAACTGACAGAAAAACTGCACAGGAAGCAAGGAACACCCCACAAATACAGTGGCTTGCAAACTTTTCCACATTTTGTCACATTACAGCCACAAACATGACTCAATTTTATTGGAATTCCATGTGAAAGACAAATACAAAGTGGTGTACACGTGAGAAGTGGAAGGAAAATCATACATGATTCCAAAAATTTTTTACAAATAAATAACTGCAAAGTGGGGTGTGCGTAATTATTCAGCCCCCTGAGTCAATACTTTGTAGAAGCACCTTTTGCTGCAATTACAGCTGCCAGTCTTTTAGGGTATGTCTCCACCAGCGCTGCACATCTAGAGACTGAAATCCTCTCTCATTCTTCTTTGCAAAACAGCTCCAGCTCAGTCAGATTAGATGGACAGCGTTTGTGAACAGCAGCTTGTTCTAAACCATTCCATTGTTTGTTCCATGTTTAGGGTCGTTGTCCTGCTGGAAGGTGGACCTCCGCCCCAGTCTCAAGTCTTCTACAGACTCCAAGAGGTTTTCTTCCAAGATTGCCCTGTATTTGGCTCCATCCATCTTCCCATCAACTCTGACCAGCTTCCCTGTCCCTGCTGAAGAGAAGCACCCCCAGAGCATGATGCTGCCACCAGCATATTTCACAGTGGGGATGGGGTGTTCAGAGTGATGTGTTAGTTTTCTGCTACACATAGCGTTTTGCGTTTTGGCCAAAAAGTTCAATTTTGGTCTCATCTGACCAGAGCACCTTCTCCCACATGTTTGCTGTGTCCCCCACATGGCTTGTGAGAAACTGCAAACGGGACTTCTTATGCTTTTCTGGTAACAATGGCTTTCTTCTTGCCACTCTTCAATAAAGGCCAACTTTGTGCAGTGCACGACTAATAGTTGTCCTATGGACAGACTCCCCCCACCTGAGCTGTAGATCTCTGGCGCTTGTCCAGAGTCACCATGGGCCTGGTGACTGCATTTTTGACCAGTGCTCTCCTTGTTCGGCCTGTGAGTTTAGGTGGACAGCCTTGTCTTGGTAGGTTTACAGTTGTGCCATACTCCTCCATTTCTGAATGATCGCTTGAACAGTGCTCCGTGGGATGTTCAAGGCTTTGGAAATATTTTTGTAGCCTAAGCCTGCTTTACATTTCTCAATAACTTTATCCCTGACCTGTCTGGTGTGTTCTTTGGACTTCATGGTGTTGTTGCTCCCAATATTCTATTAGGCTAAGTTTACACTGGCAATTTCAAACCGCCAGTGCGCTCCCGCAGCCGCGGGATAAACGACTCCCTGTAGTCGTCTGCACAACAGTGCAGGTGATTACAGGGAGTCTAATTAAGGACCCCATAGACTTTCTATGGGACGGCCGCCCGAAAACCGACAGGTGGACGCCAAATGTGGCGTCCGCCCAGAATCATGTATGATTTTCCTTCCACTTCTCACATGTCACCACTTTGTATTGGTCTTTCACGTGGCATTCCAATAAAATGTATTCATGTTTGTGGCTGTAATGTGACAAAATGTGGAAAAGCCACTGTAAGTACAGGTGAAATACAGGGCTCTGTGAAAAAATGTGTGACAAGTCTACAATGCAACATTTTGGCCACAACCATAAATGCTACATTTGGAGAGGGGTCAACAAGGTATTTGATGAAAGGGTAAACCATTCCTACTCTGTAAAAAAATGTTTAAAATATATATCAATATGATTGCAGTAAGTTATCGAGAAATACTTGAGGAAAATGTGCACTCATCTGCCTGGAAGCTGCACATGGGACGTACTTGGATATTTCAACATGACAAGGATCCAATACACAAGGTCAAGTCCACCTGCCATTGGCTACAGCAAAATAAAGTGAAGGTTCTGGAATGGCCATCTTAGTCTCCTGACCTCAATATAATTGAGCCACAATGGGGAGACCTCAAACGTGTGTAGTTCATGCAAGAAAACCCAAGTATTTACAGGAACGGGAGGCTTTTTACCAGGAAAAACAGGCAGAGTACAGGTCCTGTATATATACAGTGTCAGTCACAGAGTACATGACCAGTATATATACAGTGTCAGTCACAGAGTATATGACCAGTATATATACAGTGTCACAGAGCATCATGAAACTCAGCCCCAGTTAACCAGAGTCGGCGCTTCCGGGTCCGGTGGCGCGAAGGGGGCGGGGGTAGGCCGTGCCATAGACCTCTGTGTAACTGGAGGGGCGTCGCCTTTTTCCAGCGATTGCAGCTGAGCAGGCAATCGCGGCGGAGCATATTGTGCCCGTGGCGCGGTTATAAAAAAAACGTGCCATGGGCGAAACGCTCAGAAAGATATACAGTGTCAGTCACAGAGTACATGTCCTGTATATATACAGTGTCAGTCACAGAGTACATGTCCTGTATATATACAGTGTCAGTCACAGAGTACATGTCCTGTATATATACAGTGTCAGTCACAGAGTATATGACCTGTATATATACAGTGTCAGTCACAGAGTACATGCCCTATACATATACAGTGTCAATCACAGAGTACATGCCCTATACATATACAGTGTCAATCACAGAGTACATGCCCTATACATATACAGTTTCAGTCACAGGAGTACATGTCCTGTATATACAGTGTCCGTCCCAGAGTACATGACCAGTATATACAGTGTCAGTCACAGGAGTACATGTCCTGTATATACAGTGTCAATCACAGAGCACATGACCAGTATATACAGTGTCAGTTACAGAGTAAATGTCATATATATATATACAGTGTCAGTCACAGAGTACATGTCCTGTATATACAGTGTCAGAGTACATGTCCTATACATATACAGTGTCAATCACAGAGTACATGTCCTGTACATATACAGTGTCAATCACAGAGTATAGGTCTATATATACAGTGTCAGTCACAGAGTACATGTCCTGTATATACAGTGTCAGTCACAGAGTACATGTCCTATACATATACAGTGTCAGTCACAGAGTACATGTCCTGTATATACAGTGTCAGAGTACATGTCCTATACATATACAGTGTCAGTCACAGAGTACATGCCCTGTACATATACAGTGTCAATCACAGAGTACATGTCCTGTACATATACAGTGTCAATCACAGAGTATAGGTCTATATATACAGTGTCAGTCACAGAGTACAGGTCCTGGATATACATTGTCAGTCACAGAGTACATGTCCTGTACATATACAGTGTCAATCACAGAGTATATGTCTATATATACAGTGTCAGTCACAGAGTACATGACCAGTATATATACAGTGTCAGTCACAGA
>CM070042.1:15581103-15613054 GCA_036250615.1 Ptychadena robeensis
TATATACAGAGTCAGTCACAGAGTACATGACCAGTATATACAGTATCAGTCACAGAGTACGAGTCCAGTAAATACATAGAGTTCAGTCACAGTATTAGCCCAGTGAATAAACACAGTGGGGCAGGCAGTGTTGAGTCCCCGAGTCACCCATGTAAACTCGCTGAGTATGTACAGCAGGACAATGCAATGCCGGGTACTTACTCAGGTCGGCGGCTCGGATGTCTGTGTCCCATGTATCACTCGGTGACTCCGCCGCTCTCCTCCTTCCATAGCAGCGGCAGCAGCTCCGCAGAGCCGCCCACCTCTCACACTCTCCCCTGCCTCATTCAAATTCGGCTATACTTTTACCGCCCTTTTTTCCTCTGCACCAATCAGCGTGAAGGTGGCTGTGTACCTGCTGCGCAATACGCGGAGCTCTACACGTGCGTGTAATTAGCCCTCATATTGTGTGTGAAGTAGGTGGACTGACACAGTGAGAGAACTAAAGGGGCAACAAAGTGCCCGTTTCTTAACAGATCCCTACAAGTACAGGAACTGTCCTGTCGTTGAAATAAGAGGAAGGGCTGACGGTTTAAAGAAAATTAACTTAAAAATGTCACTAAACTCTCTGCCTTTAAATCTGGGGTTGCTTTTCATTGCATCTACTGGTATACTGAAGGGAATGGGGAGAACCAGGGTACACTGTACATGGCCAGAACAGGAGCATGTGTGACCCCGGAGCCAATCTGTACACCATAAAGAGAAAGTACACCAGAGAGAAAGATGTGGCCTCAAAAGACAACCTGTATGCCATACAAGATGTGTGGCCCCAGAGCCAAGTTGTGTACATTACAAGAGGATGTGTGGCCCCAGAGCCAATTTGTACACCATAGAAGAGGATGTGTGGCCCCAGAGAAAAGCTATGTACCATAGAAGGGAATGTGTGGCCCAAGAGCCAAGCTGTATACATTAGAAAAGGATGTGTAGCTCCAGAGCCAATATGTACACCATAGAAGAGGATGTGTGGCCCCAGAAAAAAATCTATATACAATAGAAGGGGATGTGTGGCCCAGAGCCAATCTTTACACCATAGAAGAGAATATGTGGCCCCAGAGCCAAGCGTTACACCATAGAAGAGGATGTGTGGTCACAGAGCCAAGCCAAGAAATTAATGTGCAGCCTACATGCTGAGCTTTCCACCATAGTAATTGGTTGCAGACCAATCTGTGTTGTTCTGAAGAAAATGCTTAGGTTAAGTCAGTGGCCCCCTTTTCTATTGAGGACCATTATCGAACCCCCCTCCATTCAAACACAAGTGAAGAATGAGGGCCCGTGCAGCCCTGGAATACCTTTGCACCCGCCCCCCAGTTTGGGAACCACTGGGTAAGTTATCCATGGTAGATGTTATAAAAATGTAAATCGAAATGTAAATAGAAGGATACCAGGTTAAGTTGTCCACCCAAGAAATTTTAAGCTGTCCGCAGTTAAATTGAACAGATGAAGGATGGGCTAAAACTGTTTGCCTAGATGTGAATAGGCAGAGGTTATGTAAAGCTGTCCTCAGAAGAAGTAATGAATATTAGGTTAAACTGTTTACTAAATTAGTCTGTCCACCATAGAAGCAAAAAATGGACATCGAATTAAGCTGCTTTATCTAGAGCTGAATACATGGACACCCAGTATGACTATCCACCCTAGATGTAAAAAGATGGACATCAAGTTCAGCGGTCCACCCTAGAAGTGAATTGGTAGGGATAAGGTTAAGCTAGCCATACACTCTGCGATAAAAATTCCGATCTATTAAAACCGACCAATGTATCCCGACATCAGAGTCGTTTTAGATTGTAATTTTCGGTAAAATACTACCACATGGAAAATCCAATTGTGGTTCGATTTTTCTGGTTTTATTAAAAATGTCATCGAAAATAATCACCGTTTATATCCGACAATGTGATTTTAAAATGAATTAAAGGTAAATAATAAAATAATAAATATATATATATAATTGTCATTCTATATACATAGATATTAGATAGATACATATTACAGATAAACAATAGATAGAGATATATATTGATATGTTTACAGACAACAGATGTGTGTGTAGTATATACTATGTGTGTAGTATGTGTAGTATATACTATGTAGATGCTGTGTACTACCATACTACATATACTAATACATTCCAATACAATTGTAATATATCTTTACATCAAAACCTACAGCTACAGAACGAAATCTTGGGAATTTATGACTACCATGACATTAGTAGGTGCTACACTGAATGTATGTGATCGTAAAAAATGAATTTACGATCTAATATCATAAAATAAAATATACACTACAACTTTAAAAAACCTCTCCGGTCAGTTCAAGTAAACTATATTTATTAGTGTATATATATATATATAATACTTCTATATTGCCACAACTAGTACGTTGGCTGCTGTGCTGTATGGCCACCATGTCAGCGGCAGCAACATGCCGATGCCAGAAGTCTTTATATGCTAATAAGCATCATCGGCACTAATTGGTCGGTAAAACACTATGAACTTGTCCCAGACCAATAAAACATTTTCAACTTGTCAGATGACTTAACGATCGAAAAAAACAGCAATAAGAATCGTATTTTATCTGTCGTACCATGTGGACATGCGCAGATTTCATGCCGATAAACTGCTTTCATTGGTCGGTTTTAATAGATCGTAATTTTTATCGCAGAGTGTATGGCTAGCTTAAGTAAGATCTGTCCACCCTAGATGCCAAAACATCACCACCACCAAGTTCAGCGGTCCACCCTAGAAGTGAATTGGTAGAGATAAGGTTAAGCTGTTCACGGTAGACGTGAATAGACAGAGGACAGGCTAAACTGTTGGCTCAAAAATGAATGGACAGCGGTTACGTTAAACTTTCTTCAGTGGGGGTGAATAGGAGGATGCCAGATTAACGTGCTCAAATGTGATTGGATAAAGTCCAGGCCAAGCTGTCCACCCTAGAATTAAACAGTTAAACAACAGGTTAAGCTATCCACCCTAAAAATAAAAAGATAGACACCAAGTTAAGCTGTCCACCCTAGAAGTGAATGGGCAGAGGTAAGGTGAAGCCATCCACAGTAGAAGTGAATGGACCGAGTACAGGCTATGCTGTTTGCCCTAAAGGTTAATGGGCAGAAATTAGGTTAACCTGTCCTCAGAAGATGTAAATAGGAGCATGACAGATTAACCCGTTTACCCCAACGGTGATTGGATAAAGTCCAGGCCAAGTTGTCCACCCTAAAATTGACTAGTAAGATTCTTCAAAATCTTATAGGCAAACACTTAAGCAGGGTACAGACAGCTCGATATTTCAGCCGGCCAATGTTCTCTGCAGCAGCGCGATGACATCATCACGCTGCTGTCAGAAATCGGCGGAGCTTTGCATGAAGACCTGTGTTTTCCATGTAAGCGACATCGGGCTTATTTAACGGTCATGTCCCATATCGCTGTTTTCAAACTGGATTTATTGGTCCCGCTTTGAAAACAGCGATGGCTGCATATTATATGGGCCAAATAGATGGATGTAAGCGCGCACGGTGCTCGAAACGGCCATTGATCTGGCCCATATCTTCATGTCTGTACCCTGCTTTAAGGCCCCCATACACCTTACAGTCTTAACATGCAATTTCTATACAATCAACTTTACCATGTAATATGAGAAACTAAACCCTCCAATCACTATGTATTCTATCAGGGAGGACCCGGCACTACATAGCAGTGATATATACCTTCCAATCACTATGTATTCTATCAGGGAGGACCCGGCACTACAGTTTTTGGTAGATCTAAATGAAATTGTATGGAGTAATCTAAAGGTGTATGGGGGTTTTAGATCAGTAATTTATAAGGCAAGGGAAAGCAAATTATCAAGGGTCTCTAGAATTGATGGCAAAGAAAAGGGAACAGAGGGTTATTGGTCGAAAAACATAGTTGCTGTTAGGTGAGGGAGGTAAAACTAGAAGCTTGTTTTGTCTTTAAGTAGTTGGTGTAATATAGTCATGAACTAATGGCTTGATAGACCGGAAACTGCTTCTCTGTGGGGGCTTTTTGTTAAAATTCCCAGAGAGCGGAACTAACTTTTGAACCTTAGTCGTGCGTCTATGCAGCAGTTGCATCCAGTAATGCTAAATTAACAGTAATAGTAGAGAGAGGATGGAATGGACACTATAATAATAAACATAAACATGACAGGAATGACAATGAGAGTTCCACGTTTCCAGCTTACTTCATAACCAGTGTACATTTAGAGCTTTTCCACATTTGCACTTTTGGTAATGTACATGGCACACAGGTTTATATAACTTTCACACTAATGCACTTAAGCCTTTCCCTGAAACATATTGGCATATGTATTTTGGTCACTATTGCGTTCGTTCGCTCACAGAAACAAAACGCAAAATGAACACAGCACAACTCAAAACTAACTGTACTCATTTTGTGGTGCAGTTAGACAGCACACATAGTGTGAAAGAGCCCAGATAGATTTAAGGTGGCCATACACGGTTCGATGAACCCTCAAGCAGGCTGGATGCAATGATTTAGAGAGCAATTGATCTTCGCGAACATGCACAGCGATCAATTGTACTTGAATCAATTCCAAAATCAACCCGTGTATGCCCAGCCTTAGAGGCTTTAAAGCAATGACTAACAACGCCATACATTCTGTTAATAGTTATCTTAGCCACTTGGCCAACATACAGTGGATATAAAAAGTCTACACACCCTGGTGTAATATCAGGTTCCTGTGCTGTACAAAAATTTGAAAAAGATAAATAATTTCAGAACTTTCACCTTAAACCATATCATACATATAAACCATACCACTCAAATGAAAAACAAAATCTTTTAGGTGGAGGGAAGAAAAAATATAAAAAATAAAACAATGTGGTTGCATAAGAGTGCTCACCCTTAACCTCCCTAGCGGTTGAGACGAACCCTGTTCGTTCGCCGTTCAGGGTCGCCCCAACCACAGGGGAAGCCGGCATCGGGTACACCTGATGCCTCCCTGGAAAGCTGCAGCGATTGTCTTCATTGCTGCAGCATTTCTGGGGTTTCGGCACCGACCGATCGCGTCACGGAGACGCGGAAGGGGGGCCCATGTTAATGGTGGAGCGCCGGCTTTCCCGCCCACACAGCCGATGTCAATAATGACACCGGCTGTGTGGAGAGCAGCGGAGGGTGGGAGCGTGTGACAGGCAGTGCACTCTGTACACTGCCCCAATTGCCCATACTGCGCCGTTGAAAACGGCGCGATACGGGCAGTGCGCTGGGAAGGTTAAACGAATACTTTGTTGAAGCACCTTTTGATGTTATTACAGCACTCAGTCTTTTTGAGTGTGAGTCTGTCAGCATGGCACATTTTGGGTATGAGTCTATCAGCATGGTAAATTTTTACATTCCCACTCTTCTTTACAGAAACGCTCCAAATCTGACAAATTACGAGGGCATCTCCTGTGCACAGCCCTCTTCACATCACCCCACAGATTTTTAATCGGATTTAGGTCTGGGCTCTGGCTGGGCCATTTTAAAACTTTAATCTTCTTCTGGTGAAACCATTTCTTTGTTGATTTGGATGTATCCTTTGGGTCGTCATGCTAAGAGATGAAGTTCCTCTTCATGTTCATCTTTCTAGCAGGAGCCTGAAGGTGCCAATATTGACTGGTTCATATCTTAACTTAAGCCCCAGTTCCAGCTGAAGAAAAACAGCTCCAGTTAAAGTTTTGGAATGGCCCAGCCAGAGCCCAGACTTGAATCCAATTGAAGATCTGAGGGGTGAGCTGAAGAGGGCTGTGCACAGCAGATGTCCTCGCAATCTGACAGATATGGAGTGTTTCTGCAAAGAGTGGGCAAATCTTGCCACAATGTGCCATGCTGTAAGGCTCATACCCAAAATGTGCCATGCTGATAGACCCATACCCAAAAGACTGAGTGCTGTTTTAACATCAAAAAATGCTTCAACAAAGTTGAAGGGTGTGCACTATAATGCAACCACATAATTTTATTTTTTATATTTTTTCTTCCCTCCCTCTAAAAGATTTCAGTTTGTTTTTCATTTGAGTGGTACAGTTTGTATGTCACACTAAAGGTGGAAAAAGTTCTGAAATGATTTATCTTGTACAGCACAGAAACCTGACATTTTACCATCTATTTATATCCACAACACTTCGGCTAATTTGCCCTTCATCTGATGAGGTTACCAAAAGAATTGAGGAAACATATAACAATAACAATTTGTAGTGGTTTTAACTCTTTCCACTTCTATTTAAAAAAATACTTATTCTACTTTTTGAAATATCCATTATATTTACATCCTACTAAGCTGCGATCTATCACACAGAGGAAGTACACTGGAACGCTGGAAATTCCATTATCGTCATAAACAATATGTATATTTATTGTTCAAATTTCCATTTAGACAGGGAGTCCATTAATCAGGAAAGTCACTGTCTCATCTCATCCGTCCATGCCCCCCTCAATCCCCCCATCATTCGAGCATCGTGCCCCCAACACCCCCTGAGAGCAGAGAAAGCCCATGGACGGCTGTGGATGAGTCTGTCCTCACGTGTAAACACAGGACCATGAGAAAGAAACATGCGGTCACATCCGATGGGAACTGCACTTCCTCACAGCTGGCTTGTCCGTATATTACTGTTCTAACCATCACTAATCTCATCAAAGTGTGGGCAGAAAGCATTAAATGTGTTTTTACATTATATTAGCTAATATAATATATCAGTCAGCTTTCAAGGCCAATAAGTATCTATTAGTTCTGTCAATAAGAGTTCATGTCAGAACTGTTCTCCCCATTCAAGTCTACGAGAAGCACATTGAAGAACAAATTCAAGTAAAAGGAGGTCAAATGCAGCTTTCAATTATTTGTTAATGATCTTATCAGCATCCTAAACCCCCCATACAACTAATGCCTGCCATACACCCACAGACGGGTGCAGACACACGAGCTCCAATGAGCCCCAGAATGCAACGTGATGATGTCATCACGTTGCATTCTGGGGCTGCTTTAATCGGCCGGGCACCCTTTGTCTGCCGGCTGTTACTTTCAATGAAGACGCCGGTCTTCATTCAACCTAACGGCATCGGCTGACATCGGCCAGAGAACATCCGACATGTCCGTTCTCTGGCCGGCCGAGCTGTGGGGTGACAGGGATCTTGCCGGATTTTGCCGCCGACCGACGGCGCGAGCGCGCACGCCCGTCGCTCAGCAGAAAAATTGTCCGCTAATCGGCGTGTGTATGCCAGGTATTAAGCTAGGCATACACGGTTTGATTTTAGTGTTTGATTGACCTAAATCAGTTTACATCGATCGAACTTAAATTATATACTGCACACATGGTTCGACCAGCGAAAATTGTTCGATACCGATCAAAAAAAGATTGGACATGTTGGAAAATTTTCGTTGATTGTACAACAATCTAACTAAAATCATAGCATTTTGGTTTTTTTGTTCGGGTCAAGTGCATTAGATGAACACATTTATATATGACTCTTACCTGTGTTTTTTTATCTAAATTAAAATCGTCAATTTTGGTTGTATTACGATCTTATTACGATTGATGACTCCGTGTGGTACTACTTTGGATTCTAATACAATCAAGAAAAAAGATCAAGATCTACAATCTAATCGAACTTTGATCGTGCTAAAATCCCATGTATGCCTAGCTTAACAATCTTATCATACAATTTCTGTACAATCAACTTATGTTCTACCAAATCCATGTAATATGAGGACAATGTATTCTATCAGTGAGGACTCTGCACTACATAGCAGTGTTATATACCTTATAATCACTTTGTTTTCTATCGGGGAGGACCTGGCACTACATACTGTAGTTGTTGGGATATCTAATGGAAATTATATGGAGTGATCTAAAGGTGTATTGGGGGCTTTAGACTGATGTTGAAAGCACTCTAGCATAACATCATAAGGGTCCTGATGCTCCTTATTGTCCAATCCTGTGATCTAAAAACAGACTGTGGTGCACATGATCTGCAGGTTGGTCTACTAATAAGCTGTGATTAAAATTCAATTAAAACATAATGTATAACACTTTTTGCATAAACATTTACTTTTTAAGTTATTGTAAAGCTGTTAATGTTATAATCACCAAAATTGTTTGGGGGGTCAGGTGATAAACATGGGAACATATTGCAAGTGAAATTCCTAAAAAGCATAGAAATGTCATGAAAATAAAATTACACATCCTGTGTGTACAAATCAAATGACTGTATACGTTTCCATTCAAAGCTTTCACCTATGCACAATTTATGTATAGGCAAAAAACCCTAACATGTTCCCTTTTAGCATGGAACCTGGGTGGGCAGAAAAAAGGGGGCAGGGGTCCAACCTTGTCTAGACCATACCAGGCCCAGGCTAGGCATAGGGCCTAGCAGGACAGGAGAAGGGGTGCAATTCACAAATCACACCAGGTCCTACATATGAAGCCTGGCTGAACATGAAAACATAGGGCAGCGAAAAAGCGTCCAAGTGCCTGTTTCCATGACTCACTGTATTATTTAAACATTGAATGAGAATCAGTAAAACTTCAAATGTCTGTCGGATACCATTATGCAATTGTTTGTTCGTAAAAATGTCATGGGTCAGTCACTTTGCAAAGGGTTGTTGGCGAGTGCATTTTGGGTGGGCAATATTAGTTGTGAATGCTGTTCGAATTACACCATTAGGCTATGTTCCCACATAGGCGATTAATTGCCTCGCGTTTGTGATTTTATTCGCGTAAGGGGGAGTGACCAGGCGATTTTCACCCACGATCTAAAATCACATCCATTCAGGTCTATGGGCGCAATCACCGCCCCCCAGCAGTTTGCTACCGCCCGCAAATGCGGGGAGCTGCGATCAGTTGAGAGGGGACAAGCCCATTTAACTAAATGCACACAATCAACAACGGTTTCCGCAAGCAATTGCGAGCACAAGGTGATGAATGGCCTATGTGGAAACATAGCCTTAGACATACTTAATAAAGAGGGAAAACATGAATTTGTGGGGAACATGGACTTAATCTGTGCAAAAAATTTCATGCTAAGTTGCTCCTTACAGTCCTTCATGAACCTCTCAGCAATTTGTTGATAATACCATGTTTATTGGCTTTGCATAACTATAAATAACATCAATTCACTATTGTAATAGGAGAGTAAGCTTATTCTGTTATTGTTAAAAAAATATGACACCTACCATCTGTTAATAGCCATGTAATAGCTGGGTGAGTTGAGGCTATTTTGGCAGCATGAGGTATGTTTATTTACATCGACATTGCAGCAAATATATTATGTAACACTCGTAAGCTCGTCCCTCCTCCCACATGTGAATAACTGCTCATGGGTAAGTTGTTAGTGCCAGATTGTAAAATGTGCCTCTCCATAAGTTTGTCAGTGGATTCAGAGAATGGGGACTGCTATGCGTATAGACACATGCTAAAGTTTCAGTTGCACCTTCTGCTTGAACCAAGTCCTGCCTCCTGGCCATGGCCTTTTGACTTTGCTGAAGGAAGTGGAACAAAGCCTTGCCTCACTGGCCTATTGGCTTGGAGGAAGAAGGTTTCTAGATTTGGTTTTAATATTCATTTACATAGGAGTGTAGTCATCTTGCCAAGTTTATATGTTTTTTTTTTTTTAATCTGGGATAAAATTCCAATTTAGAGATGTTTAAAAACAACTAAACAGCAAAAGGTTAAGACATACAAACAGTGTTCCTTAGTTTATGGACAGTGAAAGAATACACAATGAGATAATATGATAATGCACGTACGCAAAATGAAGCCATGTCCAATTCATTTCAGCTGGAAAGAAATAGAACATACACATTTCCTATGCTCCCTAGTAACCTGTACTCCATCTTTGTGAGTCAGAAGCTGTAGGACATATAAAAACCGCTCAGACCTTAGTGACATTACATGGATTGTGCAGGAAAATATTGAAGCAGATTAGGCAACTATGTAATTCATGACTGAAGTAACAAATGTCTGTGTTGGCTATAGGAGCCAATCACATTTCATTAGGTAAAAGCATGGTAGAAAGAATCTGACTTTTTTTTACTACACAGGGTCTAATTAAATTGGACTTGTGGGAAACAAAACACATTGGCCCTGTCTAGTTAAATTCTGTTTATTAAAAATTAGGTTGATTCCGGGCGCATGCACGCGAATCGATCGTGCCGGAATCGTGTGCAGCCCACCTTGTCCGATCGATCGCATCCGATTGATCAGGGGCTCAGAATCGGATCCGACAGAGAACCAACATGTTGGTCTTTTTGATCCGATTCTGCACAGATCAGGGGGAGTTGCCATTTGTGAGGTGGAGTCAGAGATGGAATCGGACACGGAATCGTCCTGGAATCCGTTGGACAAGGTGGTATGCTGCGATCGGATTCTCTTAATTGGCCGATCTATCACACCTCCGATTCCCGGCAGAATCTTTGGAATCGTTCGGATGGGTGATCGAGCGGCCATGGAATCCGACTGTGTATGGCTGGCTTTAGTCTTTTAATTTGGTCTTTTGACCTTGGTGACCCCTCCATTCCCTGCAAAAAGTCAAGATAACATCTAGAGAATATTTGTTTGGATTGTTTCCTAGAGGCCATAGTTTGCATGCAATAGAATATTTAAGCTTCTCAAAAGCTTCTATTATTTTTTTTTTTTATATCCTGTCCTAGCTACAAGGACTTGGGACCACAATGCCGGGTGGCCCTTGCAGCCTCTTGGTCTGGCCCCTATACCAGATTTAAAAACCCATTGTGGCCCACAAGTCAACAAAAAAAGCTGCTGGCCCTTATATACATTACAAAAAAACAAAAACAAGAAAGAGTATTGTCTCCCCTTACCTGAGTTAGGGTGTGAAGATTATAGGGATTTTACAGGCAAACACTTTGAGCAGTAAACATGGTCATTTTAATTATGGGAATGTAAACATCCAGATCATGCAAAGTAAGGGCTTGTTTTCATTATACGTCGGGACCCCACGTATCCCACAGACTCAGCCTGCCGGCGGATGGTCTGTTTACACATCCGCCGGTGTAAAGGCTGAACTTACTCGACTACGTTCAGCCTTACACCGGCGGATCGGCTCAGCGCAATGAAGACCGAGGGGTCCCAACGCAATGGAAACAAAGCCTAACACAGGTATTAATAAGACCTATTAAGATATGTTTAACCAAACCAAATATATCGTAATAGGCAACAGAAAGTGCTAATAAGGAGCATATTGAAGCGCTTGTATCTATAAGGAGCAAGAAGATGACCACCATAAGAAACCTGTAATAAACTTGAGGTTGCACAAAAAAACATATGTATGTGGTCCCACATAGTGTGGGATCTGGTAAGGTAATAAATCTTACCTTGTAGCAAGTTTATAGCTAAAACCAGCTGCGTGTGGGCCTCTAGCAGGCGCCTGTGGGTACCCCTTAGGGTACCAAATGACAAATACTGTAAAATTGCAAATATATATATTAAAAAAAAAAAAAAAAAAAGATTTGTCTGGAGTTAAAGTACTGTTAACATACTCGGAGATGAATAAGCATGTCTAAGGGTTAGAGAGTACAGATTAAGTGATTCATCTTTAACCTTCTGCTGTAAGGCCTTTGTGGGTGCCATTTGTTTGGGACAAGAGGTGTTTGCCAAATTGCATTCCCTCTTTCTTTTCAACTGTGTGATAGGAGGTCATCCAGTGACCCAGGCTTGCCTTCCCAGGCTCTCCATGGAAAGCAGCCCAGTCCTCCTCATACATAAAGCACCTCTGTGAAAGCAGCATCTATTCCTCCCTGAACAACCTAGAGAGAGACAAGATTGTGTACTCCTCCGATGCATCACTCATATAGGTGGGTATCACATGTCATCTGTCTCCTGTCTGCTTGTGTCTGGTTATTATCCATCTGTGTATGTAACCTGTCCATTACTATGCATGTTATTTCTATGGCTGACATCTAACTTGTCTTGTATACACCTGTTTGGAGTTTGTGTATATATACAATCATCGCTAGCCGTCCCGGATACTGTCCAGAGTCTACATCGAACAAAAGAGCTGATTCTGCAAATAAGCAGCTTTACCATTTTTTTGTTGTTTTTGAGTAGTAATGTCGTATCTGGTCAGATATCAATATCATATGATGTAGATGGGGCATGATTTTCGGAAGCAGAAGAAAGACTGTGACCTATAGCCAGTAATATAGAACAGCATTTAGGAAATAGTGGGTTGTGTCAGAGAACACACACTGTTCAGTTGCTAGTGAAAGGAGTCTATCAAAAGTAACTTCAATTTAAATTGAATTAAAATATTTACTCCACACAAGAAAGATTTTTTACATTTAATTTTTAATTATAATAGCATATGTTTGAATTGGATAGAAAAAACAAGTCTGATATCCCTTTTCCTTAAATATTTTAAAAGAACAGAGCACTCAGATGGGATGGTTAAGGTTCCTGGATATAGGTCAAAACTGAAAGTTATGCATTACGAGCCATTAATTGATCTCTTCAATACTAAACCTTTTCCTTCTCCATCTGCAGATCCAACTCTGGAGACGGGCACCATGTGACAAGTTTATACTAAGGGGGCAAAATGTCTGCAAACCGGGATGAGTGGGTACGGGAGGAGCAAGAGACTGTGACCAGCAAACTGCAGCGTAAAATTAAGCAATCCCCTCTTGTCCCAGCAGGTAAAGTATAAGTGTAATTATCAATCATCCCCCATAACTTTACATTCATTGGCACGCATTTTTATATTACATCTGATATAATGTGCACTTGATTAAACATGCATTGCCCGATGTGTATAAAACATAGGTGAACTAGGCCTTAAGGTAGCCATACATGCATCAACTTTTGTTTAAAGAAATATAGATTTAAATACTAATGATTACTTTTCAGTTCTGAAGCTACAGGTGTGTGAATATGTTCCAAAATCCAATCAGACACAAATCAATATAAAAAATATAAACTAGTAAGACTTGTAAATCTACTGAAATTCATAAGCAACACACAAGCATCTAATAATTATAATAATAATAATTTTTGGTTGATCAAATTAAGAAGAAAGAAATAGATTTTCAAGCAAATTAAATGATCAATTTACTACTCGATCAAACATGCATGACCACTCTTTACTAAACCTTCATTTAGTAATATTGGTATTTGTTCAACTGAAAGCCCATCGTATTACACTTTACCTACTAAACCTAGTATTCTTTGATATATGGAACCAAAAAACCTTAAAAGAGAACAAATTTTTGAATTTAAATATTTAAGCAACTTCTCACAGATCATGTAAACTTATAGTGACTACCATACTTTAATAGCAAATCTTACAAAAGGTAGAGACGGTGACTATTTTTTTTGTGCCTATACATAACTGTGCTTTTATTTAAATCGATTTTAAAGCTGTATACATAAATTGTCTCAAAGTCATACTTGAGTCACAATAATAATCAGCAGCTTTATTCTAGAGATTTGTCACACCGTTCTCAACTTCCTCTAGTTCAGGTCGTCCTTGTGGGACCAGCAAGAAAGTGATCATTGACGCCAGAACTGGTTTAATATGGGCTTCCCCTACTGTATACACCTTTCAGTTCACAATAACAATGCAGCAAAATACTTACCTTATTTTATACATGAAGCTATCACCAGTCCGGTGCAAATATCTATATTCTGCAAAACATCCAGTTCTAAAAACAACTGAATTGTCTAAGACCACAGATTTAATAAAAACATGAAATATGCAAGACAGACAATAAAACTTGCCATCCCTAGGAAGATCGTTTATGCATTTGACCCATATCTGTTATTTTGCATTAATCAAAGTGCTAGACAGTCCAAATTAGGAAGCAGCAGGCATGTATAATTATTCATAGAATGTGTGCTTCCAATGACATTGTTGGAAAAGCTTTAGGCTGTCACACACAAAAACTGTGAGCGATGAAGGAGTTAACTCAGCAATGCCCATTATCACCTGAAAAAATTCTCAACATCTCTGTCTAGCTCTATGCCACTCTACACCACCAGGGCACACTGGCTGCATTCATAACAATCTGGCACAGACTAAAAATTCATTAATTTGGTCCAAACTAGTTCCCAGATAATATTGCTGACTAAGTAATTATGTGACTAGACTGATGAGGCTTCTGTCTGTTTTGGGGCTGATATAAGTAATAACAGAAAAAAAAGTATGGGCAGCCAACCAGTGGCTGCCTAACAAAGAGTCCATCCATGAATAATGGAAGATTTTAAATAGGCTGAATGGACATAGAAATGCCTCTGCTGTGAAATGTTTTTCAAGGTTATTAGAAAATATTAACAATGTGATGTAAAACAGTAGAAGCAATGTAATAGCGGTTTCATTTTAGCATTATATTGTTCTTCTGAGTCATGAAAACTAATAGCTGTTGACTTTAGACTGAAACTCTATACATACAGCTAATAGTGTAATTTGCTATATGTTAACTTTATAATACTGACTTGCATTTGCTTAATTAAACAATACCAGTAACCTGACATGATGATTCCTATATCCTCTAGGTCTTCTTGGCTTTTTTGTCATTGTTGCTTACGGCTTGTACCGTCTGAAGGAAAGAGGAAACATTAAGTTGTCTGTCCACCTGATTCATACAAGGGTCGCTGCCCAGGCCTGTGTTGTAGGAGCCACAGCTCTAGGTAAGCAGATCCAAAACAAAATCATATCAAGATAGGTCCCTAAGAAATATAATGTTAGCCATTGCAATATGTTGACCTGAGATGGCTTTGGTAAAGACATTTTAGCACTCAAGCTTAATTCTAACGCTCCATTAGAAAAAAAACATCATTAATGCTACTGTCACAGATCCTAGCAGGGCTAGTGGACCTGTGTCTACTGTAGCCGCATCCAGCTCACAAAACCATCCTTGACATCATGGGTTAACTTTCCAACCTTGGAGCTCCCTCTGCTGGATGCTTATGGTTCATCAGCTGCTCCTCCCTCCTGCCCTTTATAAGGAAGTCTCAGGTGACAGGAAGTCAGCTGAAAGTCTTGTATGCATTTGATACCAGCCTCCCTATGTTAACTGGCTGATTTCCCGGTTCCTAAAACTCTGCTTGTTCCTCGGGCTACTCTTAGGCTATGTCTCCACATCATTTTGTGATCCGTCGGAACCCCCTACGTTAAGCGCAGTGCTTGGCGGGGGTTCCGATGGATCACATACACTTTACATGCAGTGGTTAACATACTACACTACCTTAACACCTGCATCCCCCAGCTTCTGACTCTCAGCTTGTTCATCGGACTTCTCTTACTCTTAACACTTAAGACTGTATTGGTTGTCACTTCAGCAGCCATCTTGCACAGTGCTTTCCAGGAACTGCAACCTGGGGATTGCCTGCAGCAAAATCAATTTCCTCTTGCGAGGAGCTCTGGTAAATACCCCTGCCAACTGTGCAAGTTGGTCCTGCGGGTCCACACCTGTGAATCACCGGTATCAACCGCTGTGGCAGTTACAGATCATGAATACAGAAGTCAAGTTATATTTACTAGTAGTTGTATGTCTACAATATCTATCTTTTGTATGCAGCCACCCATAAGACACACCTAGGTTTTGAGGAGGAAAAAATACATATTCTGAAACTATGTTGTATGCATTTTGTAATTGTCCCCGTCTCATTAAAATGTAACATAGCCAATAAGGAGGAATTAAATCACCAGAGTTCCTGGCCTCTCAGCATAGCCCCACCTCGCTAGTGAAACCATTTACTGTTACTGTCCCTTTTTTCTTTTCTATTTTTGTTGTTCTTTAGTTTTTGTAATAGCGGCCCTGGCAACATAGTGAGAAGAATGGGTCTCCGTGTTAGAAGCACTCTCTCCCAAACGGATAGATGGGGCCCGTGGGGAGTTTTGCTCTTTTTTTTCTTTTCTCTTTTTTACCTTGTGTTACAGGTAGCATTATGCCCTTACTGGTTTATTGTATGGTGATTTGAGGGATTACGGTTTTTCGCTCTCTGTGTTGCTTGAACCTCAATAAAAATTATATTGAGAAATGTATAGTGCAAAAAATAGTGCATATGAATAATTTATTGTAACTGGTTATATCACACCCCAATAAAGAGTTGTATATGCTCTGTGCACGATATTGTCCTGAAGGACTTCTATTGCATTTTGATTAAAATCCAAAATGTACAAATAGCGGTGTTAAACTGTGAAGAGGCCTTAATACTAATAGTAACTGGTAAAGTGCAACCTTGAAAATGACCTCAAATTTAGGGTTATGAATGCACAGATAGCTATAAGAGCAAGGGTAAAGCAGTAGTTTTCTTAAAGGGAAGATTGAGGTTGGCACAAAGGGGGCTACGCCAGAGGTTCCATAATGAAAACTGGCAAAATAAATCTTCTAGGACCAGCCACAGGGGCATTAGAGTCAAATGCATGGTGCTGTCTACTTCCTTAATTGTGTATAGATTGGTAAACTGTAATTTTCTGCTTAATTCTGCATCTGGGTGTTTGCAGATATAAAGAAACACTAATATGAATATGCTTTATTTCCCTTTGTTATTTGTGTGGTTTGTTGTGTGTGGTTTGCATGAAAATTTCCATTTGTATGTGATGACCCATTAGCTCTTGGTTTCAGAGATATTTTCCTAGAAAAAGCATGATCTTGTATTCCAGGGAATGTCAGGGGGTTGAGTGCTGGGAGCAAGGACATCATTCCCAGAAAGGAAACACAGAATACATGCTGAAATGTACAAGTATAATATAGTCTCATCCATAGACAAATAATAACAGGATAAAATGATTATCGGAATTTTCTAGGAAATTCCAATGTATGTATTGTTTTGTCTTAACATTTTTTTTTATTTGAAGCAATGTCATTCCTTTTTCTATATTAGGTGTACTGCACTCACTTTTAAAACTGGGCTACTTCAGGGGCTAAAATTAACTCTGTAGAATTTGTTTGTTAACAAAAAATGTCAAAATAATTTTACTATGCAAAACTGTTTTATATCAAAGCATTTTAACAATTTCCTTAAGATCACTGGGTACGGCAAGATTTTACAAATGATTCGCTACGTTTTATCCAGCTTCAAGCAGCTTTTAAGCATGCTCCAGTTAGAAAATGGTAACCCATTCCTGCCTGTAATTTATAATATTAAGGTTGAGGATGCCTTAACAATGTTCCAATACAAATTTGACAGAGGGGCCAGGCTAATAAACTGTAAGGTCCCCCCCCCCCCCTGTCCCAAGTCCTCCTTGACTGGGTGGAAATGTAAACATAACATTAGTACACTTTCTGTACAGCTTAAAAAAAGCAGGGAGGTTAAAACATTTTTTAAAAAAGGCAGGGAGGTTAAAAAAATAGGATAGTTTTGAATAAATGAAATCTGCACTAGACCCACAATTAGAGAAATCATAGTAATGATCATAGTCCTAGAAACACAATAGCCTGAAGACTTCAGGAAAAGGGCAATGCAACATGTTAATAAAATCATTCTAATTCATCATTTCTAATTTAAAAAAAATCAATGCAGTAAAAGCTATTGCAAAGTTTGGCCTGACCATCTAGGCCAGACGTGGGCAAACTAAGGCCCAAGGGCCAAAACCCTGTAGTCTTTTAATTTGGCCCTTTGTCTCCTTGGTGTCGCTCTGGCTCCCCTCATTCCCTGCAATAAGTGAACACCTAGAGGATATTTGTTTGGATTGTTTCCTAGCGGTCATAGTTCACATGCAATAGAATGTTTAAGCTTCTCTATCAAAAGCTTTTATTTAATAATTTTTACATATTTTCTTATTTTAAATATCCTGTTCTTGGACTTATGACCCCTATGCCAGACGGCATTTGCAGGCTCGTGGTCCGCCCCCTATGTCACATTTAAAAACCCATAGTGGCCCACATGTCAAAAAGTCTGCCGACCCCTGATCTAGGCATTGATTGATTCGATAAAAAAGACTCCAGCATCGCTTTACACAATATTCTTGTTTACCGCATTACAGAACTATGTTGGAGCTACCTACAATGTTATTCTTAGCTCTGTGAAGGTGCCTGGGATATAAATTAGAAATTGTAGGTGTTCTGCGTAGAGTAGTTTCCATTCCAATAATTAATTCGTTTTAGAAATAAACAGCTAAATATAAAGAGCCACAGAAATCTATTTGTATTTTTAGTAAATTAAATTTAACACATGCGAGCCATATAGCTAGGTTTAAGGCCAAGTCATCATCTCGCGTTATGGGAATGTTCGCCTTTAAAATGCATTATGATGTTCACATGACCATTGATGCATATGAAAATGTGTCCAAAACCACATCAAAAATGCCTTAGATACCTGGGTGCGGGTTGCTGACGTGTTGCTGACATGTCTGTGTAAACATACACTAAATATCCATGCCTACCTGTTTGGGTACAAATTCATTCAAATTAATGATAACAATCCTCCAAAAATCCTAAAGGCACCTATTGTGGAAATAAAATTCATATCATGCTATACAGTATATGCATTGCTCTGCAGATAATGTTTAAAAGTGTCCCTTTTACTTCTGAACTCAAAATTTGTAATACTTCTTCACAGGGACAACCTATGCAATGTACAAGGAGTACAGACAGCAACAGAAAGTGGAGAGGGAGGCCATGCACCAAACTGAAGGAAACGCCAAAGGAAATACAAATGAATAGACTATGGAACTATCTCTATTCATCTAATTGGTTACTCTTAAGTTACTGTTTTGCAGAGCATTTTACCTACCTAACACACTACACCGCACCATGGCCAGTCAGTCCCCTATAAGCCTTTGAAAGTTTACTGTAATTCTGGCAAAGAAAGAGCAATTTTTCAGTATTTGCAATGAGCAAACAAAAAGTTCAAACAGTACGGATATTTTTTGTTCAGTTTAATTCAATTGTTTCTAATATGAACAATATTATTACAATTTCCTTACACATAGAAGACAATAGTGCTGCATATCAAAAACTTTGGGTTCATTCAGAATTCACCGACACATGCATCTGATCCATAGATTACCTGCCTGCTCCCGACATGCATTTCATGTCAGAAGTAGGTTTCAGAATAGTCTGCCATTTATATTGACCTGTATGGGAATGCAGGCAAGCAAGAGGAATTTAAATTTAAGGATATCTACCATGAAAAATAAAATGAATGCTCTCACTGCCTACCTCCTTGGCTTTGTGAGTTAACTCAGGGTGAGTTTCTCAGCTATTAAAACTCACCCAGAGTGAACTACAGGCAAATTATCCTGTCCGCCAAAATTCCCCGATGATTCTGTGTATCAGCCTTCCCAGGAGGTAGGCGGTGCCATTGGCCTTAGATGTTATGACCTTGAGGGGACGTCGCTATTTTAGAGCACACCTCCACGATCACCTGTGGCACGCTTTTTTAAAAAGAATGCCACGTGCACAATGTCCAAAAGGTTAAAACCATTCTAGCTTTCTATATGTATGAGTGACTGAATTTAAACACACATACAGGCAAGGACTTTAGTCCTACATATTTGTCTTAGAAGTTAGAACACAGAGGGTTAGGATAACAGACTAGTAACTAGCATCTGCAAAAGAAGGTAAACAAAATACGTTTTAGTTGAATGCATTACAATACACATCTTAAATCCAGTGTTGTAGGGTTTTTACATTTAACTATTAGACACAGAGACTTGAGCCAAATTTTATCCATTTTTTCCAGACAGACCCACATAAATGTAATTACGGAGCAGCAGTATGAATTGTGAAGGTATTCACAATCAAAGCAGAGGATTCTCTGAACACATCCTCAATCCACCAGCCTAGAAATTTTTGTACAAATTCAATTAAAAAGTAGAAAATTATGTGGGGGGATGGAAAGTTCATGTCAAACAAAATTCACATTTAAATTTTCAGGTGCTTTTTGCTTGACTAAAACAATCTACTTTGATATAAAAGCAGAAGTGAAAGCACAAATATGGAGCTCTTATAACTGGGCATTATTGAGTTAACCGATATAAACCCACAAAACTTTAGATTAGAAATTGTAGAACTGCAGTGTATAGAAATCCCTATCTAACCTATTTTGTAGTTAATATTTTGTTACAAAATGTTACATATTCTAATTTTGCACTCTGAATACATGTTCTAAATAAGGTGGGATTTAAATAAAGCCTGTTAGTGTTTTATGAAAATAAGAAGGGACGCATTTTCAGACAGTAATCCAACTGTAAAGTTTATTTTAACAAGTAAAAATTAACATTATGTACACATTACAAGATAAGCTTCTCCGGTAAAAAAATGGTATTTCTGTAGAATGGAGAGCCACAACGCGGCTTCACTGAATGAAAACACATCCGGATGCAGAGAGATCCACTGTGAAAATTGATTAAACTAGAATATCGAAAGCTGACCTGAAATGTTGTGGTGGCAGGATGGTACTGGCAACTTAGAAAGACAGATATCTGACAGCTTCGCCCTTATGTTTACATTGGATAATTCAGAACTACATCTTGTTTGGCCAACTCCAACAACATAGGATCGTCGAAAAACTTGCTGATGCTTACATCTTCACTTAAGCCCTAAAAACACAAGAAATGAACATGTAATAATCTCTGTAATAAATAAGAATGGCTAAGTAGCTGGTTGGCGCATATGTGCCAAATTTATAATGCAGAAATTTATAAATGCACAAAACTAATTTAAAAAGATTATATCGTTAGCCAAACCAGTACATTTCTATAGACTTTACATACCTTCCTACGCCTGGTCTTAATCATGAACTCCCTGGCAAGGTGAGGTGCTGGCTGGGGCTCCAGAGGTCGAATTATAATACTCTTGTCCAAGGGGTCTCCTGGCACAATCTAATATTTAAATACAGAAAATTGGTGAGCTTAAAAGTAAAATCTATATTAGTACCACTCAGATTACTATATTGACAATTTACCTGCCAGTGATGGAAAACAGATAAACTGAAGGCCTGCCCCTGAGTATGTGTGCGCAGATCTGTCTCAAATCCAAAAGAATCTATAGCAGGGATGAATGCCTTAATGGTGTAAAGCGGGGATCCAGGAATAGGAGCATCCTGTGTGACGTGGCCTCTATAAAACAGAAGCATGAATTAGAAACTTGCTTGCCAAAGAGGGCATTCACTGAGTACATAGACCAAAAGAACGGGACACCCACCTCCTCCTAGCCAGAACAGTGTACACAGCAGAGACACAGTCTGCTGGAGCTTGCACTTCTACAAAGTAATACGGCTCCATGAGACGAGGTGTGGCCTGCAGGATGAAACAAACCAATGATTAGCAAACAGTTTTCAGAAATTTTAGAGCTTACTTAAATACATATTCAAGAACAACTCTTGGCACAGATATTTAGAAGTCTAAATAAACCTATTAAATTCATCACAGGCAGATTATATGATCATTTCTTAAACTAGCATGACATTTTCCATCGGTGTCTGCCCCATTTGCAGGAATCATCATGCCATGGTTGACTTCTGCTTCACAAAGAACACCAACTACATGTTGGGGAAGAATAGTTGATGCACAAATATAAAATATTCTTTACTACTTTCTATTGAGAACCTGACACAACTGAAGTCACCTATCTGTACTTGTCCTTTGTGTGTTGTTGAAGGCAATTGCCCTGGAATGTGTATGTAAAAATTGCTTTACCCAACAGTTGTGAGATGAGACTAGGAAATCTTGGTGCAATCCATTGATGACACTTAAGCAAATAATCTACATTGATGCTTCTTACGTTGAGCAGAACAATACATTTTAAAGACTAAAACAGGGTACAGACAGCTCGATCTTCGAGCCGTCCAATGTACCCTGCAGCAGCGTGAGGAGGTCATCACGCTGCTGTCAGATATCGGTGAAGCTGGGGAGACAGCTCTGCTCTCTCCAGCTCAACCGAAGCTTTGCCTGGAGACCAGCGGATTTACGGTCATGTCCGATAAGGCTGTTTTCGAGCGGGAATGATTTGTCCCATTCGAAAACAGCAGAGGGTTCATATTAAATGGGCTAGATAGATGGCCGTGAGCGCGCACAGCGCTCCAACTCGATCTGGCCCATATCTGCAGGTATGTACCCTGCCTTCCAAAATGTAGAAAAAAACCTCTTGACCTTGAAGTCACAAGGTCCACAAATGTACTAAGCTCTGGACAATGTGCACAACTTAATGCATCAGGATGAGACTTGTGGGGAAGATCTGTAATGGAAAATTACAATTTGTACAGTTAAAAGCTTACAAAACAGAAATGTTATACATAAGCTTACCATGAGGAAGGCAGAGTACACCACTCTGCGGGCTGTAGGAATGATCTGTCCACCACCACGGTGCAGAGGCTCCTGAGCAATCACAGCATCCAGGATCTTGAACTTCACATTCCTTATTACTGCATGGAAGAAGAAAAAAAAAGAGAAGTCAGAAACACCACTATTACTGCAAACACACGCTGAATTTTTTTTTACAGATCTTGAATTTGGTTTGGTGTGTCCCACCAAAATTGCAGAATTTTTTCTTAACATCTCTCCTCAAAAGGAAACAGAAAATATGTAGCAACCGAATAAGTAATAATCCCAATTTAGACAGCAGTCACAAGAACACCCCCTGTGGGGACAATTGATTATGAAAGCTGTCAATTCTTAACTTAAGGTGCCCACGCCATACACCCATATAATATGTGCTAGATCAGAGAGGGTTATCGGACATGACCGTAAATCAGCAAGTCGATCTCTATTGCTTTTGGACGGGGACTGCGGGTCGAGCTCATCTGATATCGGGCTCAGCAATATGTCATCTTCGCGCTGAGCTCAATGGCTCATCTATCTCACAGGCATCGACCCGTTTATGGTAGCCTATACTCCAAAAGAAAGCTTATTGCCTGGATATGAAGATTTTTTGATCTTATAAGAACTCACAAGCATGGCTTTATTTTGGGGTACTTAACATATTTTTCAGACTGTAAGACACTCCTCGTCAGCGCTTTGCTATCCCGGCAAGAGGATTAGCCGGGTAAGTAGAGGAGCTGTCAGATGGGAGATCTGCCCACAGACGAACCCCTTAACCTATACTGCATTGTTTATATCAGAGGAGGCCTGCTGATATAACCAATGAAGCAGAGACAGATAGATGAAAGAGATGACAGCTGGCATGCAGCTTCGCCCCCCGCACCCCCTCTTCTCCAATGTGTGAAAAGGAAGCTGTAATGTGACTGCAAGTGCTCACTAGAGGAACCTTGTGACTGAAATTTGGTATTGCATGGGTATCCGCCCCTCGATTAATTTGAGCACATCAAATATTTTTTCTTGTTTTCCTGCTCTACAAACTGGGTGTGTCTCATCTGACAAATAAGGTAGTTCTTCATTGTCAGGCAATGATTTAAAACTATAAAGAATGACTAATGAGATGCAAAAAATCCATAATAACATTCAAATCACATGCAAACTACAACTGAGCCGAGCAACCCCTGTAGCTGTATGTTTTTACATCTAATAGACCATCTCTAGAAAAAGTTAAAAGCTGGATTACATCCAATTTTTTAGAACCAGGCTTTAAATAGCAGTTTACATGATATGTTAGAGATGTAGCTATGTCCTTTCTAGTCACCAGGGTCAGCATAAGAAAGGCTATTTTTCACTTTGAATGAGATTGTAGTTTGTGTCTTAAATATACTCACATTCATCACAAAGAGGCCCCTCTCGTGTACCCCACTGGAATCCCTGTACTATGCTGTCCTTTACTGAACTCAACAGAGCTTTGTCCACCTAAAAGAACAAAAAAACAGAGGTGAAGGTACATACAGATAAGTACACTTTAAAAAAAACTAAATATAGTGTGTTGTAATGATTTGGCAGAAGGATAAGCATATTTCACCACTATTACCTGGGGTCTGCAGTTGCTAGTTATGTACAGTATGTTATATGTATATACTAGAAATTACACAAAATCTAACTCCATATTAGCAGCAGTGCCCTTTATTTCACATTGCAGATACACAGCTGTGGGCACAGGAGGGCTTCATGTATTGGGATATGCTTTGCGGTTGTCCATGAACAAGACAAAAAGTGTTTTTTCCCTAATATTTAGGTACAATTTTGCTTATGATCACCTAATTAAAGCAGGGCTTTGAGTGTGAGATTTATTTTACTACCTACCTCAGATGGAAGAGTATCATCTACCAAGATGTTGGGTCCAGTAGTGTCTGGTCCGAAAGCCCAGATAGAACGGGCTGCCAGTAAATCCCAGTCGTATTTGGTCTGGAAAAATTCTCCTAGTTTCTTCCTGTTCATCAGTGAAATAAACAGTTAAGGAGACAAATATATAAAATGAAAAATGATACAGAATACAACTAGCCTTCATCTGCTATAAAGCTCACCTGTTCCAAGAGATCTGCACAACTTCATTTTCAATGTCTTCAGCCAGCCCTTTCTCCAGCGGTTCTGCAATCATTGTGATCTTATTCCTTCACACACACACACACACACACACATATATATATGTATTAGCCGAGTACGATACCAAAAATAATATCAAAACATAAACCACAGAAACAGACAAAAAGTCAGTGTGAAAAGTACTCTACAGCTGTAACTTATTACTGAGTAATCCTTACTTCTTATTTGGGGTCTCTGCAAAGCACTTCAGTGACGAGGTTTCCACTACAGTCTCACAAAATGTCACCACAGGATCGGCAACCTGTAGGAGCAGAAAAAAAAATGAATGCCGATCTTAAAAAACCTTGCTCATACTAAATTAATATTAAACAAAACATTTTCATACAATGATGTATTAAACATGTGTAAGACCCCACATTAAGGTACCCCATGTTATACTTTGTGCAGTAACACCCTACATAGAATTGCACCAATACAGGACAGTGCTCTGCAGTGCTGTTAATGCTGAATGAACCCCAAATGTGTCAGCAATATTGCACTGCAGTTGCAAAATAATAGGGCTAATAATATTTAAAGAGAGAGAGGGCTGTGCTAGGGAATTGGCTTCTTCTGAAATAGTCCCATTTTCAAACACACTCCGATGTCAATAACAAATTAAGGAAAAGTGATGCAAATACGTCCCTTAAATATGGTTTCAGATGCTCTCTAAAGCAATCTAGTAAAGTGTGGCTTCATAAAAGCATCTGAATTTGACCTGGTCTCACCTTAATATCAATCTCTGAATACATCTTACGAAGATCATGCATGACACAGTCCAAATACAGCTCTCCGGTACCCAGGATGACATGTTCCCCAGACTCTTCCACCTAGAACCATAAACAAGAATGCACTGTAATGACTGCAGTTCTTAGACTTCCACTTTTGACCAACATATTCTCAGAAGTGTTCACCAGGAGAGATCAGTTCCCTCCAATGACCAATGCATGATGGTGTAAAATGTCTAAAG
Organism: Ptychadena robeensis; assembly: GCA_036250615.1. Classification (NCBI taxonomy): domain Eukaryota; kingdom Metazoa; phylum Chordata; class Amphibia; order Anura; family Ptychadenidae; genus Ptychadena; species Ptychadena robeensis. The sequence goes on from CM070042.1 coordinate 15,606,481, forward strand.
AACAAGTTGCTGTGATGGTTTTGAAGTAGACACTGTCAAGTACAAAGAACATAAAATATACCCTACCTTGGTGGTGAGTGAAGGATAACTTTTGTTGACTTTCCTTAATCCATCTAACATTTTTGGAAGCTCTGAAGGGTTCACAGGCTCCACAGCAATCTTAATCACTGATGTTGTGTTGAACTTTAATGGTCGGAAAATCTGAGCCTAGAAATAGAACAAGGTACAAAACATTATCATGGTGATAAGTGGTCCTCACCAACTCTATACAATGGAACTCTTATTGATCAACATGCCAGCAAGTCTAGCAGATTGTTTTATACTTTTTGCTCAAACTGAAAATTATCCTTTAATGTTGAAGATAAAAGCCTCAAGTTTACCTCCTCATTGCCCCGGGGTTCTGTGATTGTGGCAGTCTTAACAATCGGCTGGTCTACTCCCTCAATAAGAACCCAGTTTCCAGCAGGCACTCTGTTCACTTCAATATGATACCTGTAAAGAAAAGAACACTGTCACCGGTTAGAGAATTAAGATTATAACATTAGAACATAAAATGGAACCTTGTACTCAAAGGTCTGTTTTGATCTTACCTGGCTACAGACACCCACAGTCTTCCTACAGTGCAGACCTGGGAGTCCTCTTCATCTTCTAAAGTATAGTTCTCTCCCAGCACTTTCACTGGCTGCCCGGCATGAATAGTGCCGCTCAGCACCCGTCCAAAAGCATGAAACTGCACCCCGTCATCTGTACTGTACATCTTGGTGGTGTGACACATTAGAGGTCCCTAATACATACCACAAAGTTAAATATTAAAGACTGCACAAAGCAAGGAGACATGTAATTGTGCAAAGAATAACAATCTTACTTTTACTCAAAAGAACATATTCAATAATGTCAAATTTATTCATGTAAAAGAAATGGCAAAATAACATTTCTGTACTTTATGTAAAATCCTTTTTTGCAGTTTATTGAGGGACACAGAAGTCTTAAATCTTTAGGTCATACTGCCACCTTCAGCAAGATCAGACATGGTCAACCAGAACAGGATTACCTACCCCTGCCTGCCCCCACACACCAGTATCTCTCTTTCAACATCATATTTGCCACATAGGTATGGGACATGGATTCAATACCCTGCTGAAAGGTTCGCACGTGGCGCCCATTTTTAAAAAGTGTGCCGCGGGCGATCACAGTGGAGCACATTAAGTGTGGCAGCAAAGAGCCACCTTATAAGGACCTTATAATTAAAAACACCTAGTGTAAGACATCAAAGCTTTAAGACATCAAACCCCTAAAGCAAGTTTCCCTAGGCAGAAGAATATAACTATCATATTAACAATATGAGTTAATATACATATTTGTGTTTTTAAATTCATCTTAAAATATACAACATAATTAAATATTAAATAGAAAAACTCCCAGTAGTCAGCCTTGGTTTGTAATAGATGGAACTTTTGTAATTTTGTTGGTCAAATCTACCATCTTTTACTGTACTGCAGTAAGGCTGGAGCAGTGGCTCACTGACAAAACATAGAACAATGAAAATCTGAATTTTGAAAATTTTTAATACGTTTTTGAAATGGAGAGATTTTATGCACTCACATCTGAATCACACTGGCTCATTTCCTCTCCTAGCTCTGAATCAATGCCCCCAGTGTACGTGTGCTCAATCTTGGTTCTTCCACCGCTCTTAGGAGAAGGAATGTGCTGGACACACATGTCCACAAAACCTACACATTAGGAAATAAAGAAAATAAATATACTGTAGAAAAGATCAGCTAGTGCCGTATTAGACTGCATCTGCACCCGGTAACTAGACAAGGGGTCTGGTTAACTGCATCTCTGTATGAGTATAAATATATGATGCAGTAAGGTTACCTGTAAACTCCCCAAAAAAGCGGTTACACACAAGCCTCAGGAGAGGTCGGATGTTCAGTTTTAGTTCTTCCTTGGTAAGATGGATTCCCAGCTCCTCCAGTGTCTGGGGTAGTGTGGTGTCTACATCGCCAACCACCTGAAAAGAAAGAAAAAAAACAAAAACTATAAAGCATAATAATTTAGATATATGCACATTATGGCCAGAACCTAGACATAAAAAAGCAACAAACCTGTGCTAGAATCTTGTACAGGGGTTCCAGAACAAACTCGACAAAACTGCGCTGTGAGCTGCTTGTTGGAGCTTTCTTTGTGAATTTACGACTAAAAGATAGGAAACAAAATTACAAGTTAAAAACATACAAAACAGTTAAATGGAAGGACATTTAGAAAAGTTAATGCATGCTCTTCTAAACAAAGGATGCTAAGTATACGTTAAAGAACTGATGTCCTAATAAGTTTAGAACACGTCCACTATATGAGAGTCAAGCAGCAATGCATACATGTATACATAGAGACAAGAAATTTCAGAACATAAAACTTCACAGCTTAGCCACAGAATCACTTTAAAACCCCATCAAACAAGACACTGAAATATCAATACAGTTAGCAATGACTCGTTACACATATGTCTTTAAGAAAATACTTACGTTTTTGGATTAAAGTAGATATCACCCCACAGTCGTTTAGAAAATTCCTGATGGTTGATATCACCTATGGGAAAACAGCATTGCCAACATAGTCATCTTAAGAATAACCGTAGTTTCCGGCGTATAAGACAACCCCCAACTTTTCCAGTTAAAATATGTCAGCCACAATGTCGCTAGTGAGCACTTGCCATCAGTAGCAGCCAGCTACTTTCACTTCCACATCGGGAAGAAGCCAGAGGTGGATGCTTAAGACCTCTCCTTCTGGCCCCTGGCCAGCGCGCAGTGCGGGGAGCAGGCCTACAGGCCCCCCTAGATGGTCCAACTGGAAATGGAGTGACCCCTGCCCCCCAACAGCAGCACCCAGCTTATAAGACAACCCGCGACTTTTGCACAAATTTTCCTGTGTTCAAAAGTTGTCTTATACACGTAATACAGTAAGTTCTTTGCCATACAACCAAATAAAAAACACTTCTAAATACCATGAAAGAGTTGATCTTACCTAAAAAACCTGGCACAAAATAATCACTTCATCTGCACTATATCACATGATGACAAAAATCTGAATAAAGTTAGCAAATTCATGTTTAAGGGGAAAGCGCTCAGCTTAAGATTGTTGAAAAACAAGAGGATAAGTGTAAAGCACTGAACAGGTCTTTATATTAAGATTAACAATAAGGCCATGTCTCCATTGTGAGGTATTGTCACAATTTGATGCATCCAATACAATTCAATGGGTGTGTTAATGTGCCAATACAGGTGTTGTAATTGATGTGACATGAACCAAAGCATCTGTATTGCACACATCTACGGAATATCAATAGATACTTTGCTGACCAGGCCAGCTGAATTAATGTGCGGTTGTTAAATGCATCTGTAACTGTTCTCCAAGCGCCCTATTGAGGCCGGAAGTGATCATGCAGTGTTCATTCATAGCACAGTAAAGCCTTCTTATTAAAGAAGGTATTACATGCCTCAGGCCATCACAAATTCCAAAAGTTAAGAGAAAAATTCTCACTTCAGAATAGTGGGTGGAGCTAAGCAAATTATCTCTTTACACCCCATTTGTCAAATGTACATCCAGAACTGCATTACTGTGCTACACACTGCTCAAGTTAAAGGCTTTTTGATTCCTTGAATACCTTCTAATCAAAATTTTAATAGTTGTTCCTCTACTGTCATTTATAATCTCGTTTTACAAGCAGTAAATGGATGTATAGGGAGTGGTCAATGGCCCTTTTTCACAAGCAGTTTACAGCTCAAAAAGTGCCTGAAAAGCAAAAGCAGAGCTTTCTGATTGAAGTCAAATGAGGGCAGTTAAGTGCGCAAACGACTATGAAACATGACATCTGGCATTTACAAAATGACCAGTAACGGCACTGTATGGTTTTTAAAAACATGAAAAACAGACCTCTAAAAATCGATTATAAAATCTAAAATTGATTAATACTGGAAACTACACTACTTCCAAATGCTTATGTGGTCCTTTTATAATAAACACTGTCTAACCTAAGGCTGCAGCTAGCACTTTCTTCCTTTGAATAAAGCTGGGCATAGACATGACGCTGGACATTCGGACATGAATTGGCCAGAACATCAATCTAAAACATGTCCATAAATGTTACACCGATCCCATTAATTTGGATCTGAAAGTGCTGGCACACAAAGGGTGCCCAGCCGATTCTCTGCACGACCAGCCATGCGCGATTAGACAAAATTAGCACAGTGCTTATCAATCTTTTCCTGACATTGTTCTGACATATTATAATTTACAAAAGCAGTTTTTGCTAATAACAATTATTCTGCCCGTTAACATGGAGGCCTATGGCATGGCCCCCCCCTTCGGCGCCATCGGGGGCGGGTGCGGAAATGCTGCGGTGATTCTCTATATCGGCGCAGCATTTCCGGGTTTCCACACCTGCCCCAAAGACGCAGAAAGGGGTGGAGGGGGTCCATGCCATAGACCTCCATATATTAATAGAGGGGTGTTGTTTTCCCAGCCCATGTGGACAGAGGTGGGGGAAGGGCAGTATTTCAACCAGAGTATATTGAACTCTGCTGCAATCTCCCAATACTCCCATTTTTCCCTTATACATTTTAGGAAATCTATATTTCATTAATTAATTAAGTACAGAAAGTTAACATACCAAATGTGTCTGCATAGATCTTGGCAAAAGAGCCCAAAGTGAAGCAGATGCTGTATTGTGAGCTTGCAAAGCAGACATTTCCAAGGAGAGGAGAGAGAATTAGATTCTCATCCGTAGAATACACGCTGGAGAACAAACACACAGTCATTACAGGGATAATTATCTAACCAGTAATAAATATTACATATGAAGTCTTAAAGTAAACCAACATTTAACTATTGAAAGACCTAGTGACACTTTCCAATTTAAGACCCTGCAGGTGTTTACAACTATTTCTTTTTCACTTCTCTGCTGCACTTTCTACATGCAGAACTCTGAAGAAGAAGCTCCGTTTAAGTTTAAAGTCAATGCTGAGTACACATGCACAACCTCCTGATATCAGGGCTGGGTAGTGAAGTAGTCAGTCATCAAATACCAGTACCGTCATGTGGGTGGACGAGAAACAGTCACATGTACACAAATCTTTAATTTTATTTAGCCTTAGTGGAGAAACATGTTAGAAAGTGCAAGCATCCAAGGGAACTAGTTATACGGTCACTATCTGCTTTGGGCTTGCAAAGGCACAGGTAAATTTTGAGATGCTCTCACCTTAGCAATCCATTAACTTCGTCCACAATGTGTCTCAGCTTGTAATAAGCATCAGTAGGGGGAAGCTTCAGCTCTAGGATTAAACGGTCAATCTTATTAATGCAAACAGTGACAGCTAGTCGTTCCTGCACTGCATGTTTTATCAAACGCTCTGTGTTCAACATCACCTGTAAAGGAGAGGGAAGATGGTAGTGAGTATTGTTTGGTTTTGTTTACCCCATAAGGAATACTTAACTTGGAAAAATAACCATTCTGCCTTTCTATTTAAGTTGGTGGACAGTTCTTTTAAACACAGTGGATTTCACCTTACTTCTACAGGTCATAGAATTTTTCTTCCAAACTTTTCTCCTTTTTTGGCTTCATAGAAGTTTCGATATTTCCATTTGATTGACCAAAATATAGATTGAGTGGAGATTGATTGCCGCACACCTAGTAAGATCGACTAAAGGTGATCGAAATCGAACATAAAATCTTATGGTTTTGCTACTTATTTCGATTGATTTGTATTCTATGGAGCATGCACACCAATCGAAGTAAAGAAATCTGTTATAAATCAATGACTGTGTGGTAGTACAATCGATCAATGTTAGACTGACAGTCGATATTTAAATCTCACAAAACGACCTAACCGACAATGGTGCAAAAGTTGACTTGTGTATGGCCACTCTAACCTCCCTAGCATTTGTGACGAGCCCAGCTCGTCCAGAGTTAGTGTGAAGAACAAACTCTGAATGAGTTGTGCTCCTACTGGAAAGGTCTTTACTTCTCCCCGGGTCTTTCCAGCTGGGGAGATTTCCGGGGTTGTGCGGAAACGATGACGCGGAAGGGGGCGGGGGTGGGTGGCACCATAGACCTCCATGGGCCCACACAGCCGGCATAATTAATGACAGAAACTGCTGCGATTGCCGGTACCACGCTGTTAAAAATGGTGCGGTACGGGCGGTGCACTAGGGAGGGTAAGACTGGGAGAAATAGCAACTTGGACCCCAATAATGGCTCAGCATTCTAAAGATGAATGTCCAAGACCCACTTGTATACCATAAAGCAGGTAACAAGGCTAGAATCTTGGCATGGTGAAAACCTTAGAATTCTTGATGATGAATCTGTCTGGAACATGCATGTTCTCCTTTCCCTTTTTGTGTAAATTAAGAGTCTATGTGAGTGAATGACTTCTACTCTGGAAAAAATTTTCTTAGTAATAACCAATTACACATAATACCAATTTCACCTCAGGCATTAGTGATGGAGTAATTTTGCACCTTTAAGATCATAATACATGACTATCAAGACATATCTAATCTACAAAGGCTTCTTAGT
>CM070042.1:15613064-15631707 GCA_036250615.1 Ptychadena robeensis
CACACTATCTTACTATTGACCCTGTGCCCCACATGCATAAAAACAGAAAAAAAGGAATGTTTGAGAAAATTTTCATAAAATGTCATGCAAAACCTTTTCCTTGAATTGGAAGCTTAGTGCGGTTTGCTGAAATTGTTCTTTACAAATATTGTCTTGTAAATATCTAATAATAATGACGACTCATGGAGTGTACTAAAAGTTAAAACCTGGAATTGTGCCTAAACTACTACTCTCTCATGACAAAACAATGCTTACCCCCTCAGCAGCATCAATGAACAAGACAATTCCATCTGATATGCGAAACCCAGCTGTCACTTCATCAGAGAAGTTTACATGCCCTGTAATGGATAAAAAGGATATAGATGATTACATAACTTATCTACAAGCACAACATCAAACATGGGGCTTGCAGTTGCCAAATACTGGTTGCATTGTTATACAATCGAATGACTTTGGAGAATTTTAAAGGACAGAGAAAGGCATAGTCTTAACATTTTGTAATTGTAGGAGAAATGAACACAAAAAAGGAAAACACCATCATCTTATGAATTTCACATACCAGGTGTGTCCATGATATTAAACAGGTAAGATTTCTCCTTTGTGTCTGGAAGAACGATGGTTACTGGTGTACTCTTCATTCCAACACCTCTCTGCAGGAAGAGCAAATCATAGTTTTGTGTTCATACATATTTACATGCTAAAACAAGAATACAGCATGTGAACAATAAGCACTCACCTCCTGCTCCGTGAAGAGAATGTCAGTATAGCAAAGCTATGGATGAAAAAGTGAAACATACATCACATTAATAAAATACAAACAAATTACATTCAGTAAAACGTGAATAGAGGACAAACATACTACAGTGGCAAAAGGAGATCCGCAAATCAGTACTAGTTTGCATGAATGATAAAGATAGGTGCACATCTGTATCCCCTGCCATAGTGTCTTAAGCAGTTTTATGTGTTTGGCTGTACAAGGCAAAATAATGAGTACAGTTGGAAGTGGTTAAACCAGAACCAAACACTTATTCATTTTAAATGAGAACGATAATGTTAGATACAGGCTGCCCAAGTACTCATCTGAAATCTTATTTTATAGCTTTACATACACTAGGCATACATGGTTCGATTTTAGCGCTTGATTGTCATAAACCGATCAAAGTTTGCAGCGATCTGACTTAAATCGTATACTGCACACATGGTTCGATCAGCAAAAAATATTCAATACTAAACAAAACATTAATGATTTCAGCAAACTATATCAAAGGCTGCAGGCATGTAATCAACAAAACATGATTTATAAAAAATGGCTTTTCAAATAAACTAGACGTTTAACTTTTCTCTCCATGTGTATTTTACTTTGTAGGTAAAGTACATTAAATAGTCATAGAAGTACAACAGGTACTCACATCCTGATCATGGCGTTTACGGATCTCTGGATGAGTTTGCTCAATTAAACAGTCCACAAAACAGGTCTAAAAAAAAAAGAGAAAAATTAAATGACAGTATATTTCTAAGCAATTTAGTATATTTTACAGGACCTGTTTTTTACCCAAGTAATTGGAAGTGAAATGAGAGGTAGCAAACTAAAGAACTGATCTCTCTTGTACTGTACTTCCTCTCTTTTGCTTTCCAGTCCTGGCCTCTGCAACTAGTCTACCCCCCCCCCCCCCCCCCCCCCCCCCCCCCCATTGTAGAATGAACTGCATAATGCAATACCGAATTAGATACTGGGACATGTGAGGGAAAATACGGTGTGTGCTAACATCTCTAGATATATCCCCAGGTCCCAAATTTTGAGGTGGCTAGCCCCTGGGACTTTACAGACACATTGTCATAGATACGTTAGAGGTAAAAGTATGCATTTATTAAGTAACAGGTACAAAAGACAAGTGCACAACATGATAAAATTATCACCAACACATACATAGATGATGGATCACATAAATCCGACATATTAAAATATTGCCTTAAAGTCCCTTTATTCGGTGACCAGGGGTTGGTCCCCTGGCCACATCGGGTGCAACCTTTTTTCTTTTCTATTATTACTTGGGATGTTGGCATTTACACTTCCTAACGGGGATTGATGCACTTTGTATTCTTATATTAAAATATCAAACGTAGTGCTTCATAAATCGTAATTCTGGGTAAAACTGTCCAACGCGTTTCGCCCTTCTGTTGAGGCTTCGTCAGGGGAATACGGTCAAGGGTATATAAATCACCCATTGAAGCAATTGTTAAACTGGTCTAATGTCCTGTAATATAATGCAATAAGTACTTGAACCTTGCATCCAAAACCATGGGTACAAAAATCTAAAATTTTTTTTTTTTTATGGAACTACAAATCAGTGCACAGACGTTTCTTCTATTCATCATTATGAAAAAAGGTGAAATGTCAAATGTACAAATATTGCTTATTAACATTACTGTAGAAAAATAATATTTATAATAATAATACTAACAATAATACTATTTTACTTATATAGTAAGAATTTATGTTGCATTAATATTAATTTAGGTGTATTGTTTGTATTTAAAATATATTTTGATAAACCATCATGGCATATATAAAAATATAAAATCAGTGGCACCATGTTAATCTGTGAGCACCTGTGATATTAGAAATGCTATTCTTATATAGCCTTCAACAGGACCAAGCTTAGGGACAGACCTAGTCTTTTACAAAGCACTCCGGTTCAGGACACATCCAACACAGTGAAATTGATTTTGGATTACTCACCTCAACATGCCCAAAACAGGCAGATCCTTAACCACCCTAGCGTTGTGGACGGCAGCACCTCGTCCAGCACTTCAACTGGTACTAATAGGTAACGATACATGGTGGGAGCAGGTCGTTGAGGTTGTACTAAATATGGCTGCATATCGGTGTGACAATCGAATTGTATACTAAAAATAGCTGACCATACAGTGAGGCAGTCTGAATTTTACTAACTAGCTGAGCCTACATGGTGACATTCTATTGTCCCTAACTAGGGCTTTCAGCATACATTGACAGTCTGAGTATGTACTAAATAGCTGGCATACATGTGTACAGTCTGTAATTGTCACGTAAAGGTAAGCTGGCACATGCCAGTGTTGACTTCTGAGGTTGTAGCTAAATATCGTGAGTCTACATTTAACAGTCTGATTGGTACTAAAGTAGCTTAGGCGATACATGTGAGGCAGTCTGATTGTACTGAAATGAGCTGGTAGGGGCATACATGTGACCGTCTGATGTCTGAAATAGCTGCGCATACAATGTGACAGTCGTGATTTTCCGGGGTAAAATCTGGCGCAGGTCCATGTGACAGTCTGATTTGTACTACATAGCTGAGCATACATGTGCACCAGTTCTGATTGTTCTAAAGCTGGGAGCATACGTGTGACAGATCTTATGTAGCTAAAGGTAGTGGGCTTAGCATACATGTGACAGTCTGATTGTAGTTATAAACTAAATAGGCTGAGCATCATGTGGGGGTTACGAGTCTGATTTGTACTAAATAGCTAAGCAAAAGACATGTGGAACAGTCTGTAATTGTTACTAAACTAGCTTAGCAGCCTTGTGACAGTCTGATTGTTTAGGTGGAAGCGTGAAGAGCTACGATGGTGACAGTCGTAGTTTGTACTAAATAGACTGAGCGGCGCCAATGTGACATTTTGATTGTACTAAAAAGCTGAGCAGTCATTGACAGTCTGAGTGGTCACATGTATAGCCTGCAGCTATTTAGTAAACAGACTGTACACATGGTATGTCCAGGACTATTTAGTACAAGCAGAACTGTCACATGTATGATGCTCAGCGGGTGTATTTAGACGCAAAATCAGACTGTCACAGTATGAGCTCACGCTATGGGTTAGTACAATCAGACGGGGTCACATGAGGGGTCGGTGGCGCAGGGCTATTTAGTACAATCAGACTGCACATAGTATGGCTCAGCTATTATAGTACAATCAGAACTAGTCACATGGTAATGAAGCTCAGCTATGTTAGACAATCAGAGTGGGGCAATGTAGGTGGCTCAGCTATTTAGGTACAATCAGACTGTCACATGTTAATGTCAGCTATAATTAGTACAATTTATTGTACTAGAGTAGTGAACATAAGGCCACTGGTGTTGAGGAAGTTTACTTGCTGTCACATGCACACATGATAGTAGGGGTTGTTGTGGGGTGGAGGGCACCAGTGTGGCTCCAATAGAGTCCTCTCATAACGGGCTATATTCAATGCTAGAGCATATTTTTCAAAAGGGGGGGGGGGAGGCAGCCAAGCAAAGAAGGGAGGGGGGGCACGGAGGGGAAAGGGGGTAAAAGGGGGGGGGGTGTGCAGTTATGTATAAGTGGAAATGTACGAAGAATGCTCAGGTGTGTTATTATGAAGCTGCTAGCACAAAATCAGATGATAGGTCATACAGGAGGCACATGGTTAGAGAGAGTGGATTGGGTGTTGATTGTAAATAGTGGGCTGCCAATGTTAAGGCTAGTTGTAGAACGGAAGAAGTGCAACCGCATTAATAACCATGTATCAACGGGTACGAGAAAGCTACTACTATGTTACAGAAGTTGTTTATCTCGTAGCTTTGATTGAAAAAATTGTTCCGAGTATAGCCTTTCTTTTTATAATATAGTACTGATATATTATCTCGACTTCTTCCTTGGACGAAGCAATAGTTACATAAGTACGGTTAGTACTGACGGAAAGTTGCGTCTTCATAATTTTTCACTATAGTATGAATACTTTTGGGAGCAACAGTAGTGTCAATTAGTCAACATATGGATAGGAAAATTAGAATTTTCTTTCTGAAGATGGTGAGGGACAAATGGGTAATAATTTTAATAGAAAAAATTATCAGATGACAAATCTGTAGAATAGGGCCCCAATAGGCCGGTTCCATAAGATACGGCAAGATTCTTAATTAACATTGAAACAACGATAGTTCTTTCCTGTTATTTACGTCGTAGTCGGTTACAGAAGTAGTAGAAGAGGCTTATCCTCATTAAAATTGGTCCTATAATTTATAGGCTTGTGAGAAGTGTAGTAAAGTTACATGTAGAATTCTGGGGGGGTAAGAACCGAATTGAGGTGTGAGTCTACTCCGATGAATCAAAGGGTTCACTGATAACGCATTATTAGCCCCGAGCTTGGTGATTTCGTACACGTTAGATTTGGAGCATATAGATAAGGAAAGCCCTATAATTGTAAGCGCAATTCAACCGTGAAGCAGACTAACTCGAACGACAATAAGAGTAGTGAGGAATGGTGTAAGTGTAGTTGGAGGAGAAGGCAATCTGAGCAACATAATAGATTTTCTTTAAAGGTTAGCCTTGGTTAATCGAGAATTATTTGTACTATTTTCTCTATCACTGCTTGGGGACGATAGATTGGATGGCGGGGGGACTTTTGGGTTAACTCGTTAAATTTACCGGGTTTATTTGCAACACATGACAGCAAAATCATGAATAAAGGAGAACTAGTAAATGTTCTATACCGTCTAAGTATCATGCTCGAATAATAAATGAACCACGAATAAGTAACCTTCATTAGGCATAGCACGCCATATTGAAGAAGAAGAGTCCAGGAATGGGAGGGATGTAGCGAAATCAGAGGAGTAATGGAGAGCATTAGTTTGTCTCATTTACTCGATCCGACAGTCATGTGTGATTGGACGGTTATTATCCGTTACTCTTTTTAGGAGTTTATATCGTCGTAGGAGGCTACCACTATTAGCTGGTGATATGAAATCTAGCCTTTGAGACACCGGTTTATGAAATCACCACATGTTGATGGTGGTATCAGTGTAATGATTTTGTGTTTAATATTTCCTTATTGTTAATACATTTCTAATCGACTGTTTAGGGAGCACTTTGATAGATTATCTAGCAAAAAGCATAATGGTGAGATTACGTTTTAGTGTATATTGTTGACCCTAAATAGTAGGACTGTAAGATAATAAGTTATGATTGGTTTGCGTGAAAGATACTATCCATGAACCATTAAGGTGCTATTTACTAGATGGTTAGGTTCTTATTGTACCTTATAACTAATGAGAAACGATCCGCGTGCTCCAGGCAATCTGTGAGACTTTGTGGATGTGAACATTTAATTTACCCAAGAAAAGATTTAATTGTTGGTATGGGACTTGAACGACGGAATAAATGAAAAATAGACCTAGACGATTGTTTTGGCATAAGCCCCCAAATTCGCTTTTACGTACCGTACCGTGCTAAAATTTGTATTTAGCATAGAGCGTGTTTAACTGTTTAGTACTCTTGTTTAATTTGGTCGCACGCACGGAGGTCGGGAGGTGAATAACTTGTGTATTGGGTGTGAAACCCTTCGTAATGTGATTGTAATTGGAACAGTGGAGCACGAGGAAATGAGAGGTGCGGGGACATAGGGTAGGTGCGAGGTGCTGGGGATGGGGGGGAGAGGAAAAGCCCGCATGGACTGGGAGACCACATGAGGATAAAAAGCGCTCGTAGGCCAAGTCTAAAATGGGGGGGGTGCAGATGGAGGCTTGGATTGGTCTATATTGACAGGGGGCGACCCCATAAGAGGAACGGGAAAGGGGGGGGAAAAAAAAGGCGGGAGATACGGGTAAAGGAATGATTAATAAAATAGCATGGATTAAGGAACCGGAATGGGAAATGAGCAAACAAAACGGCGTCTCACGGGAATAGGGGGGGGCAGAAGGGGGCAACATAAAGTTAGAAGAAGGGGTAGGATGGGGAAATGTGGGAGTAAGGGGTAGATAACCGTTCGTGTAAATGAAATTTGAGGTGGGCGCTTAACCGCTTGAGTGAAAGCTTAAAATAACCTTACGAATAACCATATTCCTTTACTCAATCGAAGCTAATCTCCAGCGGAACCTTATAACTATTGTATACCAAATAGAGTGTCGAGAGAGAAAAAGCGCAGACAAAGTTGCGAGATGAAGAACCGCGGGTAAAGGAAACAATAACGTTACATAACAATACAATACCGAGATGATCTCATATAAAACAATTTGAGATTATGCATGAATGTTATTCTCAAATATGAGAAACTTATGTACACTACATCCGGGGACTATGAGATTATATTTAGCGCCTATGTGAGGAAAATAGTATGAATCGTCAGTGAATTGTGAGCGTTACAAATGAGATTGATCTTGGTTCCGTAGCTTAGTTGCTGCACTTAGTACATGGATGGCAGTGTTGTACGGGGGTGTGGTATTCTGATTCCTGAGCTTGGGGTATGTTTGTAGAATATCGAATTGCTTAGAGAGGAGTAGTGGGACGATGGATTAATTTTACGTTTCCCCAACAGCGCAGATAGAAAAACTCCTTTCCACCCGACTGAAACTATGGAAGCGGATGGACGGTAGCTGGTCAAGTGTGTATGAAGTAACAATAGTTAAATTGTTATGTCCTAGGGCAAGTTAATGGAGCAATGAATAATACTCATAGATTAGTAGCAAATACATTACTGGTTAAGATGAAGTCCTCCCATTTATTTCTCGTGTCGGACCATTCCAAAGCCTACGGCGCATGCTGGTTGACCCCCTCACCTAAGCTGCGGTAGATTAAATCACTATTGGGAAGGGTGGTGTTCAAGGTTACTAAGCCGTGAAGAAGTTGGGTATGAATTAAATAGGGCGACACAACCCACATTGTGGGAAAAGAAAGGGTGATAGGCGCCGAATCCCGTGATGTGGGAACACGTCGAAATTCCCAAAAGGGATTCCATAACCTGAAAAGGTACAGAAATGTCAAAAGAAAACAAAATGTCCCCAAGACGTTTATCAATTTTTTAACACAAATGTAACACCCACCACGTTAGCAAAGCCCGCAGAAGATGTCGGGGTAACCATAGAATAGGAGTATAGTGACGTGGAGAATCGGGTTGTGTTTCGAGTATTTTTAAAACCGGGGGAGCCGGGAGGGGACGGAGGAGAAAGTGGTGTTACTTAGTTTCCCGGATCAATCAATAGGGTGGTGGTTTGGGCAATTTCGGAGGGAACAATATAATAGTAGGGTTAGGGAAATGGCGGAATAGGTCCGTTGCAAAATTACTAACGACAGGGGGCCTTTTCCCGGCATAATCATTGTCAGGCCCGGCGCCTTAACAACACTTAAAATGCCGAAAGGCCCCTGTCCCCCCTTTTTTCCTTCAATCTTGTCAAAATGCAATTTAATGAGTTTTTTTTGCCATTATCTTAAAGGCAGTAACTAAATGCATTTTTTTTTTTCCCAAAATGAAAATGTTTTTTGAAAAGCGTGGCATTTAACAGGATTTTGAGATGTTGCCTTTTCCCTTTGGTTCTGTAAATTCCCGGAAATTAAGCCACCCCATGCAAGGAGTTTCCAGCAGAAGCCCTGCAATGGTTTCTTTTTTTTTTTGCTGTTCAACCCCCACAGCCACTGTAAAATAAAAGCAAAGCCTAAGTACAAAGTGCACGTTCCTAGTTTAGTTCCCCCAAAACCAACCCCAATTTTTTTCTTTTTCTTTTTTTTTCTTTAATGAAAGCAAAACATCCCCCACAAAGATGAAAAATTGTTGTTTGTTTTTTTTTTTTAGAGGAGTTTGCCCCATTAAGTTTTTTTATCCAATGCTTCGATAAACCATGGCCAACCTTTTTTTTTCCTTTTTCAACAATAATCCTTTGATGGGACAAACTTTTCCCCTAGGGACGGGCTTTGTGAAAATGGAAACAGCTTGTAAAAAAAACCTTACACCAACACAAAAACAATATATGCCCCCAATTATACTGTATGCTTTTGAAGGACCCAAGTGAACTGAGCCAATAATGTTATTCCCTAAACTGGTTCCCCCCTTAAAAAAACCGATTGTTTTTTGTTGAAAGACTAAATCATTCACAACAAATGCCCCACTAAAGAATAACAAGCAACGGTTAACTTTTTGGCAAACAAAAATTTCATCAAGCCGCCAATCATTTTTGCTTTTGTGTACAAAGTTTTTCTTAAAGATTTTTTACATATCCCCCCGTGCAACAGCTCCCCAAAGAAAAAAAACAAAAAAACTGCCTTTTCCTTATATTCCAACCATGTTCTTTGCAGATCTTTGACCACCGATGTCCTTTGGAAATCAAGCAAGTGTGAAATGATTAGGAAAGTCCACCCATACACAGGGCTTATGCTTATAGTCCACTTGGAATGTGGGCCCACTATTTTAAGCCTTCTATTTTTGTGTTGGTGCAGCACCTTTGTGGTTGGTGGCCCACAAAAAAAGGAAATGTGGGGTCAGCACAGAAAATTTGTTTTATGGTTTTTTTTTTGTTGTTTCTTCAATTATTCTGGAAAAAATTTTTTTTACCACAAAAATAATTGTATAAAGAATAGTCAGAAAAAAAACAGGTAAATGCAAACAGGAAAAAGCATAGACTGAGCCTCTTGGCCAACCCGCCCCTTTTTTATGGTCCCATTCCATGATTGATGAAACTTTCGGCCCCATGTCCCATATGCTCCGCAAACAATGGATTCAAGAACATTTTAGAAATGTCCCCAGATGCCCCAACCTGTTCCCAGCAGGGAAAAACTACTTTCAAAATTCCCCCGAGGCCCAGAAACAGTTTTTATCCGCATCCACTACTGGGATTCCCAATAATTCCCACCTGTGTTCCTTCCTCACCAGGGCGTATACCCACAAAATGGTTGCCAATCTGGCCCCGTACCCTTCTTTTTTTTGCCCCCCGCAAAATGGGCCAAAAGTATGGGTTTTGGTTTTTTCAGTTGGTTCAGTATTTTGTTTGTTTCTGCCCCCCTGCAAAACCTTGCCTATTTTGTTTAAAAATAAATCCAAGCGCAAGTGGGCTTTATTTAGTTTTACCCCTATCTTGGCCGTTTGGTGGAAGTTAAAATAAGCAAAAAACCCCTTGTGGAACAAGGTATTATCAAAATCCCTTGGTCCCCATTCACATTAAGCCCAAACTTTGAAAAAAAACATGTTTTTTACCCATTAGGTATTTTTAAAAATGACAATATTAAATTGAAAAAAAAAACCCAGAAAAAAACCAAAATATCAAAAACCAAGAGAAAATAATACACCCCACAAAACCTAATAGAATCAAATCCATATATGCAATAGCCCCCAAACTTTTCAGTGAGGAAAGGAAGGGGCCCCACCTACAAACACAATGGTTTTGTTAACCCCTGCTTATTAACCCCACCGTGGGGTTCATTAACAAGAGGAATTTTTCCATTGGAAGGAGTTTTGGTTAACCCAACATTTCATCTTGTGGAAGAATATATGACTGGTAATTCCTTTACAACCGTGTTTGTGCTGTTTTTTAATTTTATCAATACTATGTAATTTTAATGAAAGAAGCAAGACCTCAATAAACGTAAATGGCACCCGTGAACTACCCAATTTCTCCTGCAAATAGCTATAGGGTACCATAACATTTACACTGATCCCCCCCCCCCTCATTTAAGGGGGGGTAGTTGTTCTTATCTGTTTTCTCTGAGCGTATAACAATTGGGTTTCCCTGTTTTTTTTTTTGTCGGAAAAAATTTTAACAGTTAGGTTTCAAATCAAGTTTTTGAAATTTTTCAAAAGTCTAAATATTTTTTCATAGTTACAATTTTCCCCCAACTTAACTTTTTTGGTAAAATTACACTCCCAAAAAAAAGCTAGTCCCCAAAAATTTTTTTTTTTTTTATTTTGGCTTTAAAATTTTTTTACATTTTTTAGCATTGTAAACAGTACCAATGGTTTTCCATTCCCTCAAATTTTAGTAGTTGTTCGGACTAAAGAAATGACCCCTGGAAAAAAAAAAGATTGGGGTTGTTTTTAAATGGCCGCGGTTCCAACTTTGGGGCAAATAATATCGTAGCAGAGTAAACAAACAGTTTTAATGGCTTGAAAATTTCCCCGGTTCCCTTCCCCACACTTTACACATAACTAGAGTCCATGATGAATGGGCCCCTGGGAAACTAAATTGCCCCCTCCCATTTAGATTTTGAAAGTGTTTTCCCCCCCCCCCTTTATGGTGGGGTTGGCCCTGGTGTTGTCCCATCAAATGGTTTTGTCCCCCCCCATGTTGGGTGTCCCCCCACCCCACCGCCCCATCACTCTTCCTCCCTTCTGCAATCGAAAGCCAATGACTCCAGAACGGGGTTTTTTGGTCCCCCACCCCGGAAATCCAAAAAATTGGTGGCCCCCCTGCGGCTAAATAGAGAAAATCGCGCAGCCCCTTTTAGGAGAACATGTAAGTTTTTGAACAATCCCATCCACCCCCCCTGCTCGGGTTCCGTAATATTTGGTGTGTTTTTTTTTTCGCAAATCCAAAATTTTCCCTGAACGGAAACTGGGTTCCCCCGTCTCAAACAAATGCCTTAAAAGGAGGTTTTTAAACTACAAATTATGCAATTGATGAATTGCCCTAATTTTTTTGTGTCCACAATAACAAAACACAACAGTGTTATTGTTTGTCACCCCCAACCAAAAGTTAAGGTAACAAGAATGCCGACCCCTGAAATAGTTAATCGTATTTAACAACCCAAACTTACTATTGAAATTCCTTGTTTTTACATTGGAATCAACATGGAAAAAGTGCAAAGTGTGGTTCGGGGGCCCTGCCCCTTTAATGGTTTTTGGTTAAATAGTCAAATGAGAAAAAAATGTCCCCCATTTTGCTTGCTCCCTAAAAACCACGTCCATGTGATTCCAGGTGACCCCACAGGACTTGACAAATTTTTCCACACAAGTGGGGTGGGTGCAACATACTCCAGCTTTGGGTTTTTTGGTCCCAGCCTTTGCCCCCCTGTGGGAAATTACGCCCCCTTTTTGGCAAGCATTTGAAAATCACATTGGGTTGGGCCCTGATTTTACCAATCCACTCCCAGATTGGAACCCTCCAGAGAGCATGGGGTTTTTACATTTTAGTAGATTTTTTTAAGAGAGCAAGTTTTTTGTATACGTGTTTTTTTTTTTTTTTGAAAATTCTATATTTTTCCTGTTTTTTATTTCTACTTGCTGCAATTTTCCCATCCTTGAAAACTGTTTGGCAACCCGTCCTCTGTTTGGGTTTGGTCACCACTAGGGCCGTGCCTTGGTAACTGGCCCATGGTAAGAAACCTTCAACTCCCATGGTTTTCAAACCCAACCCTTCCCCCCAACTGTGGCAGGGGTTGGTCGCCCCTAACATTCCTGGTAACCATCTTTGCCTTTCCTTTTTCAACCCACAAAACTTGCAAAGTGGTTTTTAATTGGGCCCCTGTTTTAGAACCTAGCTTTAATACTTTGTTAAAACATCAAGGATTTTGGAGGGTTTTTTGACAGGAGCCTCTTGACCAAGCCCTTTAAAGCTGTTGCAAACAAGTTTTTTCAAAACTTTTTTTTTCTATAAATTTTTTCTCAAACTCCTATCACAACCTTTTTGCCCCCCCGTCCCAACAGCAAAGTCCCCTACTCTTTCCTCCCAAAAACCCCGACAGTTAGGACATGCTCATTTTTCCTATTTTTCCTGAAGTTAAACCTCCCTTCCAAAACAGACGTCCCCTTTGTCCCCTGGTTTGGAACAAAACTCCGTTTTATGGTTTAGGAAGAAAGACCGTGTAGGGCTGGAAGCAGAGGCAATCAATTTTTGGTGGCTGTTCAGTAACATAAATAAAGAAGCCTCATGCCCGCCTTTGGTAAAATGAGTCCCCGATTACGCCGGATCACAGAATTTTTTTCTCTCGCTCCATCCCTCCCAAAAGAGCAATTAAAAAACAAGGTTGAACTTTTTGGTTTTTTTTTCAATTTCCCCCCAGCCAGTTATGAAAGACCACTGACGATGGTTTTTGCCTGTTTTGCACATGACAAGGGGTCTTTCAGGCCAGGTACATATTGGGTGTGAAAATCGGGGGGGGGAGGAAGAACACTATTTTTTTTCTCCCTCTCAAAGGGTCAAAGTGACACAGGTTGCAATTAGATGGAAAACACAAGTTCCCCCCCCCCCCCCCTTTATAATCTAATTTGAGGAAGGTTGGACACATTACAGCATCTTGAACAGTGGTGGTGGGTGGACATTCCGCCGCAGCTTGGTTATACCACTGTTTTTGTGATCCTTGGAAAACTATTTTTTTCCATTATTAAAATAAAAGCCCTGCCTGTCCCAAAATGCAAAAAACTTTATAACCAAAGTCTAAATTTGGCTTTGGGCCCCACTTTTCTATAACTTTAATGGAAACCCCAATGTGGCCAATACCACAAAAATTAAAAGTTGGTTGCCCCTTCCTGGGTGTTTGCAATCTACTAAACTGTTTTTTTAAAATGTAAAATTGTTGGAAGATCCTCATCTAAAATCTATCTATCTTATTCTATCTTTAAATCTATCATTCCCCTAAAATCTATCTATCTTTATCTATCTATCTATCCTATCTCTATCTTATCCTATTCTTCTATCCTATCTATCTATCTATCTTATCTATTCCCTATCTATCTATCTATCTATTTATCCTCTATCCCTATCTATCTATCTATCTAAAAAAATCATATCTCTCCTATCTATCCTTTCTCTATCTGATCCCTTAGGACAGACATCCTGAAAGCTTTGCCCTTCCGTAAAAGGGGGCATTCCACCCAATTATTCTCAGGAGCAAGGGTTTGGAACCCCTTAAGGGCTCTATTGAAGCCAAATGTTCCCCCCCCCATTGCAACCCCCTTATTACATGTCCCCCATGTTGAAATTAATTGGGCCCAAAGCATAAATATTATGTTTTTTTGGTAAATGTTTTTATATTGAATTCCCTTTTTATTTTGGCAATGAAAGCCCCCCCCTAATTATCCTATTTTTCCCTAAATTATCCCCAATTGCAAAACCTTTTGAAACATTCCCTTAAACTAAACTTGGACTAGAAAAAACCCAAGATTTCAAACCTAAAAGGCCTGGTCCATACCCCTTCAGAATTTTCCCCTCTTCCCCTCCTGTCCCAGATTTCCTTCCAGAAAATCAGATCAGAATCTACCAACAACCATGTAAAGTTAATAGTGGGGGTCCCTCCCTGATAGAAAATACATAGTGGGGGATTGGGAAAGGTGTAACATAAAGGGGTCCCCCCTCCCCTATTACATGGTTTTTTTGGGTAAACAAAATCTTGATCCTGAAAAAAGTGAAATCTGAACAGGAAGAAAACTCTTTGAAAAAAGTGTGTAATTGGGCCCCCCCAAGCTTTTAACGGCTTCCACCAATCCAGCCAAAATTCTGGTCAAGTTGTTTATGGAAAACCTATTTTCCCTTTCCTGCCCCTTTCTTGGCTGTGGGGCTAAGCCCCTGAAAGAGTGGGTATAAACCCGCAGAAACAATACCCAGACACTAAGCGTTGACAGCTAGGTGGAAAATGTGGTGAACATTTGTGGGGGAGTTGTTTATCAGAAAAGTTTTACTAAGTGTTTTTTTTTTTATATTTTCCCAGAGGCAATGGGGTTTATTTTAGGAAGAAGGGCTAAGGTTTTTTGGGTTTATGTATCACGTACAAGTCTACCTCAAACCCACCCCAATCCTCCTTTGTTATTTTTTTTTCTTATTTTGTTGTCGCTTTTTAAGACACAACTTTACTAGCATTGTGTTATTGGTTAAACATTGGGCCTTTTTACTCCCTCTTTCCCACCTGGACAACCATCTTCTCAGTGGCCTTTCCGGCGCCATCTCTTGCATGGATTGGCTTTTGAAACAGAATTCCTTAAAACATTCCCACCTTTAGCCAAAAACCTGACTCATTCCAATCCTTTCCCCCCAATCCCAACCTCTCCAAGGCCTTGGCCCTCCACCCAACATCGCACTTAGCAGTAAAATAAAACCCGTCCCCCATCGTCCCCCCCATTACACAAGGCTTTCCCGCTTGCCTTGGTGTCCAACCTTTCGACCTTCTGCCCTCTTCCCTTTTCCTCCTCCTTAACCTCCCCCCAATACAGAAAACATTGCTACATCCTCCACCTGCCCACTTCTTTTTCATCCCTCCCTCCCGCCGCACAACAGCCTCCAAAAAATCCCTCCCCCTATCCCATCTCCCGAGACCCACCAAGTTGTCCCTGGGTCAACAAAACAACACCTCCTTCCCCCTCATCATTCCCCTCCTCCTCTTCGTCCCTGGAACTACTTGCAACATCATCCTCCCCTCTGGGGTCCCTCCCTCTCGCCTAAGAAAACTTATTTTCACCTCTTTCAGGTCCCCCCATCATTAAATTGCGCTGCCAGGACTCCATCTACTTCCCCTCTAAACCGCTTTGCCCCCTCACATCTGCTGCCTCCTTCTCCTGGCCAAATCTCTAAACCACTGGCCCCTTTCCAGTTTTGTCCCCCCAGAGAATTTAAAATTTAAAGTTCCTGGTGCCCCTTTGCTTTTTAAAAAATCACTCACCCACACCCTCCTGTTTCCCTCTCCGTTACATCCTCAATCCTGGTACACCAAATACACACCCTAAAAACCCCAAAACCGCCCCCCTCCCCGCTCCTTCCCTTCCATCCCCAGTGGAAACCCTAACTAATGACATCCCCAACCCTCCATAACCTCAAACCATCACATGCAACACGGCTGTCCCAAGACTTCTCCCTAAAGTGGCCCGCTCCCCCTACTCTCTGGAACTTCCCTTCCGTCCTCCTCGTCCCCCATTTAGCACTTTTGGCTCCCCCTACTTTTTGCACTTTTTAAAAAAAGCCCCCTAAAATCCAACCTCTTCAGTCCTGGCCTATCCCAGTCCTTCTCTTTGTTTTCCCTACAACATCCAACAACCCTTGTAATAACTCCCCCACTGTGTTCCCCAACCTCTTAGACCTGTAAAGCCCCCAAACCCGGGCAGGGTCCTTTTTTCTATTCTCCTGGTTTGGGGTCATTCAACCTTGTTTAAACCTGGTGGTTGTTTATTGTGGTGGTTTGTGTTCAATCCTTCCCCCCACCTCCTAAAATTGTAATTGATCCACAACGCGCTTGCGTAATAATGTTTTGGCGCTCATATTCAAGCAAATGATACATAATACTAACATTCTTGTGGTTCCACTTGAAAAACTGGGGTTTTAACAAAGTACTCATCTCTTACAATTTTGGTTTTTCAAAGTTTTTCACAGTGGTTTTTTGGCAGGTTCCTTCTTGCAGTGGCCTTTTTGAAGACCCCTGTTTTTTTTTTTTTTTTTTTTTTTTTTAAGAAATGGTTTGGATTTTTGGTGAACCCGTGTGTTGCCCATACTATTCCCCGGCCACAAAAATTATTTTTAACGGCAGATTGTTGTAACCCTCTAGATGTTTTAAACCTTGCATTGGATTATTGTTTTTTTTAATAACCAAAACTTCCAAATCCCAAGCTAGCCGTGGGCCCAATACCTCAAACGACTGCCCCTTCCCTGGGGAGCCTGTTTGTTTTTCTATATCATCCCGGTACCCCGCTGATCTTTCAGGGTCCCCGCCCTGGGAATTGACATAATTTTTGTAATGACCCACTTAGAGAGGTGGAAAAAGGGGGGGTTAAAAAATTGCGGTTTTTTTCCTGTTTTTTTTTTTTATTACAGCACCAACCTGAATGTGATGTGGGTAACAGGGGTGCCCCAAAAGGAGGGTGCCCAATAAAAATTACAATAGGCATTTTTTTCCCATTGGTAGTCCCCACCCGCAAATTGCCCTGTTGGGAATTTTTTTTTAGGTTGCCCCAACAAAGCTTGTTAACAAATTAAACAAAAGGGCTTCCCACTTTGTCCCAAGAAGAATCAAATAAAAAATCAGTGTGCCCCTGTTGGATTGCCTTTTAAATTACTTTTTAAAAACCTCTTGGTTCCCCACTACATTTCCCAATCTTGGTACAATAAATACCACTCCCCTAACCACCCCCCCTTCGCCACTCCCAGTGGGGTCCCTTACCAAAGCAGACCAATCCCCACCGCTTAAAATCAATCACAAAAAATTTCGCACTTTTTTCAAGCATTTCTCTGTTTCTCTTTAAGGGGCCGCTCTTACCTTAATCTGGGAAAAACCCTCCCCCCCTTATCCCTTTCCAAAAAAGCCCCCTGAAAAAACACCACCCCCCGCCCTCTTGAATTTCTGGGCCCTTTCCATCTTTTTTTATATATTATTATTCCTTTTACATCACCCAACCCATGCATGGCCCAGTTCCCCAATCCCCTTTTAAACTAATGTCACTTTGGGTTGTTACCCAAAACCAACCCCGCTTGATTTATACTGTTGTATTGTGGGACCTAGGTTATTATCAAGTCACTCTTATTTGCCTTCTGGCCCTTAAATTTTAGCTTCCCTTTCTTTGTGGGTTTGTTTTTGTTTTTGTTTGTTAGGTTCCCTTCTCT
Organism: Ptychadena robeensis; assembly: GCA_036250615.1. NCBI lineage: Eukaryota > Metazoa > Chordata > Amphibia > Anura > Ptychadenidae > Ptychadena > Ptychadena robeensis. Next base: position 15,630,335 of record CM070042.1, read on the forward strand.
TTTTTTCTTTCCTTTTCCTCTTTTATTTTCCGCACTGAACAAAAAATGGCCCCCCATCTTCAACCATCAAACTGGGGGTACACCAGTTTTTTTTGTTTTTGTTTTTTTTTTTTTATCGGCCCCATGATTTAAATTATTTTCTTTGTACATCCTTACCAAATGGTTTTGGGAAAACAACTTCCCCATTAAAACAATAAGGAGTTATTAGAATTCAAGATAAATGTTGCCACATCTTTGAATTTAAACTAAAACTATTTTGGTTTTTTTTTTACCACAATAATGGAATGAGCCTTGTAACTTGACAGGAAACCCTAAACATTGAAGAAGTAACAGTTACAGGCCCATCCACTTAATGAAAAAAATGAAAAACTTTTGTAAGGCATTAAAAAAAATTCGCTTTTCCATTCCCCCCAAACCTATGTTAAATAAATTGTAAAAACCTAACTTTTAAATTCACCAGCATAATCCATTTATACTTCAGAATATTTAGACAATATTTCAACAGTCCCCCAAATGACAATGTAAATTCCCTTGAGGTTTAACATGCATGGTGGGGGGAAAAAAAAAACCTAAATTGTCCATAAACCAATCCATGCAATTGTCCCCCCCTTTCCACATTCCCCTTTAACAATCCCGTCCCTTCTCTTGGGAGTCCCCCCCCCAATGCCCCCCTTCGCCCTACCGGCCGGGTCAAAAGTCCGCCTTCCCTCCTCCACCCACCTGGAGTGTCTTATCTCCTCCACAAACGGGGCTTTTTGTGGGCCCCCCGAATCCTATTCCGGCCTCACAGGGTCCCCCAGTTAAGTATTTGGTTCCTCTACTGGTCCTACCTTTTCCAAGATATTACAAATTTTAACAGTCCAAACATGACAATGTTTGGAATTCCCCCTGGAAGGTAATGACAATGGTGGCACATATTTGTATAAACCATCATCCATTGGTTTCCCCCTAACCAAATTCCTTAAACAATCCTCCCTCCTCTTTTTGGAAGTCCCCCCAATGCCCCCCTCTCGCCTCCCTTCTCCACCCACTGGAGTTTTTCTTTAATCCTCTTCCCAACATTGGGGGGTTTGTGGGGCCGAATCCATCGCCCCTCATGGGGGTCCAGGTATTGGATTTGGGTCCTTGAAACTTGGTAGAGCCCCGGGGTTAAAGTGTTATAATACCCCCTGACCTTGGGGGTGGGGTGCGATCCGAAGTGGGGGGCCATGGCAAAAATTTTCTCAACTGGGCCGATGGGCCCTCCCTCCCAATTTTTGGGAACAATGCACCAATTGTCCTGGGAAATGAGATTTGTTTTTGACGGATTTCCCCTTTTGTCCCCCTTTTCCCTATTTTGGCACCTTTTTTTCCGAAAGATTTGGTAAAATCTG
>CM070042.1:15636363-15647082 GCA_036250615.1 Ptychadena robeensis
ACATGTATGCTCAGCTATTTAGTACAATCAGACTGTCACATGTATGCTCAGCTTTTTAGCACAATCAGACTGTCACATGTAGCTCAGCTATTTAGTACAATCAGACTGTCACATGTATGCGCAGCTATTTAGTACAATCAGACTGTCACATGTATGCTCAGCTATTTAGTACAATCAGACTGTCACATGTATGCTCAGCTTTTTAGAACAATCAGATTGGCACATGTATGCTCAGCTATTTAGTACAATCAGACTGTCACATGTATGCTCAGCTATTTAGTACAATCTGATTGTACTAAGTAGCAAAGCCACTGGTGTAAGTTACTTGCTGCACATGCACACATGATATATTGTTGTGGGGTGAGCACACAGTAGTGGCTCCATAGAGTCCTATCAGAACCTAGTTCAAATCTAACATATTTTCAAACAATAGAAAGGGCAGGTATCAAAAATACATACAAGAGTAATATTAGTAGTAATAGCAGTAACAAAGTAATGTATAGGGTGGTAGCTAGGTGTGATTCTCTCAAAAATAGGAGGAAAACAAATAAATTAACAGATTATAAACAGAATTTAAGAGTGGATGGAGCATAGGTTGGTTGATATTAGATGATATATTCTACTTACTTGTGGGCTGCTGGAACATTAGACATGCAAATACAAGGGGCATCAACACAGCATTTTGTGACTCCTGGTCACTTCCTCAGGATGAAATTGGTCTATTGGTCTGGAAATGGTACAAATACATCCGTTCAAATATACTGTCCCAAAAGTTGCCACCTTTTATTTTACTTAGCAAATAGGTACAAGCCTTCTATTGGACAAATCTGGGGTTGTTGCAGTTGGACAGGTCTAGGTTCAGTGTGTGCTCCAAGAATGAGGTCAGCTGATACCTGAATATACTGAATGACCAGGTTATTAGGTTATTCCATCAGTGGATTCTTTTTTTAATGATGGCACGGGCATATTCCAAGATGACAATGCCAGGATTCATCGGGCTCATATTGTGAAAGAGTGTTTCAGGGAGCATGAGACATCATTGTCACACATGGATTGGCCACCACAGAGTCTAGACCTCAACCCCATTGAGAATCTGTGGGATGTTCTGGAGAAGGCTTTGCGCAAAGGTCAGACTCTTCAATCATCATCAATGCAAGATCTTGGTGTAAATTTGGATGGAAATAAATCTTGTGACATTGCAGAAATTTATCGAAACAATGCCACAGCTAATGCATGCCATAATCAAAGAGCGTGTAACATTTTTTTTTTTTGGTGACTTTTTTTTGGGAAAGGCACTGTATGTTGCTCATCTAGCCATATGCCAAATAACCAATATAGATCGTCACTTCTGATGTCTACTTTCCCATGTCCCCATGCGCCCAGCCAGCCACATCTGAAACGGGCGATGCACAGGGACAAAGCGCTACCTGATTCAAATCCGGATTGGTGGAGTGATCAAGACCAAAAGAGTAGAGCAGGAAAGGGAAGTATTTCTTTTCTATCTTTAGGGGTCGCTGTCCCTGTAACATAGAACCATGCACAGGTATTTCTTTCAATATAACAGGTATTTCTCTCTCTCTTCTAATAAAATCCTCATTTGGTCTATTCCATGTTTCAGCAATTTGCTTCCAGTAGAAATCTGATACCACTTTCTGTAGAACATCATCCTCAAATCAATATGCTATATGGATTATTATGTCTATAAAGGTTTTCACAAACCTTTGTCCCTTTGTTGCATTATATGGTAGGGGGAAATCATACAATTTTATTAAATAGGTTCTATAATATATTCTGATTCTATTCTACATACATAATATTCTTAGCGCTTGACAATGAATACCACAGAGAGCCTCAACTTTCGGGAGCTGGAAAGCGAGCTGGCCAATGCTGTGGCTGCAGACGAAAAGTACCGGAGGGAAAATGATGCCAAATTTCGTGCCATCCAACAGAAAGTTGCATCCTATGAAGAGTTTAGGTATATTAAAAACTGTTACCTAATTTGATTTGCTGCTTTTGATATATAAGTTACAAAAATAAGAGACTGGTTGCTTAAGCCAACCCACCCATTTGTACAGTTTATTATTTAGTAATTGTGAGTTTAAAGCTGAATTTAAATCTGCTTATAGTATTGTGCTATTCTGTTTTATTACATACCTGTATTTATCACTGGGTCTCTGTGCTTCTCTTTGTAATTCAGGCAGATTCTAGTTGATGAGATGGGCTGGCAGGGTGCTGCCCCATAGCTTCTTGGATATAGAAGCCATAGCTTCTTGGCCATGGGCAACAGGCATCCAAAGGAAAGGGCTAAATGACTCTCAGACAGAAGCTAACTGACTTGCTGATGCTTCTATGAAACCGATAAGTCTGCCTGGATTACCAGATGCAAATATAAAACTTCACATTTAAAAATACTAAAAACAACTTTTATAATTGCATTTACTTGTCACAATTTATGTTAAACTTATTGATTAAGTTTACAGTCAGGTCCATTACTATTGGGACATTGTCACAATTCAAATTTTTTTTACTCTATACACCACCACAATGGATTTGGAATGAAACAAACACAATGTTTTTTCATTTGTGGGTATTTAAATCCAAATCAGGTGAACAGTGTAGGAATTGCAACAGTTTGCATGTGTGCCTCCTACTTGTTAAGGTATCAAAAGTAATGGGACAATTGGCTTATCAGCTGTTCCATGGCCAGTTGTGTGATATTCTCTCATTATCCCAATTACAATTACACACTTCACAACACATGGTCAGATCAAGAACACTCTCTAGGATGTAGGTGTATGTGTGTTAAGGTCAGCCATCAAGAGAAGACTACAGAGGGTTCCCAACAAATGTAAACCATTGGTGAGCTTCAAAAACAGGAACACCATAAAACAGAAACCTCTAAAAAAGCATTCACAGTTCTGGAACAATATCCTATGGACAAACGAGACTTGTACCAGAGTGATGGGAAGAGAAGTGTATGGAGAAGGACAGGAACTGCTCATCATCCCAAGCATACCACCTCATCAGTAAAGCATGGTGGTGGTAGTGTCATGGTGTGGGCATGTATGGCTGCCAATTAAACTGATTCTCTTGTATTTATTGATGATGTGACTGCTGACAAAAGTTGAATGTTATGCAATAGTCAAGTCAATCACATGACCTGAATCATATTGAGCATACATTTCACTTGCTGAAGGGAAAATTCCCCGAAAACCAGCAGGAACTTTAGACAAATGCAGTAGAGGCCTCGCAGAGCATCACCAGGGATGAAACCCAGGGTCTGGCGATGTCTATGCATTCCAGACTTCAGGCTGTAATTGACTGCAAAGGATTTGCAACCAAGTATTAAAAAGATAAAGTTTGATATATGATTAATATTCTGTCCCATTACATTTGGTCCCTAACAAGTGAGAGGCACAAATGCAAACTGTTGTTATTCCTATTCCGATGTAAATAATCTTACATTAAAGTTGACCGTCTACAGTTAAAGCACATTGTGTTTTGTTTCATTCAAAATCCATTGTGGTGGTGTATAGAGCCAAAAATGTTAGAATTGTGTCGATGTCCCAATATTTACCTGACTGTAGTTCTAATTTGAGTCAAAAAAACTTTTCTACAAATGCTGACCTTTTGGTTGAAAAACCTTTTTTCTTTTTGCTTTTCCCTGAATAACATTTCCTTGCATTGTTTTGTTGCATATTTTTTTATCATTTGGTTCCTTTAAAATAATAGACGTTTGGACAACGTTCCAGTAAGGTAATATAGTTCCTTTTGTCAATATTGACTTTTTCTTTGTACAATTTATTCCATGTTCTCTTGTCCTTGGTAGAGATATTGTACTCGCATCTAACCTGAAACCCTTGGAGCGGAAGGACAAGATTGGAGGAGATAGGAAGCAGCCATGGAATCTAACTGCCACAAAAAACGGTTCATCCAGAGAGGCAGTTTGTGTTATATTACAGGTGAGGCGGAAACAGAAATTGATTGTATCTGCTTGTCCTGGCCGCTTTCCTTTTCTCTCTATGACATTATTACAGACAGCATCCTTTCCATCCTCTCTATTCATCCAGATGCCTCCATCTGATTACCCAGAGAAATATTGCTGTTTTTCTTCAATTATCACATATTACACCAGTGAAAAGGTACTTGTTTTAGGAAAGTTTTCCCAAGGAGGACATTTGACATTTCCAGATTGTGAATTCTCTTTTGACATTTTTATTGCATTAAAAGCACATTATGAGGTATAAGGAAAAGTGACAGGTTTACTTTAGAGGTGACAGTATGATCAATTATTATTTAGCCTTATAACCTTAATCTGCTGCCAACATCATCTTGTTGGGCCTGCAAGAGCCTTCTGATTGGCCAGTTAGTAAAGTAGTGTAGCATTTTGGAGGCAAGGGTCAACAGAGAACCATCCTGGAGGTTAGATGCCATGTTCTTCACTCTATAAATGAATGGGAAAAAAATCAGCGCGTCTTATGAAGAGAATACAAAAATATGTTACCCTGAACTCACCTGTTGTGTTTTTGTTCCATACGAAGCACCAATGGTTTTGGGGGTTCCAAAGTTCCAGTAAAGTGTGCAGGGCTGGACCATGCAGTATTTACCCTATATTCCTCTGACCAAGCTATAAGGCCAGTGCCAGGAGCTAGGGCTTTGTCCCATTCCCTCCAGCCAAGCCAAAAGGCCAGGGACAGGAGTTAGGGCTTTATTCCATAAGTGTGCTGGAACAATTATAAGTATCTATACATGAACTCATTGACCAACTTATGGAGAGACACATTTGACAATCTGGCACAAAAAATTTCCCATAAGGCACTATTTACATATGAAGAGATGAGTCTGTATGAGACTGAAATGTGTCATATTTGCTCCAATGTAGTATGTAAATTTGGCTGTGTCTGTAGTTTATTTATTAAAATTTTCCCTCCAAAAAAAGTGCACAAAGCACCTATGGCCAAAAGTGTGAAATGTACAGTACAGTAAATAAGCTGGTTTCAGTTTTACATTTTTAATCTACTGCAAATGACAAATTTTTGGACTTTATTGTTTAGTTGATGGAAGCTGATCATTATGGGTTTACACATACAGATTTTTACATACAGATTGGTCACTGGTGTGATTAACACACTCTGGACACTGGGTTAATGAGACGAAATCCCCATATTCTGTGACCCCCCAAAATGTCTGGATTCATGTCTTTTGTTATAAATCAATTTAATTTGTTCAAATCACTTAGAGCACCGAAATATGTTTATTGTTTTTTGTTGTTGAACTTTGTAAAGCTAAACAAAATAATCTGTTAATTGCTTTTTATAAATTTAAATCATGCATACTCTTATATAACATTTACATTTTTTAAATGTAGGAGTCCTCTTCAGAACCCAAAAATGCATTCGAGTTCAGCCGTGACTGGCGTAGGATAGATGTAAGGAAGAGATACGACTATCTATTGCGACTTGGAGCTGACAAACTGTCCCACATCTTCCATGCAGAGGTGTGCTCTGCACTTTTAGGAGAAATCCTGCAGGTACTTGAGGAAAACTTCCAGAGAGAACAGTGGCAGGAAGTGATGGCCATCTTAACTGGTCTGGCACAGACACAACGTTTTGACCTCAACCTGGTGTTCCTCAGCAAAGCTGAACAAACAAGCTGCAGAGAACTATTTGGAAAACTGCAAAGTGTAACTAACGAAGAAATGGGAACTGATAAAAACAGTGCAAGGCTAACCCACCTTATGTCGGTTTACAATGCCTCAGCGTCGGCTATGTAAAACAGAGATGCTTCACTCCAACCCTTGAAAGCAATATGCAATATTACCGTGTAGTAAACCATTCCTTACTTTATTTTCTGCTGTCTGTTAAAGAAATACTGTATATACTTAAAGCGCACCTAAACTCAAAAATAAAAAAAAAAAATTTTTACTTACCACTAAACCAGCCGTGGGCAAACTACGGCCCGGGGGCCGGATCCGGCCGTTTGGTTGTTCTATCTGGCCAACAGAGCCGAAAGAGCGGAGAGCCAGAGATCTCTCCCCTCTTTCGCCAGCAGCAGTGTTACCATGGTGACGTCCGGATACTTCTCTGTCAGATAATGCTTCCTGTAGCTCCTCCCGCAGATACATCATCCCCAGTCGATAAAAACTTGAAATGGGTGGTGTGACACAGGGGGTCCATATCTGTGGAAGTAATGCTGTTTGGCTGCACCCATCGATATGAGCTCCCCCATCTATGTCGCACCATTCATACCAAAGTTCATGCGACCTCATTGTGTGCTACAGGGGGAGCAGATCTCGATGGAGGGCATGGAGACCGGGGGAGTCATGGGCACAGCAGCCACCCTAGATGACAGCTTCACAAGAGACTGCTTAGAATGACTTCCCGGTCGATATCAGCTCCCCCTGAAAGTGCTCCCCCTATTGGTCATTTGGTGATTCAGGGGGAGCAGATTTCGACGGGACATCGGCCCTCTGGTCCAGTTTAAAGAACCCATTGTGGCCCTCGAGTCAAAAAGTTTGCCCATCCCTGCTCTAAACTGTCCCAATAGCTCAAACTTACTCAAACAAAAAATATATAGCAGTGTCGGAAGCCGACAGTGTGAGGAGCAGTGCGCCGCGGCAGTGAGGAGATCGATCCACAGAGGGGATGGGGTAAAGGGAGAACTATACAGATATCTCCACACAGGTAACAATTTTTTATTTACATATTGCTCCAATAATGTGGGGTTGGGTAGCTAGGGGGAAAAGTTTGTCTGGTGGGTTTAGGTGCGCTTTAAGTATAATCCTATCCGAATATAAGCAAAGTTACATCATTTTACCTAAGAAACCGAAACACTTTAAATGTGCTTTTGTTTCAGGAAGTCATTATGGCATTGAAATTTCAACAAGCTGATATTTGAGTTAATTGCTAAGCCTCTGAACATGGTATCGCCACCACATTTGTTGAAGATGTAAGGCAGGACTGTAGAAACATTAAAAAAGAAAAGTATTGCTCTATCTCGTGTAGTTTTTGCATAAATTAGGTTCACAGTAAAGTTGAAAAAAACTTCAACGTGACTTTGCAACAACTAAATGTGCTAGTGCAGAGGTGGGCAACTTTTTTTTTTCTTAAATTTGAAAAAGGGGCCGGACCAAGAGCCTATAATGGCCGACCTGCTATAGGTGTGCCAATTCCATGCATCGCCTGCATCACTAATGATGGTGTGTGACAGGGATGTTGTTATATTTCCTGCACATAAAAAATGCTCATTCATTGCAATGAGTAGAGATAATTCCTAGAGACTGCCTGTTGTCCCATGAGGATGCGCCCACATTGTGATCACATGATCACGCTACTGCATACTCCCCAAGGCAATGTTTGGCATTATGTGCACTTGCAGAGAACAAAGGGAGGGGAGAATCTTTTCAAAAGGGTGACAAAGGGCCTGAAAAAACCTAAATTACCTGGATCCGGCCACCGGGCCTTAGTTTGCCCACCCCTGCCCTAGAGCAATACTTTTTTCTACAACCCTTCTCTACATCTTCAGTGATGACTAAACCCTTTGGAATTAACTCGCTCACAAGTGCAGCTGCTGGATTTTTAATCAAGTTTAAGCCGAATTTTATTTTCAACAAATTTTGTGTGCTGTAAATTCGGCTTATACTCTAATATATGCAGTACTAATTTGTGTCACATTTGGTTAAATGCAATCTGGAAACAAATAGGGGTTTGATGCTTATCGTTTCTATGTAATGACAGGTTTTGAATCCATCTAGCCCAAGAGCTAGACATTTTGCAGAACAGTCTATTACAAAAAATACCCACATAGAAAAAAAACACAAAAAACATATTATTATTTTTCCTAACCCCTAATTTGACTTTTCTTTTCTTAAATTATTGACCATATACTTGGGACGATAAGATGCACCTTTTTTCTATTAAAATTAATGAGATTCAAATGTTTTCTTGGTGTTTAAAAATACTTGTTTGCATTTTGTATTCTTGATTTTGAAAATGTGAACAATTTATTATCATTTATTTATATAGCGCCAACATATAAAGCCCCCCATAGACAGGCAGACTCCTCCATGCAACTTCTGTACAACCAACTTTTTTTCTACCAAAACCATGTAATAGGAGGACCTTTCTACACCTTCCAATCACTATGTATTCTATCAGGGAGGTCACTATACTACATGGTTGTTGGTAAGTCTCATGAAAGTTGTATGGAGGAGTCTGCCTGTCTATGGGGGGCTTTACACAGCGCTGTACAACAAATTAGAGTAGAGTCAACACAAGATAACCCACAGGTACAGGTTATGACACAGGAGGAGTATAGAGGCCCTGCCCAATCGGGCTTACAATCTAATAGGTTGGAGGAACAAAGTGTACAATAGGTGGGGGGAAAAAAATCAATGGCAACATACCTGCATGTCTTATGGTCCAAATATGTAAAAAAAAAACATTTGTTTGTCCCTCCAGCCAAGCCAAAATGCCACTTGCGAGAGGGAGATTTAAGCTGTATTAGCACTAGCAATACCCATTTCCTGAACACACTGATCAACTAGCATATGAGTGGAGATATTTAGATTGCATGAGTTGTGTATTTCCATTCTGCATTGCAATAAACAAAATTATGTTAGAAAGACTCCTCTCTTCTCCCATATGTAAATAGATGCTCATGGGTAAGTTGTTAGTGAGTTTCTCCATAAGTTGGAGAGTGTGTTCAGAGAATGGGTATTGCTAGTTCTGAAACATTAGTTAGTTATGCTATTTATAGGTCATTTTGTTAGGGTAAAGTGCTGGAGACATCCCATCCCCGTGCCAGAATACCCCCAGAGTTGCCTTCTGGTGCAAAAAACAAGTGTATTTTTTAATGAACTTGATTAGAAATAATGCAACTTTAGATCCCCTGCACACTCTAAGCCTAAGGGTTTAAACAAAAGCTTACAGTTTAAAATTGTATCCAGTTGAGTACAGCATTTCATAAATCAGTTGCTTATCAAGTATTAACTACAGGGCTCCAGGATGTGAGAGATGTGTCTAAGAATAATCCCACAACCTTTCACAATTTCTGTGAAATAAAGTTCCTTTCTAAACATTGTATGGTAGTGTTTGTTTAAATAACTGAGGCCAGCAATTTCAGCATTAACCACGATCAGAATGCAGAGACTCACAAATAGTTGCCAATTTAGAGGATCACAATGCTTTGAGATTGTAGAAATACACAAAGTCTGTTAAGCCCCCATAGACAGGCAGACTCCTCCATGCAACTTCTGTACAACCAACTTTTCTACTACCAAAACCATGTAATAGGAGGACCTTTCTACACCTTCCAATCACTATGTATTCTATCAGGAAGGACCCCGCACTACATAGCAGTGATATATACCTTCCAATCACTATGTATTCTATCAGGGAGGACCTGGCACTACATAGCAGTGATATATACCTTCCAATCACTATGTATTCTATCAGGGAGGTCACTATACTACATAGTTGTTGGTAAGTCTCATGAAAGTTGTATGGAGGAGTCTGCCTGTCTATGGGGGGCTTTACACATCAACATCCTTAAATGGCACAATTGCATGGAATAATAAATGGATTTTTTTTTGTAAAGTTAAGCTAGCCATACACGTGTCGGATTCCATGTCCAATCGATTCATCATCCGATCGATTCCGGCGATTCCACCTCACAAATGGCAACTCCCCCTGATCCGGGCAGAATCGCATGAGAAAGACCAACATGTTGGTTCTCTGTCGGATCCGATTCTGAGCCCCTGATCAATCGGACGCGAACGATCAGACCAGATGGGCTGCATGCGATTCCGGCACGATCGTTTCGCATGCACGCGCCCAGAATCAATCGTGCCGTTATCCGGTGCGAATCCGACACGTGTATGGGGGCCTTTAAGCATTTAAAAATCAATACTGGGGTTCAAACTAACTTTAAACGTATGACGGGTGTAAAAATTTAGACCATTTTCAGGACAAATATTTCATTTTAATTGAGTTAAATTTCTAACAGTTTTGTAATGCATGATGGTGGTCCAATAAAAAAGCTTTGCAAATTAAAAAAAGCAAAGAGGATTTACTCCATAATAGTCTGTCAATGAAAAAATTAAGAACAGTGTGTGCCAGCAGATGACAGAAGTGAGCTACAATTCACCAGCCTAGCACACACAAACCCAATGCTCCGTGGGCAATGTTGAAGTAGACAATGCCATTCACATACAGGGAGTTATCATTGAACATGTCAGTTGGCAATTAGCAGTTTCCTTCTGTATATAATACATTATTTATACCTTATGTAGCATCTATTAGCAAATGATGACATTAAAAAGGTCTGTTTTCATGTTTATCTGTATATATCCATGCTTTGGAAGGTTGCTGACACAATTAAGTTTGTGATCTGGACACCTGCTAGTGCAATTACTAAACCAAATGACAATGTCATGCATGATGAGTTCTCATGGAGAGTTTGTTGTGATCTCTAGGTGTGTTGGAGTACCATCTAAAATGTATTTGTTCAATGTAATTAAATCCATTGTTTTCAATGAATTAAGCATCACAAAACCATAATATGTATTTTGAGAAAAGGTATTGTCAGGATCCGGCCCCATCCCCTCCTGCTGGGTCGGGCCCGCTGATGACGGCACCCTCTTTACCTGTGCCTCCTGCTCGAGAATAAAAGAAAAGAGGTTCCCTCAGGTGGGACTTTAATTGGAATACCTTGGTATCA
>CM070042.1:15659891-15683585 GCA_036250615.1 Ptychadena robeensis
CAGGGGTCAAAGTTTCACCAATGTTAAAAGATAGGGGGCAGGTCGAACTTGCCATATGTTAACGAACATGGGGCGAACGTGAACATGCGAAGTTCGCCGCGAACAGTTCTCCGGCGAACAGTTCGGTCCATCACTAATGTTGTGGTCAAGAACTGGTACTACAAAGGAAAGCACCAGATGGAAGGTGAGTAAAGCTAGCCATACACGGGTCGACTTTTGCTCAATCGTGCTACCACACAGTATATTAGTTTTGGTTACAATTGATTTATGTGTATGCATATTATGATTGTTCGCATTACGGTCATAATACGAAAGTATTACTCTTATGTTCTATAGTATGACTTGAAATACAAGTCAGATACATGTACAATGGACTAAAATTTACCAACATGTCTTATCGTTTTTCAATCAATTTCGATCACTTTTGGTTGATCATACCAGGTGGAGGTGGGCAGGAAAAGTTTTTCGTTTGATTGGCTTAAAAATGTATCATTCTAAGTCGATCAAACGGAAATATCGAACTGTTTATGGACACCTTAAGAGCAGATGTACTTTTTTTTTATTTCTTGTGGATCTTATTAACCTCCCAGGCATTACAGGCGCTTCGCAAAATTTTTTAGGTGTAGGAAACAGCGCCATACAGGAGATTGCGTGCTTCAGGCAGTACTCTGCCGTGCTTTCTGGCCCTGCCCCCTCTACACATTGTCTGCGTCATCAATACGGGAAGTGACACCCCCTCCATTAACATTGAGGTCTTTGGTGCCACCCTCCCCCAGATGTAGAGTTGCTACAGATTTATGAACCATGAGCGAGTATGCCCGATCCCGGCATGAGCACAGTTTGTTTTAAGAACAAACTATGACCGTACTGGGTTGGGCATTACTCCCAGGGGGTCAAGCTTGGAATTAGGCCTTACAGCTTATATGATATTTTATGGATTAGATTTAAATCTATTTCTGCTTTTACTGCTTATTGAGCTCTTTGATCTTAGGCAGCTAGTGTATGTCTTATTTGCCCTTTAAGTATGTACTAACATCTTCTTTGTATTGCACCTTCTTCTTATTGTTAAAGATATCCTTAGGTCTAGCACTTCTCAATGCCATGTCCCGCCCTCTCTCCCTCCTGAATCCTGAAGATGTGATAGATAACAGGCTACACAACAGCTGTGCACCTCCTCACCTCCATCAGGCTCTGCATCAAACATTACCAAAAATACATGTTTAACGTCTCCAATTAACGCCCTATTTGGGGAAACGATTGCTCCCTAGGGAGCATGTCACTTCACTCTTCCCGAACCCCAGAGCAACAGATTTGTAAGTCTCCTTAAAATAACTTTTTCTTTTTTGTCATGAGTGAGTCTTTGACAAGACAGATCTTGCACTGAGTAATAGATTTTCCAAGCCTCTGGTATTGAGGGGGTTACCTGTCAAACCTGTGCTATTGTTTTCATACCAATAATTCCTAATTTAGAAAAGAAGCAAGAAAAGTATATTTTTTTGTTAACTTTTTATGCTAACAGATATTGCAGCTCCTCAGCTGTAATTTTTTGACTGACTGGTTTCATCATAAGACAAATATTGAGATAACTTTTTTTTAAATCAGGGGTAAAACATGTGTGTATCTTATAGATTGAAGGCATGACGACCTGCGACCAAAAGACTATTCGGCAGTGGGGGTCGCACCTTCACAACCCACCCGCAGAGGCAGAGAGAAAATTTGCCGCGGTTGGTTGTAGGGCATTAACACAAAAGTCGACAAGTTGATGCGTGGAATGGAATTTAACCACAGGACGACAGACATGACAGCAGAGGCAGTAGGTGACACACATCACATCAAGTATGGAAATACTTCACTCTAGACCACAAAAACCACATGGTGAGCTGCACTCTAGACCACGAAAACCATCTGACACGGGTGATGCTAGAACTGTCATGAGTCGTCAAGACCAGAGCAAATTGAGTAGCTTTAGAGTTAAATATTTATTTTATAATTACAATGTGCGGTTTTGTGAATCACATTGTGTAGTGTTGACTAATTTTATGTGCCGTGGGTGCCAGGGTTTACGCTGTACCCACTCTCTCTTTTGCACTTAAATTTACCACAATATTTAAGATATTAGTCTATGATTTTTTTGTTTTATTGTCACGTTGACCGTTAATGTCACAGATAACTTCTAAAAGTTGTTCATTTTTGCACACTTGCGTGCCTCTGTTACGTCTAGTCGACTTGACTATGACTTTAGTGGTGGATGACTCAATTTGACAAAACATCATTAATGCCCTAGTTGGTTCTTACCTCTGCCTCTCCACTAGTTACTGATAGCATGGAGCCAAGGGCCAGGCTTGAGTTCCAGGAACCAGGGAAGGTGTCAGAGAGATGATCCTACTTCTCTCTGTCTCTTCCCCACCTGGAACTCAAGTCAGCTCGCAATGCTTGAGAGACGTACTGGACAAATGTCTAAAGGCCCCCATACACGGGTCGGATTCCGGCCGGATTCCGGGCCGATCGATTCCGGGCGCGTGCACGTGAATCGATCGTGCTGGAATCGTGTGCAGCCCACCTTGTCCGTCCGATCACGTCCGATCGTTCGGGGGCCCAGAATCGGATCCGTCAGAGAACCAACATGTTGGTCTTTTTGATCCGATTCTGCACAGATCAGGGGGAGTTGCCATTTGTGAGGTGGAATCGGAGGTGGAATCGGACACGGAATCGTCCCGGAATCGTGCCGGAATCCGTTGGACAAGGTGGTATGCAGCGATGGATACTCTTAATTGGCCGATTGATCACACCTGCGATTCCCGGCAGAATCGCCGGAATCGATCGGATGATGAATCGATTGGACATGGAATCCGACACGTGTATGGCTAGCTTAAGGCCTGGTTCACATCTCTCCACTTTACATGTACTGACATGTACTGTATTTTCATGTGTTTTCCTGCAAAAGCCTTTTGGATATAATGTAAACTTTTTGGACATGGCAAACACACTAAAACGCTAAGGTGTGCACCAGGCTAAAATTTGTAGGCACTTAGCTATATGATCTCTGCTAAAAGTGGGATCAAAATTCATATTGGCTGATCATCTGTTTTAATAGAGATTATGTGACCAAGTGCCAGATACTGCTAATACTAAAAGAAGTGATCTCGCTGATGCTTAGAGATTGTCATATTGACTTGGAAAGACTGACACAAATGTGAGCTTCAACAAATTTGTATTGAAACTTATGGAGCACTTTGTGCAGTATGCATTTTTTTAAAATTTAACTTGGTTTCTGTGTAAATCAAACTTTAAGGGGATTATCCACCTCTGAATCTGCTTTCTTTGTTGTTGATAATAGGGCAGATTGGAGTAAAACAAAATGACCTGGTCAAAATCACTGCTGACACATTTCACCTTGCAAAAATTACCTGCTTTCAATTACTGCTGACACCAAGTCTCCTTGCAACCGGAAGCCAGCCACCTCCGAATCTGGTTGACGCTGGAGGGGCGGAGCATCACCAGATTCAGAGTGGTGGAGGGAGCGAGACCGGAAGTGTCTGCACTCCAGGCATGGAGGCACGGGAGCAAGCAAGAGGGAAAAGTTGGTATATCTTTTTTACATTTAGGGGTGGCTGTGGGTGGATGAAGACTATATAAACAGGTTGATATGCCTATACAATGACCCCCGCAATCGATGACATCATGCCGTTCACGGCCATTGATCGTGCATCGATGGTGGCCACCCTGTCTTTGCAGCCTGAAGACAGCTCAATCGAACAGGAAACCAACAAGTTGGTAAATCCCTGTTCAATCTCCATTGCATTGGATGGAGACTGAGGGTCCCCATCCAAAGCATTGAACAGAAATCTATTGAACAAATAGGTGTGCTCTGGATCAATGCTCCAGAGCAGCGTGACACAGCTCGAGCGGGTAATCTATTGAATGGGTATTAACCTGTGTATGGGTGGCTTTATGTGTATATGTTTGTTTTTTATCAAAGTTTACACCCGCTTTAAAGTTTTGATTTGGCATTTTTTAAATACAACGGGGGAAGTTCAGATATAATTTTTTTGATATCCAGCATGAGTGCTTTAGCATCAGTGTTTAGATTTACAATAGTAAATCTACAATCACATCCTTTCATACAGACTATTTCCATTTAGGAGGCAACACTGTAAGTACAAAGAAACTGTAAGAATGTTTGGGTGATGCCTTAAAACTGTTGCGGGATGGTCGATTGTTATAACAAACAATGTATTTATTATGATACTTAGTTAATTATTTGAGAGATTGCTCTATATCTATAATAAACAACTGAGACTATTTTAGTACTTTACAACAATATCTTGTTTCAATCATTCTCGTTATGTATGTATGTATGTTTGCATTGAATGTATATATACAGGTAATTCAATTCATCTATGTGACTGCTTTGTAATTGCACCAAAAGTTCTTCCTGACTGCTCTGCAAACACTCATGTAAGTGATACGTGTCCCCTGATTTCCATCAAGTGTGACAGTTCTCACTTGCAGATAGGAAAACACAGGACTAGTATGTGACAGGGTACTCAATGTTACTGTATTCATTTCTAACTATAGAAATAACAACAATACAGGCAAGTGACATTATCTATCCTGTGTGGGCATATTTGGAAAATAATGATTTCTTTAATGTGTTACTGAATGGTATTTGACAGGTCTCTGCTGTTACAAACAAAAGCACCTATAATACAAAAAGATTTGGGGCTTGAGAAAAGCATTGTCATGGTGGAAATTTCATCTCTGGCTCCATGCAAGGCAGGCCATGGCAAGTGGAAAGTGACTTTGTTTGTTTTTGTACGTATGTTATACATGTAAAGCCCCCCATACACCTTTAGATTCCTCCATACAATTTCCATGAGACCTACCAACAACTATGTAGTATAGTGACCTCCCTGATAGAATACATAGTGATTGGAAGGTCTAGAAAGGTCCTCATATTACATGGTTTTGGTAGAAGAAAAGTTGGTTGTACAGAAATTGTATGGTAATTGTATGTGGTGTATGGAGGGCTTTAGGGTGTGAAACTAAATATCTTAAAATGCCTAACAATCAAAGGTTGGGAACCTCCATTTGTAATGCTGATTAAATATGTCCTAAAATGCTTGGACAGGCTTTGCGTTTAACATTGTTTACAAATGGAAATGATAAATTTTTGGTTGTTTTTTCCGGTTTTGGAAGCCATAGTAAAAGTGGAAAGTTTTATCCCAAGGGATTCAACATCAGCAGGCCATTTGCCCTATTGTTGAGTTTTGGTCTGTGAAATTATTTTTGGTCTCTTGAAATTATATTTGAGTCAACTCTAATCATTTGGAATATGAACCTAACCATTGTCCCCACTCTGTCAATTAGTTTGCCTTACACTACAATTTGTTTGGGTACATATACTGAAATACCTACTCAGTAGCCTCCCAAGCCCTATTGTTCCAGACCTCCCAAGGGGTTGAGTGATGCCAAGCGATTTTCAATTGGAAGACTTAGGACATCTTGTGGCAAAGAACAGGTACTGCAAAGGCAAAGGGGAATATACCGTACCTAGGAGATATTAAAAATAAAATGAGAAGATGAACATTATAGGACAGGCATAGGTGAACAGGTACACACATAAATAAACTCAGCCTGTACCTTAAACCCCACCCGCACGGCAGAACACATATTCGGAGTCTGCAAACTTCAGGCAGGTTCAGGGTGTATAGAGGACGCTTGATTTGAGTCAGTAATTGCTGTCTTCCCATCGGATTTTCCAGCTGACATCTCATCTCACTGGTGCTCGTGTCTCCCCCCTCCAACCCCCTACTCCCCATCTGATTTCTTCCTATCTTCTTAATTGGGACTCTAGATCTGTAGATTCAGTGATTTTATCTGAGTAACTGACCCAAAGGGGGGGGGGGCTAGTTCTTCTTTTGCTGCATTAAAACCACCTATAATTGAGCTGTTTAGTGTTAACTCCTTCAGGCAATTTCTCCAGGACTTTCTTACCAAAAATTCTAACTTTACAGCTATTGCAACACATGATTATCTTGCATGATGGTATCACTTTCAGAATCTAGTTCTTTAATCTAATCAATCCTACCATCTATCTCAACTATCTTCTCCACAACGTTATCACAGTTCATTTATGATATGCCTAAACAGATAGCATCATATGCAAGTGTCTTTATTAAGATATCTGCCAAGGTTTTAATTGAAATGTGTGTTTGACTGAACTGACCCCAGCATCAGATTATTTTAACATTTATTTTGTTTTACTGGCCCTCCCTTCTTCACTGGAATGAGGGAAAATCCAAAACTTCATGGTATGAGATGCATCCCACATAACACCATAGTTGCTGCTTTATTATTGACTGTGCTTTATTGACACTACTAGAAGAAGAAAATTCTTGCGGGCAGAATCCTCCCTTAATGCAAAGCCCATTTTGAGATGCATAAGAAATTGCATGTGCAAAGGGGAGTTTATTATTAAAGTGTATTATTAAAAACAAATGGAATGGGTTCCCCCCCATCCATAACTAGACCACCATTTGCTATAATTGGACTGGCCTAGCATGGCTCTTTTTGAGACCACCTAAAGGCATAGCCTACCAAAGGGAAAGGATGTACAATGTGCCGCCCCCCCAAGCAATACCAATGTGAGACCTAAATGGCCAGGGAAGGGGAGGCAACAAGTGTGGCCCGATACCATACCTCAATGAGAGAGACCCCTTGTTAAGGTAGGGGCCTTTTCCCCACAATGTGAATTGGTGTTGTGGGGGTCTGCGGGTAAGTGCTCTTTAAGGGGTCTCCTTGTTAAATCCCCAGCCCCTTCTCTATGGAATGAGTACAGAGGTTTCCAGGTGTTTAAAAAAGGCCCAACAAATAAACACAGCACCCTCCTTATTAAAAATATTTTATTGTTATACCACCTCACATACTCACCCTACACATATGTGTTCCAGAAGGGAATCCTCTGCCAAACAATGTGTCCAACAGCGATGCTTCCCCTCTGATGTCCTGACTATGAAATGAGCAGGTTCCGACTGTAAAGGGATTATACTGCTGGTTTGTGCACTCACTGTTCATGTCAGAAGCTGGATTTCACATTCACAGTGCATGACAGACATTACTATCTCCATAATTACCCTATAGGCCCGCAGGCAGATCCCCACAACACCAGGTCAGTTTGTGGAGAAAAGACCCTTAACTATAACAAGGGGTCTTCCCTCAATGAAGTATGGCATTAGGACATCTGGTATTACTTCGGTGGGGCATGCTTTTCACGTGGTGTCTGGTATGGTCTGAATTGTGGGCCACACTGTTTGTCATACTCCCTTTTTAGTCCTGCCAGACGCTTTGCCAAAAGGGGTCTGGTTATGAATTGGGGGGACACCCCTACACTTTGTTTTCAAATCAGAATTTAATGAATATTATAATATCCTCTGTGCACATGCAGGTTTATATCCATGCGCACAGGGGTTTAAAAGGTTTATTTGTCCTGAACTGTCTACTCTCTTGGAAGACATGTAACCCTGTGTTGTGTAAAACCACCTCTCAGCAGTTTTGTAAAAGCTGTGTAAAGGCTTGTATGAATATTTCTACTGAAGTCAATAGACAAAGTGGCCACAAACGCCAACTGTACCTGACAAGCAGCGTCCATTAAAAATATCCCAAAAATTTCAACGATTTAAAAAAGTCTTTCTCTAACCCCTTTGGTGCCCACCTGGTTCGATCAGCCACAAGTGATCATAATCGAACATTAAATCATTTAACAAGTGATAGGACATGTCTGTGACTGTCATTCGATCGTTTACATTTACATTTCATTAAAAGGCACGCTCTTGTGGCAGAAAGAACACTTAAAAAACCTGCTCCGACTGGCAATCGACTGTACAATATAATCGGGTAGACAATTGAATCGCTAAATAATCAAACCATTTGTACCACCCTTCAAAACTTGAAGCTTATATCCAGGCCCAGTCATTTAAAAGGCCTAATAATATTCAATCAAGTCAAGTATTATTTGGACAGGTATGCATGATACACCTTATTCACATTTGTTTGAAAAAATAAAACCCTTTGGCAGTCACAATGCAATAGCTCAGCTGGTAGCAAATAGTCTATGCGAAAAATGCAAGTCCATGTGACAATGAATATGTGTAGATATGTGTAGATAAAAAGCTATAAACCTCAATCCACGGAGATGGCATTTGCATTGCTGTTTGTTCAGAGAAGAATGTGGGATAAGCTTTGACTGTGGTATCCAGACCTATCAATACCTACCTTCCCTGAAAGGGTCCCCCATTGCCTGAGCTATCAATCACATGGCCAATGGAGGATTTTTATAGTGAACAACCACTTATTACACCAGGGGTGAAGGTATTTTGGGTAATTAAGATCTTTAAAAGGGATGAGTGTTTATATAATGCAGATTGCAAGATGTGTTCTGTGTTTTTGTCCTTAATTTATTTTACTAACTGAGGTGTTTTTTTCTGTGAATAAACAAACTATTGTTGCTGACCAGTCCTAATATGTAGTAGCTGTGTTAGTTTTATATTTTCTTTATTTTCACTTGCAAATAACACCATGTCTGTCCAAAGACAAGAGTCACATGCTGAACTGTATTTAGCAGTACCGAAACATTAATGTTACTATTAATCTATATCACATTAGTACAAGGTATAAAAAATATACTATGTGTGTGTGTTTGTGTGTGTGTATGTATATTGCTTCAATAATGCTGGGACTTGTGGTTCTGGTCCAGGGCAGTGAGCTGTGGCAGTGAAGAAATATGCATGTTGTACATTGAGGAAGGAGGGGGGTGCACGTCTTCACAAGCTGTGCCAAGGTGTGAGAATATTCTACTAATACAGAAATGGGAGGGAGAAACATCTGTTTTTCGGACTTGCTCGCTACAGCTTGGCAGTTTGGCAGGCAGAAGCAGAGAAATGGCAGAGCATGTCTGGGAAGCTGATCTTGACACATATATCAAAATTGGAGAGTAAGTTGAATAAAGCAATAGGAAGATATATATTGAGCTCTAGAAATATGATGTACAGAGAACTTTAACTTAAAGAAATCATTCTACAGCGTGTGATAAACCCCCCCCCCCCCCCCCCCCCCGAAAAAGTAAAGAGGAATGCTCTTTTATCAAGTAAAAGTAATTGTTAGTTGGTTGCTCAAAGTTACTAAAGTTTGCATCAATAATTAAAGTGGACCTACCACCATAAATTCATTAAAAAAACACTTATCTGTAAGAAGTAATTTAAGAAGATCCCTTGTAGCCCCTCCTCTCTCCCTGGCTCTGATGACGGGCTGCTGTGGCTCCCCCCGGAACTCACTGTAGAGATAAACGGGTAAATCTCTAATCTTGGCTCCACATTAAACCAAATGACAAAAGTTTCCCATAGAAAACCATTATAAATGTCCCCAGTGGCCACTAACGAAACCTGGACAAAAAAGATGAAATCTCTCATAAGATTCCAAAGAACAGCAGGCAAGTATAAGTGACCATACACTGGCAGATTCTCCCTCGATAGATGAGGGACTGGCTGCAGCATGATGACGTCATCACGCTTCAGCCAGTTACTCAGAGGATCGGAGGGAAACCTTTTGTGTGCTGGCCATTACTTTGGATGGATACTGCCGTCCTCATCCAAAGTAATGGGATTGGCCGAGAATTTACCGACATGTGAGATCACTGTGTGATCTGACATGCAGGAGGATCCTGGTAGATCTGACCAGGTGGGCGCACACAATTTGCGGCCAAGCGACCACCCGGTGGGAACGCGCACAACAGTCGGGCTGGTAATGCCTAGCTTATATTTTCTTAGGATTGTGGAGTGCTATGCCACCATCATAACTGCTCAGTGGTAAGTCAAACTTTAATTTTACATACTGTGACAGATTGGTCATCTGTCCCTGTAAAATTAGACTGTTGGGTGCTTCCTGGAAGGAGTCCGGGAATAATTACTTGCACAGCACCATTAGGGTGCTTTGTGTTTTGTTTGTGTTTTCTTAAAGGGCTCCCGGACTCTGGGATAGAGAGGATGGAATTGGGTTGCAGATGAGTGGGGTGTGTCTCCAGAAAAAGAGACTGAAGCCAGGCAGTCAGTGCTCTGATGGAAGTTGGAGACGGGGCACACAAGAAGTGTGGGGCCCAGGCCTGTGGCTGCTGAGTAGCTGCGTGTAGGACACCTATTTATGTCGATCGGTGCCAAGCCAGGAGGCTTGGCATTTTCAAGGACTTTTGTTTCTTTGGATGTTAACCCCCTGTGAGGGTGAAACTGTGCTTTGGACCGTTTGTGTACTAATAAACGTGGGCAGGAGCCCTTAAAAGGTAAACAGTCTATTGGATTCATGCTGTTTGGAGAACATATTTTTTTAGATTTCAAGTATACATCCGCTTTAAGTATAAATGCAGCCTTTAAAGCCCCCCATACACCTTCAGATTCCTCCATACAACTTTCATGAGACCTACCAACAACTATGTAGTGTAGTGACCTCCCTGATAGAATACATAGTGATTGGAAGGTGTAGAAAGGTCCTCCTATTACATGGTTTTGGTAGAAGAAAAGTTGGTTGTACAGAAGTTGCATGGTAATTGTATGTGGTGTATGGGGGGCTTAAGAGCCTTTAAGAGCCTTTAATCAGTCCAGTGTAATAATCTGTCAAAATCAGAGTCACCTTCATGGTTCTCTTTGCTAGGGAATGAAAAATGGGAATGCCATAAACTTTGTAAATTCCACTTCCAATAAGGCCAAAGGTAGAGGTCCCAGGGAAGGGGCATTACTTGCAGTAGAGCAGGAAGATTCAGCTCAACAGCCCAGTACTGGCATTAACACGCTCTATTACAATTTGCATAATGTGTATACATGCAAATTAGGTTCACTGCCCTTCTTCTGAAATTTAGAAATATCATCTCAGTTAAAGGTAAGTCCATGGTGTCCCTGGATAATAAAGTTGTGTAGCTGGATCAAATAGTATGGCCAGCAGGTATTTTCTGTACTTTCTAAAAATGGTCTGGAAAAGAGAAAACAAACGCCACCAACACATGTATGGAAAAACAGAAAAGCTGCAATATATAAACTTTTTTGTTTTTAAGGTTTACTTTTGGACACTGTGCATACGAAATAACAACAGAACTAGTTGGAAAAATTAGGCAAAGAGGGGCCAGTGTTGCAATCTGCAGATATTTTTGTGACCTGAGTGTGTCCTTGAAGCCCACACATAGTTACCATTTAGGGGTTAAGACAACAGACTCTGTACAGAGTGAATCTGACTATGTCATGTCCTTTCTTCAGAGCCCTGGAGTGTCCTCTTGGAGCATTCAGCATCCTGAAAACAGCTGAGCCCCAGAACTCCTTCTTCGCTTCTGAGACCAACAACCCTCCCGTTTCCATGAAACAACCACTTCACCCCCCTGGCCTGGCCAGAAACAGAGGCAGCCTGTGATCAACCAGCGGTCTCACAGAGTACAAGTGTCTGGCGGACAAAACAAGACTTTGCAGATGGACAGTATAGCTTCTGTGTAGACCACAGACTGGACATTGTTCACTATGTGATAATAAAAGACAAAAACTTCCTAAACTGGCATTTTCTGAATTGCAAAAGATCTAAAATCAGTCAAATTTTCATATAAATTATGTATTAATAATTACAAAACAGCATAATTCTACTTATTATTATACTTATACTCAGCACTGTACAATACATTAGAGTGGAGATACAACACGATATAATACACAAAGGTATATGTTATGACACAGGAGGAGTAGATTGGGCTTACAATCTAATACTGAGTTGGGGAACTGAGTATACAATAGGTAGGGGGGGGCGGTAAGGAAAGGGAAAACCGTAAAGAGAAAAGAGAGAGAGAAGAAAAAGAAGAACCAAGAGAAGGAAGAAAGGAAAGATAAACTCAAGAAACACATATCATAACCTAACATAACAGTACTGGTATACTGTGTTGCCCATCGCCACTCACATACAGGTGCGCCAACCCCATACCCCCCGCCAACATCCATATTGCACCACCACTAACCAAGAGCACACTGCAGAGTCTCAGATCAACCAATCGCCCCATGACAACCTCTCGCACTCCGTGGGGTGTAAGAAGCACCCTTTAAACCCCAAGCATAGGAACCTCCAGGGGCCCCAGTGAGCCCCTAACTTGCTCCATCAGGTACCATTCGGTATCATTGAACGCGGCCATAAAGGCCTGCAGGTCAGGCCGGCTCAGTTCCGCCTCAAGAAACTTCCTCCAGTGCCTAAAGAATTTCACCCCCACTTGCGGAGACTGGAGGGCATTAACCTTTTCCGACGTCAGGATATGGATCAGGTAGGTTTTGAGATCATTCGTCCCGGGCGGGGGGGGGAATGGATCCACTGCTTCAAAATACACCTCTTTGCCACCAGGAAGCAGAGATGGGCAAATCTAGACACCACCCGCTGTGGGGCGGCAGGTGCTTCCGCCGAAGAAGGGGTTAAGGCATGCAGGAGAAGGAGGGCCGGATCGAACTCATAAGAGGCCTTAGTGATGTCCCGCACATATTTCAAGACCTGTCGCCAGAATCTGGCAATGCGTCCGCAGGATCACAACAGGTAATTTAGAGAGGGCTCGAGTTCGTCACATTTCGGGCAGTGCTGGAGCAAGTTTAAAGGCCGACGCCACCTACGAGCTGTGTTATGGGCTACATAAGCTCTGTGGATTAATTTGTAAAACGTTTCTCACCAGGATTCACTAACAATCAGCTGTCTCACCTTCATCCACCCTCTCTCCAATAGGTCCTCAGTATCTTCCACCGATGTCCCCAGAAAAGAAGCCCAAGTTTTAATATGGGGCCATACAGTACCCTGGCCGCCCCTGTGCTGTCTCAGGTAGCTATAAATACTGAATAGATAGAGTTGAGCCGCAGGGGGGCCAGCAGGTTCCGGAGAACTGGAGGCATTCCTACCCCCCCGTTCCCCATCACCACTGCTTCTAACAAGGGCCGCGAGCTGGGCATAGCAGAGTATGTACGATGCCGGCACGCCAAATTTGGACCGAACCGACCTGAAGGGAAGCAAATGGCCGTCCGCATCCAGGAGGTCCAGTAGGTGAGTTGCCCCCTTCGGTTCCCAACTGTGGAGTAACTTACTACTGTTACCTTCCGGGAATATAGGTGAGGTGTGCAAAGGTATCAAAGGGGTGAGAGTCACGGATTTGCCCAACAGCTTTTTCACTTCCCTTCACGCTATGATGGTATCCCGTAAGAGAGTGTGCTGCTTAATAAGAGTAGGTAACATGCGAAACAGGGAATGGAGTACTCCCTGTAAGGACCACGGCTGGATCAGTTGGGATTCCAGGTCGAAATTAGTAAAGTGGGACGTGTTCCCCATCCAGTCCCTGACGTGCCAAGTGAGACACACCAAGTTATAAAGCCGTATATCTGGCAGATTGAGCCCGACCTGGGGTATGGGGAGCAGTAATTTACGTAGGGCTACTCTTGGCCGCTTGCCATGCCATATAAATTTCGTGAAGGTGGCATACAATTTCTTAACATCAGCATGTAACAGGTATAGGAGGCGTGGGAAACAAATAATTTTAATTAAATGGCACCGGCCCAGGACCGAAAGGGGCAAGTCGTGCCATGCTGGAGCTCACCGATGATCTTCTGAATGAGCGGGGAGTAATTTAGCCCATACACCGCAGGGGCATGAGCTGAGAGTAGCAGGCCCAGATATCTAAATGACCGTGAGACTATCTTAATTTGGCAGCCCTCCACCAACTGTCGGTCTGCCCGTGACGGATTGGGTCCCAGGAATAAAATTTCACTCTTATGCTTATTAACAGTAAACCCTATAACAGGCTTGAAGGAGTCAGATCAGATCCATCAGCGGGCGAAGATGCAAGTGGGGCTGCCTCAGAAATACCAATAGGTCATCCGCGAACAGGGCCACCCTGACCTCCCCACTACCCACGCGGACCCCCTCTAGGTCTGGCGACGAGATTATAGCCCGGGCAAGCGGTTCAATAGCCAGATTAACCAAAAGCAGGGAGAGCGGGCAACCCTGCCGCGTACCCTTTTCCAAGGCGAACGACTGTGACAGCACACCATTGACATGGATACTAGCCTGGGGAGCATCATATAACGTGTCAATAAAGCGCAGGAAGGTGCCATGGAAACCCATACGCGACATGACCAATTTGAGCCAGTGCCAATCCACATTGTCGAACGCCTTCTCAGCGTCCAGGGTCAAAATAGCCCCCGGACACCGAGTCGGCCCCAACAACCGGCAGTGTTCCAACACAGTAAGTACGTTCCGCACATTATACACCGCTGCCCTGTCCCTTGTGAATCCCACTTGCTCTGGGGTAATCAGTTTCGGCATCAAACTTGCCAGCCTATCTGCGAGGATTTTGGATAGGAACTTAACGTCCTGATTAATCAGGTATATGGGTCTATACACCCCAGGGTCTAGTTTATCTTTCCCTGGTTTGGGGAGGAGCTTTAGGTGCGCCATACGACCCGTGGCCGCGTACACACCAGTGTTCAAGATGGGGGTATAAAGGGATGTGAGGGCTGGAGAGACAGATTGGGCCAGGATTTTGTAAAACTCCGTTGACAGGCCATCAGGGCCCGGAGCCTTGCCATTTGCCGAATGCTTAATCCCCCTAGCTACCTCCTCTTCCCGGATAGGATCATTTAAGTAACACACATCATCGGGCGAGAAGAACCCCCCATCCCCATCCCACCCCCCGTCCCCTCCCTTACAATCCCTTGTAATAATCTGCAAATACCTGCACAATGTCTTTGCCCTTAGTCACCAGTCGGCCAGAGGTGTCTCGTAGTTCTGCAACCCGACACGGCGGTCTCACCCCCCTCGCCAGGTTTGCCAACATGCGCCCAGACTTATTTCCCAGCTTGAAAAACTGAGCATCCCGCCCTCACATGCCGATCATGTTGCTCCAGCCATGCGTCACATGTCCCCTTGTCTTCTAGCCAGCGAGCACGGTTCCGTTCAGTCATAAGATTCTTATATTGGATATAACTGTCTCTGGCCTTGGTACAGGCGGACAGATAGTTTTCAAGGGCCTGACGTTTAGATGATGCAGTGTAGGCCAGAATCTGGCTGTGGAGGACGGCTTTAGCCGCCTCCCAGTAAAGTGTAGGGTCGTAGCGTGTGCCGCATTGTGAAAAGAGTATTCCAACCACCAACCCTGCAACAGGGTCCGGAAGGAATCATCAGACACCAAATACAAGGGGAAACGCCAGATGGGCGTCGACTTTTTGGGGGCACCCATGTGTATGGACATCACCACAGGAGAGTGATCAGAAATCACCATAGGGGAAATCTCAGCAGAACGTACCTGGGGAAGTAGGGGGTGACCAACCAGAACCGTGTCCAGCCGCGACAAGGAGCCATGGGCTGCCGAGCAGTGGGTATATTCCCGTGTCCATCAGTCCACAAGAGTCCACCAGGGATTGGAAAGCACGGTCCTGGGAGGATCGCAAAGTACTCACGCCTCCTGCCGAACGCCGATCCTCATCGGGGGACGCCACAGCGTTGAAGTCACCGCCAACAATCAGGGAGGAATTAGGGTGGTGTGTGAATATATGGGCCGTGAGGTCCTGGAAACAAGAGGTGGTCGAAGTGTTGGGTCCATAACAAGAGAACAATGTGAATGGGTGGGGAGAGGCATCAATGGTGACAAAGGGCCACCGGCCTTCCTTGTCATCGGCGCCGTGGGTCAGGATGCGGTCTGTGAGCGACTTGTGAACCAAAATAAGCACTCCTGCCTTGCTTCCTCCCGCAGAAGCGCCTATTACGCGGCCGACCCATAGTTTAGACATTAGTGAATATTCCCCTGGGCGCAGATGGGTTTCTTGCAAAAGAGCGACGTCGCTGTGAAGCTTCTTCAGGTGCCTGAGGACTTTTGTCCGCTTGCCCGGAGTGCGAAGACCTTTGACGTTCCATGTGGTGACCACTAACTGTCCATTACTCCGCGAGGTAGTCATGGTACATCAAGAGACATGGCAATGATACGATGAGATATAAGACTTGCTGAAGGGGGGCTCGTGTCCCAACAGAGCTCCATCCCAACTTCAGAATGGCAGCAGAGAAAGAGGAGTCCAGGGATGGCAGCATCCTGCTGCGGCGATAGAGTGGGCAACCAGTCAAAAAATAGAACAAAAATAAAAACAAAACCACCAACAGTTCGCATCCTGGGAGAGTGAGAATGGCTCCCCCGCCAACAAGGCCAGAGTTTGTACTACTGACTTCCTTTTTTCTGTCAGTGAGACCCCTAATAACAAGGGGAGACCAGCAACCAAGCGGTCCATCCGCTCAACGAAAAGACATCATCCAAAAAAAAGAGATATTAAGAGAAAGAAATAGTCCCCTCAGGGTTGGTAATTTGATTGGAATGTGGGAGCTTCTTATGTTAGAGTACAATCTTAGCTATATTTACACATGTTAATACTGTGGTATGTACAAAAAAATTTATTCGGACCCATAGTCCATATAAGACAGAAAAAACATATAATTATCACAGACAAATTATATATATAAAACTCATAAGAGAATTATAATTATGAAAGCCTGTTCTAGGTGCGCTAGGTAGTGTGTCCCTCTCAAGAAAGAAGACGGTCCAAGGGAAGCCCTCCCTATGGGCACTTCACCGTGTCCTTTACCCAGAGGGGGATGGACTGGTAGTGTGGTTAAACAACCGGGGTATGACTCGTTTCTAGGTTGTCCCGGTCTTAAGATAGCAGTGGTAGCAGTGTGGTGACTATTAATCCGTAAGAAGGTAGCCCCTGGGGGCCAGCACCTCTCAGCCCCAGTCCACAGGCAGTGCAAGGGGGGCATCCGGGGACTCAGCCGAGGGGAGGCAGACGCCGGTGGGGAGGCACCCTGCCGCGGCGAGGTTAGATGGCTCAAGAATCGCGCTGCTTCCTCAGGGGTGCTGCACATGACGGTTTTCCCCTCAGGAGTGGTAAGACGTAGGGAAGCGGCATACTGCAGGGTGAACCGGATTCGGCGTTTCACCAACTCACCACATACCTCTGCATAGGCTTGACGCTTCTTAGACACCTCCCCTGAGTAGTCGGCAAAGATCAGTAGCCGGTGGCCTTCCGCGACCATGTCCCTCTGGGTCTGATAAGCATGCAGAATGGCCACCTTGTCATTGAAATCCAAGTACCGGACGATAACTGGCCGTGGCGAGGTACGGTTGCGCTGTTGGGAGCCCAAGCGGTACGCCCTTTCCACACGACAAGTCCCGTTTAAACCCAAGGCTTGGGGCAACTTTGTTTGGAAAAACATGGCTAACTCCTGGGGGGATATGATTCAGGCAAGCCCCACCACTCTGAGGTTATTTCGCCGGAGCCTATTTTCCATATCATCAACTTTGGCCGCGGCCGTGACCTGAGAGTCCTTCAAGGCAGCATTAGCCTCACGCAGGGTAGTAATGGCGTCCTCCGCCGCTCTAACTCTAGCCTCCAGTGAAGTAATGCGGGTGCCATGCTCCCTGACCTCCCCCTGAATGTCTTGTAGGGATTGAGTTAAATATACCTGTGACCATGACCTGATGAAGCCCAGGATGGTAAAGGGCGAAACGCATTGTTAACATCTTTACAGTGTAAAAGTAGTCTAATTAGAAGAAGACCAGAGAGGATGGTGTTGCAGTAGTCAAGGCCAGAGATGATGAGAGCGTGTACAAGGACTTTGGGTGTTTCTGGGGATAGGAAATGGAAGAAATTGGAGATGTTGGGGTGATGAAAGTGGCAGGATCTAGCAATGTTCTGTATGTGAGTAAAGAGAGTGGAAGGTGACACCAAGGCAGCGTGCTTGTGGAATAGGGGTTATGTGTTATTTACTGTAAGTGAGATGTTGGGGGGAGGCTTGGTACTTAATGGGGGGAAGATGATGAGTTCTGTTTTGCTCAGCTTGAGTTTAAGGAATTTGTCAGCCTTCTAAAAAGTGATGGCCAATAGGCACTGAGAGATGTTTGGAAAACACCAGATCAAGTGTGTCCAGCAAGGTGTGTGATGGCCAATAGGCACTGAGAGATGTTTGGAAAACACCAGATCAAGTGTGTCCAGCAAGGTGTGTGGGGGTGTGAATGTGCTGGGTTAGGCCAAGGGAGTGTCTTATAGAGAGCAGTTTGGCAGATGGGGGTTTGCTGGGGTCATCCATACCTGCCTGCAGATAAATCGGAGGTAAAACTAAAAATAATACTGATTTCATATACGAATCTTTAACTTTCACACTTAAATATCAGCTATCTGTAATACAGTCACAGAGATGCATTTTGTTCTAAATGGTCCATGAAATTGTGAACTTTTTGAATATGCTCAATATTCATTGTCCAACATTCTTCAAAATTGATAGGTGAGAACCAGGCATAAAAGGACAAGCTTTTAATTTATTAATTGTTAGTTCATTCAAAAAAGTGTGAAGACATGCTAAAATCAAACCATGTATGCCTAGCTTAAGAAGAGAGGCAGATGAAGTGATGCACCCATGTATAACACACATTCCCTGTAAATAAATAATTTGATGCCACCACTTACTTTGTTTTTGGACTTGCTGTAGTTTCCATCTTATCCAGCTGAAATGTTACTTGTTTAAAGTCATTTACTGAACCCTTAGCCTAGTGTTAAATAAATATATAAATAAGGAGTAACACCAGGGGAGCCCGAGGATCAGAAATGGGAACCGTGCCATCTCCAGACTGAAAAGTGCTGATGCGGATCATGCTGGTCTGGCCAGAGTTCACCAGTGTGAGAATGGTCTTGTATTTTTATTGATCTTTATTTGTTTACTAGCTCCTTGACGCTCCTTTTTACTGCCTTCTACTACAGTTTGTGAGGGCTGCCGATTTCAGAAGCTCCCGTTGCCATCTTAAAACAGCTTGAAAATCCAGTAAAATTCAAACTGAAAAGAGATTGTGAAATTCGTATAGATTAAAGGCACAGTAAGGGCTTGTTCCCACAGGAGCCTCGTCGTGCATTATGTTGCATTCTCAATTGTTTTCAGTGAAGCCTTTTCCACTGAAAAAAAGGTCTCTACTCTACATGCTCCTTTTTTTAGTGCATAGGCCTATAATTTTTCAAGTTAAGTGAACTGAATGGGGTCCATCAAAAATACACAACTGTAATGTAAAGCAAGAAAAGACCTCTCTGCAAAAGTTAGTAATTAGTAATGCATATCTTTCTTACGTGCATACCTTGGTTCTTTACTTTTTTTAACAGGCTGGCAATATAATTATTTGGATGCAAACATGGCTACAGCCATTAACCATGGAGGTATCTTCACTTTCAGCTCGTCTTCAGTCCCTGTGCGCATTCCTAAATATATCTGCCAATGAAGTCAATGAAGCATCCTGTAATGGCCAATATGACTGCATTGCTCATGAAATCAGAGAAACATTGCCACTTATCAAGGCTGTTCACACCTATAGAAGGATCAAAAGGGAATTTGGCTGCCAGCATTAAACCTTATAGTAAGGGTGATGTGGACCCTCAAGCTAAGTTCACATGGGCAATTTTGTGAAGCCCAAAAAAACGCCAGGCCTTGGAAAATTTGAACCTATAAGGCTCAACAGACGTTTTCAGATGTTTTTTGGCCGTTGCGTTTTCGGTAATTTTTTCAAATGTTCATGGGGGCCGCATGCCACATGTTAGCGGGTGTTTACTGTGGTTTTCAGATAAAACGCAGTAATTGACTTCCATGGCAATGTTCACAAAAGTGTTTATTTTACAGCTGCTGAGGTTACTTGTCTTACAAGACAAGATAGAGCTCATCACACATTTTGCATCTTAAACCCCTGTGCACAAGCAGCTTCACTTTTTATAATAATTTTTTTGTTTAATGAAAAAATAAAATTGTGGTCCTCAATCCTAAATCACCAACCAAAAAATCACCAACCAAACTTCAGTTGGCAAAGGGTCTGGTATGCCTGTGCATACCAAATTTGCACAGGGATTCTGCATTAAGGGGGCTTCTGGGGAAAACCAAAACCTTTTTCTGATTTTATAGAAGCACTGTTGTGCATGAATAGGACTTTTTGCAGGCTGTTGCACATCTGCATTAAATGTCATGTTTAACACACACAGTGTTTTACGAATGTCCGTCTCAACCTAGATTAGGCTTAAGTCACACTATAAATATGGCTTCTAGCAGTACATTTAGATGCCTCACCTACTTACATTAACTTTTTGCAGTAACAAAGTAGTCGAGTAGTGAAGGGACATCTGGCTAGTTCAGGCAATGAGAAAGTGATCTAAAGGGAGGTAAATTGTGTTTAAGAGTCATAGTCCCAAATCATTGTCTTTCCTCCGCCTTTTACAAGCCGATGCGCCTCAATGTAGAATTCCAGGGAGAGATAAAAGACACATTTATAGATCCCTTAGTAGTCAAAAATCTATATTTTCAATTAATAAAATAAATTCAAGTATCCCAATCTAACGTGATACCAGTTTATTGCAGTATCTTCACATCAGAGCTTAGTAGTCAACCAACAAAAGATGTTGCAATACAAGAAAAATGCTGATAGCTGAAGAGAGCAGAGTTATGGTGCCCAAAGATGGGCCCTCGATCGATGGCCCCTTGGACCCATCACCTCGCTGTGCTCGAACAGGTTATCAATTGTGCCCCCATCAATACGTGTATGGGCTCCTTTCCATAGTGATGAGCTTATCAGCAAATCTTTTTTTCATTGCTCAGTAACAGATAGTGTAGATACAAGAACAAGAAGATTAATGCAGGTATGACTTGACCTGCCATCTGTCATTAATCTGGTGCAGAAAAGTTACTCTTCACACAAATTGTTTTTTTTTTTCAAGGCTGCATGTTAACCCCATGGCAAAGAAAAACAAGAAAATACACACATTACAATTGTGGTAGAATTTTATATTTACAATTATTTTCTGTTAGATATCCCACAGAAACATTACAAGACATAAAAGACAAAGTTTTTGACATAGGAGATTCCTATTAATATTAAGCAAGGATAAATTGCGGGATCTCAATAGACAGGGCATATGTCTCTTATCTTAATGTAAGATTAGGTATAACTGCACTCCGCATATAGATATAAACTGTACTTAAACATGCAAACTGCCTTCCATTTCCTGTACACCACTAATATAATTTATGAGGAAATATAAAATGGCTGCAGGATATAGTGAGGCCTTCACACCACTTTACTCCAAATGGATGACCCAGGCTCTGGGATTGACAGTCTCTGGTTTAGTCCTTAATCCCTATGCCAGAGACAATAAGAGGCTTTATACAAATAGTGCAGCCAAATGTACTTAACAGAGGTGTATGAGCAGTGTCCAAATATTAGACATATACCATATATTGCATTAGTAGGAAATGAAACAAGGATGTTTGTCAAAAAACATATATTCCTTTTCTTTTTTACCTTTACACATCTAGCATCTGCACAGCTGTCAGAATTAGTCGTTTGGCGATCCAGCAGGTCTGATCACCGAATGACTGACCTGCCAGATGGCTGCTGTTTCCTATGGGGGAGAACACCGCAAGGTGCTGCCCACTTGCCCTCTCCCCTTTGCTCCCGTAGCACACAAGAAGCACTATTTGTACAGCATTGGTTACTTATTTTATTGTAACTAAAGATTTTTTCCAGAACAAAAATATCTAGCATCTGTATATAGACTGGCTTTTTGTTCACTTATTGTATATTATTATACAATTATCAGAACTAGAAGTAAAAAAACAATTTGGATTTAGCAGTGTCTTGCAGGACACTCAATAGAGATCATTAACAATGGTTTACGATTTACTGTCTATTCCTTATCCGATTCTATGCACTAGCAGGCAGCGTGATGACGTCATGACATTCTAGTGCCGAGAATCGGATGGCACTCTTTATGTGCAGCTCATTACTTCGGCTGGAGGCAGCCTTCTCCAGCTGAACTAATGGTATCGAGCTAAAATTTACCATCCTGTCGGATAACTGTGCGATCTGACAGGACAGCTGATTTTAGCCCAATCCTCGTCAGTTGCAGGCTCCAATTCCTGCACGAACCGATCCTTAAGAGATGCGGGAGCGCGCATTGCATCGCATCGGGGATCGGATCGTGCAGGAACTGGTACGTGTATGCCCAGCTTTATTCATTACTACTACTTTTTATCACTACTACTACTCTGACATCTCTTTTTCCACATTTTCGTGCGAACTAGTCAATTGGATAAATTGCATTAAAACTAGATGTGAGTTGACAACTGTTCTTCAACACCCACTAAAGCATTGTTGATGTGTACTAGCATCAAGCACCACCTAAAGCTGAACTTGAAACCTAATTTTAAAAAAAACAAAAAACTAATTTGGGCAGATACAGATATAGTACTAGTAATTTTGTTGTTCAATAGCTGCAACTTTGATGATTGTATAGATTCCCATAGTGTAGGGAGGGTTCTGCTGAATGGCTGATAAAGGAGAAAGGAGAGAGATGGATTTACCAGTGTTCCTCTTTTGTGTATTTTAGCTCCTTAAACAGCTTTTCTTATACATATAAAATAATGCTTAAAGCCTAGCTTATAAAACAAGAGCAGCAATTGTCCTCTTTCCAACACATATTTTTATGTCTGTACCACCCAGCCATCTAAGATAATAAAATACTGCAAATGTTCTTTTATCTGGTTAAAGTCACAGTAATAATAAGCTGCCAGCTGTCGGAGATTATGAAAAACTATGCCCGGAGATAGGACACTTGGGAATGGATATAAGGAAAAGTCATCAGTAATTTTGAAGAGGTCGACAACAGGAATTAAAAAAACAATGTATGTGACATTTTAGAGTTGGCTGCAGATATACAACCTTCTACAGGGGAATTATGAAAAAGCCACATGAAATGCTGGACCACTACAGTATCCTCTGCTAGGAACAGTGCCTGATACTACGGGAAGGGTATGGTGGTGGTGGAACCAGATATAAGTTTTCCCTTTCTAGGTAGAGTCATTCCCACCCAATATCATATTCCAATTTTTGGCAGATGGTGGATTCACCCTCCTGAAGGCAGTGTCAGGTCAATAAATATTGGGACAGGACACAATTAAATTTTTTTTGGCTCTATACACCACCACAATGGATTTGGAATAAAAAACAAACACAATGCAGACTGCAGACTGTCAGCTTTAGTTATTTGAGGGTATTAAATCCAAATCAGGTGAACGGTGTAGGAATTACAACAGTTTGCATATGTGCCTCTCACTTGTTAAGGGCCAAAGATATGGAACAATTGGTCTTTCAGCTGCTCTATGGCCTGGTGTTTCCCTGGTGACTAAAACAGCTTTCACAACAGTTGACCAGATCAAGAACACTCTCCAGGTGTATGGGTATCAAAGTCAACAATTAAGAGAAGACTTCACTAGAGTGAATACAGAGGGTTTACCACAAGATGTAAACATTGGTGAACCTCAAAAACATGAAGGCCTGATTAGAGTTTGCTAAACAACATCTAAAAAGCCTTTACAGTTCTGGAACAACATTCTATGGACAGATGCAACCAATATCAACTTGTACCAGAGTGATGGGAACAGAAGAGTATGGAGAAGGAAAGGAACTGCTCATGATCCTTAGCATATCACCTCATCGGTGAAGCATGGTGGTGGTAGTGTAATGGTGTGGGCATGTACAGGGAGTGCAGAATTATTAGGCAAATGAGTATTTTGACCACATCATCCTCT
>CM070042.1:15683685-15699595 GCA_036250615.1 Ptychadena robeensis
ATAAAATTATTCCTCAAAAATACCACTTGCCTAATAATTCTGCACTCCCTGTATGGCTGCCAATAGAATTGTTTTTCTTGTATTTATTGATGATGTGACTGCTGAGAAAAGCAGCAGGATGATTTATGAAGTGTTTCCCACAATATTATCTGCTCATATTAAGCCAAATGCTTCAGAACTCATTGGACAGCATTTCATCATGCAGATGGACAATGACCCAAAGCATACTGCAAAAGCAACCAAAGAGGTGAAAAGTGGAATGTTATGCAATGGCCAAGTCAATCACCTGACCTGGATCTGATCCATGTTATGCAATGGCCAAGTCAATCACCTGACCTGGATCTGATTGAGGATGCATGAAGACAAAACTTAAGGGAAAATGCCCAAGAACAAGCAGGAACTAAAGAAAGTTGCAGTAGAGGCCTGGTAGAGCATCACTAGGGATGAAACCCAGTGTCTGGTGATGTCTATGTGATGTTCAAGACTTCAGGCTGTAATTGACTGCAAAGGATTTACCATATTTAAAGGGAAAATTTGATTTATGATTATTATTCAGTCCACATATGCAAACTGTTGTTCCTACACCATTCACCTGATTTGGATGTAAATACATTGTGTTTGTTTCATTTCAAATCCATTGTGGTGGTGTATAGAGCCAAGCATGTTAGAATTGTCAATATCCCAATATGTATGGACCTGACTGTATGTATGGGAACACAGAGTAAAGGTAGACAAAACTCTGCTGTGATTTATGGCAGATGTTGCATTTACTGCTGAAAAGTCTGATTCATAAGACAACAAAAATATAAAAAAATTTAGTTAACAAAATAATGGTTGTTATCCAAAGCAACCAGCCAGGTTCAAACTGTCCTTTCCCTACGGCATACTAGAATAAAAAAAACATTGGATGTTCAAGAAAACACTTTAATTTCCTCTGCCTGTCTCATCTTAATCAATACCATTATATATTCACAACAGTTTAAAGTCACTGTTGTCCTCGAAGATAACTTGTGATCACTATTCTCTGGATTTGTCCAGGTTACCACAAGGCTCGGCAGGATTGCATCTTTAAGTACAGAAAAATAAACAGCTGTGAAACCTCACAGATGGACGTGGATGGAAAAGTACAGGAAAACATATTATTTTATCATTAAAGTGTTACTTTTTTAATTAACAGGTTTTTAGGTACATCTTTAAAAAGCTGCGGCTAAATCTTATTGATTCTGCTATCAAATGATAGAAAAGTCATAATTTGATAGACTGTGTGTTGATGAAAGTGCTTTTGAGTTGCTCAGACAATGGTTCAATTTGTGACCTACATGTTCTAGTCTGAAGGGCTATTTATGACTCTCTCCTTAGAATATATATATCATAAATACAAGATTTATTTGGGACCTCTAGAAACACACAAAATGAGGTAGAAGGAAAACATTAAGTAGGGGATTGTGGGGAGTATTTTAGGTACAGTAAATAATTATACAAAAGGTATAGGAAACGGAATAAGCATAGGTTGTATACAATGCAAAGATTGCAGATGGTATGCTGTTTTCAGGCCTAATGGGTTAACATTGTCATAACATAGCCCAATACAATTTTGGGAAATAATTGTTCTATGATAATATTTGTGATAAATAAAAGCTGATAAAAAGCTGGAAGGATGTATCTCTGAAAAAAATACTGATGTGGAAATCTACAGTCAAGATGTATTTACCAAAGAATACAAACCGAGCATGAAAAATAGGATACAT
The DNA here is from genome assembly GCA_036250615.1 of Ptychadena robeensis. NCBI lineage: Eukaryota > Metazoa > Chordata > Amphibia > Anura > Ptychadenidae > Ptychadena > Ptychadena robeensis. Next base: position 15,685,434 of record CM070042.1, read on the forward strand.
TTTGGTTTAAAGAAGGAATTCAAGGAGTAGGATTACCAGCTGATGATGAATGTGGTTTGTGAGGAGCAAGATTGCAAATCTACAAGTTCAAAAACAGTTTTGCTCTGATGAAGACATTATGGAGGTATGCTGATGGTATGTGAAAGAAGGGCACAGCCATCATGATTGCAGATCATATGGGTTCCATGTGGCTTGGAAAGAAATGAAAGAAAGGATCCATGCATAAGGTACTCACTGAGGTACTCATGTATAAGTCATGGTAGATAAACATGAATATGGTATGAAAACACTAAGCAGGCATGGTATTTTATAGATGGTATTGGAGAATGAGGTGTTAAAATTAGCATGTTAACTTTGAATTAAATTAAAGATGTAATCATGCATAGACCTGAGTAAATCTTTGAAAATATGACCAAGAGATACTTAAGCCTAGCTGGAAGTCAATGAATAAAGCCAGGTTATACATTTCATGCATGACAAGAGGACAGAAAAAAAGCCTGAGCTGGCACTAGTCAATTGAAAGACATGGAGATTTGAGAGAATGTATCCACTGGAGGCTTGAAAGGAGGTTATGACTTGGGAAGAGACATACATTGATTATGTTCAAAGATACATCTACATGGAATTTGTCATGTTGCTTGGATCAGGCTAATTTGTACATGGGCTAAGACAATTTTTTAGCAATGTCAGGACACACACAAGCACGTCCAAATTATGTTGTCTTCACTTCCATCAGCAAAAGAGAAATTAAGTATCTCAACTGTAAGCTGTAAGGAAAAAGCAGATCACTACTAACATTTGTAGAAAATGTATAGGTTGAAGCTCCATAAAATGACATGAACTTTAGTAATGGTATATTTCAGAGCTGATACACAGGAGGGCAATTAGGACGAGATTGCAGAAACAAGTTCTTATTGAGCAGAGACACAGTGAAGCATAGGAGAAGGTGCAAGAGTGAACCAAGGACACGAGATGAAGACTCATGGAGAAGGGGAGGCAGCTACACAACCCCAAGCACAAAGAAGTGCAGTGTAGGGGACATGAAAGTTCCAGGTAGCCAGCCCTTGTTTCTCTGGTGGGCGACTTGCTCCCTGGCAGTGTAGGTGAGCCTAGGTGCATTCCACACAAAGGGATTTTTAGTCTGAGTAAATAATGAACCCAGAGAAGGTACTGTACTTGTTGTTATTGCCCCCATGAGCTTTACCGCCATCCAGCTTAATGTAGACTTCATCTCCTGCATCCAGGTGGAGGATAACACTGTTACTGGCATAATCGTAATTCTGGTCTGCATCCTGGGCAATGGCACTAGCGCGAACCTGGAAAAAAACAACAAAGAGTGTTAGCCTATAATAAAAGGTCTTACTTTATCAAGAGTTTGTTACAAAGAGAAACAAATCTACTTTAGCAGGAACATTGTCATAGTGGTGACAGAGCAACATCTGTGTCATGTAGAAACACATTCTACACATTCTACTATTCCCAGAAGTAAAAAAAAATGTCTGCTTAATGTTTGGTGGTCAAAGTCCTGTACAATAACCTTACAGATTGTTAACAATCTGGTAAACATCGGTGGTAGACCCTTTTCCCAATCTCCATGATTCTGCACTCCACAGCAACAGTTATTTTTACCTTTAAATGAGGACATATTAGAGAATGCTATTGCCTACAAGTAACATTACAAGGGTCTTGGATCGGGTTTTATTTTGAGGAATAGAGTTTTCTTTTTTTGAGGCACCTACAATATTTAATCTCTAAAGAACAAGGTCAATTACCTGAAAAAAAACTTGTACCTGAAAAAAAACTTGGATGGACAACAGTAGGTGAAACTTGATAATAGCAATATTAAGCAATAAAATAATTATGTAGTGCTGAATTCTCTAAAGACATGAAACCCCCATCCAATATGGTAATGGTAGGAAAACTGTGGTACAAAATGTTGCTATACAATAACATAAAAAAACACTTAAGAGCCCATCCCAAATGGAAATAAGGTCTTTGATTTAAGGTGGGCATACACAATTCGATTTTTTCTTTCAATCAACCGAAAAAAAGGCTTGTATTAAGTCATTTATAAATGGATTCTTTTTTTTACTGAAAAAATTTAGTAGTTTTAGATAGTACTGTGGAACATGATTGAAATGTAATACAAATTACTTTAATACAATCTTAAGCTGGCCATAGACGTGGCGATTCCCGGAAGTAGTTGCAGGCGATCGACCCACCAAATGCATGGTGGTCGGTCGCCCGCAACTACAGGGGTGCCCATCTTGCAGTTTTGCACGGTACTTGTTGTGGCCGATCCTGTTGCAATCAGTTAAATTGGAAGGGGAGTTAGTTGCAGTAAGTTAATTTGGAGGGAGAGTAATTGGCTACCACGCTGTAAGGAGTCTGCTACAAGCCGGCCATGGATCAAGACATCTATGGCCGGCTTTATTTTAAATTTATCAAACCCACCTTTACCTTTTAAATGCACCCCCACTGCCAACATTCTCTTTAGTGTTATACATCTATCTAGCTGCAATGCAGCCAGGCAGTGTGTGGGCATCATAAATGGCCTACCTTAACTTGTAGGAAAAAAATTATTAGTCTGACTTGTTTATTTGTCATTAAAAGCCACAAAGAGAAGCACATACAGTATAAGAAATCTAAAATGAGAAAATAATGCACTAAATAGACAAAATCACAAGGTGTAATTACCACTGTGCTTTAATCTATTAGAACAGACATGAAATTGTAGAGAGATAAAAAACAATTTGATTTTGCCTTCCACATCAGAAAGCCAATATATATTTATATATTTTTTTGCCGCATTATAAGGCACACCGCCTCGAATGCAGACAGACCCTTGACTCTCCAGCCTCTGAATCGCTGCATTCTTTATTGGAAATCAATGTTCAGCTACGATATGTGCTGCTCTCAAGGGGTTAATCAGTAATCCCTCTATTTCCAGTGGAAGAGCGGACACCGTTCTGACAGGACGAAAGCACACGTGAAACGCGACAGCAACTTGTACACAGAACCAACAGCACAGGTGTGTTAATAAGGAGGATAAACAACACACTGTGCTAGTAATTAATGTCTCAAGTCACAAGCTCAGCTGCCAAGAAGTAAGAAGACATTGCAGAGAGAGAGAGAGATGGAGCGGGGAGGAAGATGACTATGTGACTCATTAAAAGTACCAGTCTTCCCTGCAGGAAAAAAAATACAGATAGTTTTTTTCAATAGGCAGCTAACAAATAAGGTAATTTGTTGGCAACGATAGGGTTAAGCTAGCAGGCTACTCCCTATCACTTAGATGCAGCAGCTATCCCACTTCATTAATTTAACGCTGCAGAGACTTTTCTTATAGAATTGCAGTACTGCCCTCTTTTATGTTGACAAACAAATGTTTAGGTGTATATATTAGGCAGTAATTTAGTCTAGACTGTGGTCCCTCATGACCAAATTAAAGCAGGATGGTGCCTTTGAAGTTGATACAGCTGTCAGGTAATGGAAGAGAAGACAGGTAAAGATGGGCATGATGGTTTTGGCAAGTCAAGCCAATCTTAGGCCAGAAGATAATGACTGACTTCTGGATTTATTTAAAGATACTAATATTTTGCCTTCCCTGACTACTCATTTGACAGTTTATCAACATGCTAATGATATTTTTATTTAACACCTTTTTATCTTTATTATACTCTTTATCCCTGGTGATCTCATCTTCGATTCCTTGTGGGTGTAGGTGGCAGTCACTGGCTGTTGGGGGATTTCCCCCTTGGTTTCTTATTGGTCATCATGATGGATTAGGACACAGAATAGCACTGAAACCACGAATAGTACCAATACTCAATAACTTGACAAAATAAACAGCTGATATTTCAGAGATCTTAAGGTTAAATATTGTTGGGATATTCAATATCCAAAAAGCTGTATAGTGTTCCTAATATCGAATCTGTCCTCCACTGAAGCTGACAGCTTTCCGAATAACTAGATTTAATGCAGTTTAGTTTTCACTTTGTCAAAACACAAGATAGGCTAAATGTATTTTGTGTCTTATTTTCTGTACCCAAAGGTGCCAGTTGCTTTCAATTGGATTTACTTTATTTGGGGCTAAAATAATGTATACTGTAGTGTTTGTCTGAATTGCTATTGTCAGTTACTTCAGCCTGTTTTTTTTACATTAAAAAAGAGGCCGATTTTTAACCTGACCGACGGGCGTGCGCGCTCGCGCCGTCGTCAGGTTAAAAAACGTCCGCTAATCGGCATGTGCCCACATGGGGCGACAGATCCCTGTCGCCCCACTGCTCGGCCGGCCAGAGAACGGACATGTCCGTATTCTCTGGCCGAAGCAAGCCGATGCCATAAGCTTCAATGAAGACCGGCGTCTTCATTGAAGCTTATGGCCGGCACACAAAGGGTGCTGGCCGACTGAAGCGGCCCCATAATGCACCGGGGTGCAAACGTGATGAGTCTGACCTACTCGGGCTGTGTATGGCAGCCTTTAGAATGTTACCATACAATTTCTGTACAATCAACTTTTGTTCTACCAAAACCATGTAATATGAGGACCTTTCTAAATCAGGGTACAGACCTGCAGATATGGGCCAGATCGATGTCCGCTTTGAGCACCGTGCACGCTCACAGCCATCTATCTGGCCCATATATTATGCCGCCATCGCTGTTTTAGAGCGGGACCAATCAATCCCGCTTGAAAACAGACTGCGGGTCTCCAGGCAAAGCATTGGCTGAGCTGGGGAGAGCAGAGCTGTCTCTTCCCAGCTCCGCCGATATCTGACAGCAGCATGATGACGTCATCACGCTGCTGCAGGGAACATCGGACGGCTCGAATATCGAGCTGTCTGTACCCTGCTTAAACTTTCCAATCAATATTGTGCATAATCTTTGGGGCCAGAGAGGGATGGTGATCAGAACCAGTGTGCAGCTTCCAATAAACTAATTTAAAATGAGGACATCGGTAAACCAAGTGAATTAATTTTGAATAACTCACTTGAATTACCTGCAGATCAATAGAAGTGGTGGGGTCCCACCAAATATTATGTATAATTTATTTATGTTTACAGAATTTGAACAGATTTTGATGCACCAGTCTGATGCACAGCAACCCCCATACCCTCAAACTGTCCTTCTAACCATATACCCTCCGCTTCTCTACTTGTATGCACTCCAGCCGGCCCAGTATACCAGCATTACATTAGGTAACAAAGGTTATACATATATATTCAAAGATCCTTTTCTGGGTCTGAGCAAATGAATGCCTAATAGCTAAAGATACTTAATGTATACTTTTTCATTACACGGTTCATGATTTGCCTCAACCCCCCACCCCGGGTAACTGAATCGGCTGGCGCTATCATATTGGGTGGACCTGGGGGGTTTCTCCCCCTTGCTCCTTTTTCTCCCACTAGAGTTCCATTCCTTCTACCCGCTGGAGTCCAGACTATCTACCCATGGGGTCCTGTGGTGCTTCTTTTACCTGGATATTCCAGGGTAACTGTCCTTTCACTTGCATAGGGTGATGGACCATTCGGATGGGGGGTTGGGGATTGACACACTGTAGGATGCTCACCGTTGAATTGGAGCATATATTAGATATCTTGTTTTGATTCATTTATTTAAAAATTATGTTTCTGGTTTCACCATATTTTCTGTAAACCAAACACAGATATGGATGTTCCCTGAAGAAGCCCTACAGGGGTGAAACGCATAGGAATTGTATTCATCCTCTCTGTGTACACTGTGATATTGGTCTGTATTAAAACTTAGAATGGAAAGGGCAATGAGCTGTGGAGGGCATTATATCGCTCACAGCATCGGCAGGCACCCTTTGTGGGCCATACGTTAGTCCCCATTCAAACTAATGGCATCGGCCAGAGATTTACGGACATGTCTGTTCTCTAGCCGACCGAGATGTCGCCCCATGTGGGGGCCGTGAGCGCACACATACATCGGGCAAAATCGGCCGCCGCTCGTTGCATGTGTGGGGACATTTAGCTGTTGGTAGATCTAAAGGAAATTGTATAGAGTGATCTAAAGGTGTATGGGGTGTAAGGTATGATTTTTCATGAGGACACTAATAGGGGGACCTCCTAAATGAAGAAATAGACAGCAAGTTCATCCCTGTCTATTTTTTTCATAAATTTCCAAAGACAAGGGAGGTTGGTGATCACATTGTATTGTTTAATTGCAGATGAAGAAGTAAGGTCTGGATTTGTTTAAGGCTGCCACACACGCACCGAGCGGTGGCCGATTTTGCCGCCGACCGCTGTGCGTGCCCACATGGCCCCACAGTTTGGTCAGCCAGAGAACGGACATGTCCGATAATCTCTTGCCGATGGTGTTAGTTTCAATGGAGACCGCCCAGCACAGCACACGTACTGAGCGGGGGCTTTTAGCCAGATCTGGACAGACTGATTAGACAACACAGTTACACATCATCCAGTGGTTTTTAAGAATGTCTGAGTCATTGACCTTGAAAAGTGATCAGAATTTACTTTCCGTAGGCTTGTTTCAGGATAGTGACTTAAAATGTTATAAGTAGTATAGGTATAGTATAGTCGGGTATGTCAGAAATAGCAGTGTGCATATTTCCAATAGTACTGGTTTCCTTGAAAAATACAGATTCACTCATATGGAAGACTTCAATTAGATAAGAAAATGTCAGCTGTTCATTGAGAATGGCTGTTGTAACCAATAGCAACCTGTAGGAATATATCTCATTCTTGCCTTACTTTTATTATAGTTATAGTAGCTGTTTTCCCTCTATAAGACACCCCGGTCAAATCTCTAATAGAGCAAATGTAAAAAAAAAACATTCATAGAGTGCTCTCTCTTAGCCCCTGGCCACAAGAGCAGAGCCGCTCCCTTTAGAAGTTATTAGCAACAGGGCATGTCCTTCCTTTCAACAAGGGCCATGACTAGCCCATCAACCCCACAAATGTATTAACTAACCAATGAAGCCGTCTGGTTTTCCATTTCATGCATTTTACTAACCTGTGCCCAAAACATACAGGTTTTTAAATCTCATAGGGAACTGTTAAAAGCAGATTTTGAAGTGCACAACATGAACCACAAAAAAGAAAACACACTAAGCACCTTTGTATTGTCCTAGGCTATGGACTTGGTACCTTGGATTCCAAAAGAAACAGTGGGGTGGGGGTTTGGATTGGACAAGCAGCTGGGTCGTTGAATTTCCATTTTGTGGGGATCACGACTGGTGCCAAGTTCCTTAAGTACTACTCTCCTACGAGCCATAAGTACTCACTCTTTAACACTTTCCAGGGCTAAAGTCCTGAAGAACAAAAACACCTGTAATGGTCCAGTCCTGTACAGTTTACTGGAACACGCTGTATATTAATTCTAAGTGTGAATGAGTCTTTCTGTGAATCTTGTTTCCCTTAACCTCCTGGGCCTGAGTTATCTCAGTGGACCTATTTATTGAATAAATTAAGTTGCAGAAGATTACATTTTCCAAATGCAGTTGTCCAGGTGTAAATGGGAAAGACACTTTTGGTATTTAAAAAGTCAAGATAAAAGAAGCAAATTGACACAAAACAAGTACTCAATCATAACATCTCTAGCTTATGCAAATTAAAACTTCCAGAGTCACATGCTCTCATGGTCAGGCCAGTGAATTCTTGTCATTATACTATGGCACCCAGTTGAAGCTTGTGATGGGTCTACTTTGATAGAGGTGCTACTATTGGACTGGAATCGTATTGTGGATTTTGCTAATTGCAACCCAGCCTGACCTTACATCTGCGTAACGACCTTGTCTTATCTGCCTGTTTGGATTTGTTTGCTACTAGGTTTGACCCAGTTTGTTGACTCAGTTCTGTCAGCTAACTGAATCACATTAATAGCAACAAAACACAGTCTCTCCTGGCAGTATGGTTGATGTAAATATGACAGCCTGACTGCAGGTTTAAGGGATGATTCCATCCATTCCATACAGAAGGAGGGTTTATCCAATGTCTACTCTTCTCTGCTACATGAAACAATATAACAAATACATGTTGTATCTGTAATATATGGTATTTATAGAGTAGGAGAGAGTAGTTGCTATCTTTTAAATTTTCAACAAAATTATCCTTCAGATACGGATGTTGAAACAGAAGAATAATTAAAAAATGATAAACATTGGAAAATCATCAGGTCAACAGGGCTGACAATGTATTACATCACTCGATGATGTAAATAATACTAGATTACTATATTAAGGCTCCCATACACCTTACAATCTTTCCATACAATTTCTGTACAATCAAATTTTGTTCTACCAAACCCATGTAATATGAGGACCTTTCTAAACCTTCCAATCACTATGTATTCTTAGGAATCTATCTATCAGGGAGGCCACTAAACTACACAGTTGTTGGTAGATCTAATGGAAATTGTATGGATCGATCTTAAGGTGTATGAGGGGCTTTAGACATAACTAAACTTTCAGTAAATTTCAGTAAAAAGTGTCCATTTTTGTATATTGAATTTTGTTTTTCTTTACACTATGTGCCTTGTTTATGTACTTTTTGGAATCTTTCTGGAATTATATGAAGGCTATTAATGTTTTTAGGAGGGTCATATCTTATTAAAGATAGCATTCAGATTTCAACATAAACTCCAATATCCATTGTTATGGGACCAGAGGTGACAAAGGGGCCTGGTCCCTTAAGTTAGAATACCCCCATCAGTGTTGAGGGGAGTCATGGGGCCTGCATTGGTACAGGAAGGGAAGGCCACATGCTAGCTGCACCCCCTCTATCTTACCAAGCTCCATGTTTATTAAATTATATTAACTTAAGTTTGAAAAGCAGCATGTATATGTACCAGGATTTAACTTAGTATCAGCCTGTTGCAATCTAATTGCCTATGTTTGACTAAAAGCAAAAGAAGCCATCATATGTTGTGCACAAGCAGGAACATGCTTAAAAAGGGTAATTAGTTCCTTAGTCTTGTGGCCCAGTCTGTGCCTTTTACTCCTGTTAAAGCTGACCATACACGCATTGTTTCCTGAACAATCTTGTATGATCGATCAGGGCGTGCTTACACCGAAATCGACAAATGATAATTTAATGATTGTTCGTCGAATCGATACACATGACTTTGGGTGTTCAATCCCTGGCCAATACTTTGGATGGGGATAGAACAGTGATTCTCCATCATGTTGGATCCCTGTTCGATTGACATTTCGCAGGAACGCAAACTGAACGCAAAATCGACCCATGTATGGGTACCTTAAGTCTAAGAAGAAATATGATTGAAAATTACTATCAACTGACTACCTTGTGCCTCTATCACACATTGGAAGGCAAAGAATATATTTATTACTTTTCTTAAAACATAGTCAGTTCCTATGGCAGAACCAGGCCCGCCTTCCGACACCTGCATCATTTTTTCTTTTTTTATTAAAGCTGCTCGTGTTTCTTTTTGTGGATATTACACATCCTACGAACGCAGTTTCAAACAGATGAGCGCAAGTTTATTTTTTAAAATATGATATAAGGTGGTTTGCAGAGAGCTGTATATTATTTTTCTATGCTCTAGTTAAAACAGCCTTAAAAGGTCTTATCCTTCCTCTGCTGTGAATGCAGCAGGTTTATTCTCTCAACCCTCTGCTTCTAACTCCTATTAGCATTTTTTTTGCAAATGGATACTGTGGGACAACTAATCATCTGTTTGTGCTGCTTCTCCACCTTTTAGCATTAGCTTTGCAATACAGGTGACTAATCAAGTCAAATTCAGGCAAATGCCTCCCATTAAAAATACTGTTAGTGAATTACTGATAAAAGTAATGAACGCACATAAAAGGTAGCCATACTCGTGTTCGAGCAACTAAAAAAAATGATCTTTTGAGGTCGATCATGCAGAAATCAATTACTGTCCACCAGGTTCGATCAACCACAAGCGATGTACAAGTATCTGATGGGTTTTTTAGGTATTTTGATTGATTTGTATTTGACTGTTGTATGGCGCATGTGCACCAATGTAAGTAAAGGAATCAAATGGTTTTAAATTGATGACCCTGTGTCATGGTGCAATCGGTCGATGTTTGACTGACAGTTCATATTTAAATCACACGAGCCGATTGGATCAAAGAGTGATTTTGCAAAAGTCGACACATGTATGGCTACCTTAAGGAGGATGGTGCCAGCAGGGGCACCTGGGAACAATTACTCACTGTTGCCAGACCAGATACATTGCTACCAAGTTTTTTTCAAAACAGAATAAAGTAGGAACGTTTCATACCTGGAGACCCTGCCAGGAACAGAATATCTTGTTGTGAGCTGACAATGCTAAAACTCATTCCTCACAACAACCAGTTGGCTTTTGGGCTGCCTACACCTCCAGTTGACCATTGGGTTGCGCATGTCTGTCAAATGAATGTGCTGCCAAAACACCAACAAAAAGGAGTATGTATGGCAGACTGGCAATGCTGCTAACAATTGTGAGGAAGAAGTGTAACTGATAATTAGAAGTTCAGAGTTGTCAGCTTGATACAGGAAGAGCTGTTAATGGCTAATAGAAATACATTATTGAATACATACATGAAAAATGTTTACAGGAAAAGTGATGCCTACAAAAATTATGTTTAAAACGATTGTAATGCTGGCCTGTCATGCCTTCTATACGATCGAAAGAACAACATAGATGTAATGGTAGAATCTGAATCATTGGCCACAATAAGTCTGAAACAGAGTGAAAACCATTGGCATAAACACCAGGTAATTAATAACACTTTTCTCCATAGGCAACAGTTATTTTTAAATGCTAATAGCAGCAAATGATTTTAACGGTATGCCTGCACATGTATATATAGTTATACTGAATATTCAGTTATTGACAAAAGCACAACTGTGGCCAAATAAATGGTCTGCAATGGAAAATGGTCTACAAAATCCAGCTCAACAAGAGAAATTCAGAAATAGGATAGGATAGCTGAAGGGAAGGATGTACGGTACCTACAAAAGAGTAATGAACCAGCCTGAGGAAAGAATTGGAAAAAAGGTGTTTTTTTGGAAGACAGAAAACATCAGAAAGCTCAAAAATAGGGATGGGGAAAAAGAAAGAGGGAGGGGGGAACTGAAGACAAGGAGGAATATTTTGTCACACAAGAGAATGACGAAGCTTTGCCAAAACAAGCTAATCAGAAGCGACATTTGAAGAGGTGGATTTGTCCCAGCAGCTGCCAGCGTGTTTATGTGGAGCAGATGTATTCATTTTATGCAATAGAGAAAGGAGCCAGGGACCCCCACCCCCCCTCATCACGTGCACGTGGGGGGTCAACCAGCAAGCAGCTTGTTGGAAGGTAGAATTAATTCTGGAATAATCGCTTAGAAGGGATGGGAAGAGGTTGCTGGGATGAGGGTGTGAAAGAGAGGTGTGGGGAGCCCAGGAACAGCTGCAAGGAAAGGATACACAGAATGTAAAAGAGGGAGAGGTGCACAAGTAGAACTTGTTCACAAGTCTGTATGGAAAGAAGCAACTTCTATCTATCTTGTTATGTTTGTAAATAGCATTTTGAAAATGACATTAACACAACCAGTGGTAAACTGGACAGCTACATAAGGGCCAGCTAGAGTCAGTTGAGTGTACAGCCCCCCACACATGGGTCTATGCCCATTCAATTGGTCCGCGATAGACTGTAGCGTGAAGACCACTTTCCCATTGATACCCTGGTCCCCATCCAAAGTAATGACGATCAACTACAATTTACAGACAAGTCTGTTCCTTGTTCGATCTTTCTTTGAGGGAGATCAAAAGGGTTTTCCATTCTTTAAAGGTAAGGTGCTCCTGCGCCTTCTGGCACATTTCTTTAAAAAAATGCCCACTTCCGTAGCAGGTAAAATGGAAGAGCAACATATATTTAGAATGTTTTTTCTTTACAACGTTTAACCTAAGCTGTGTAACAAATTATGACAGTCACCTACATTGGGCACGGAAAGTATTAAGACCCCCTTAAATGTTTCACTCTTTTTCACTGCCATTTGCTAAAATCTATTAAGTTCTTTTTTTTCCTCATGAATGTACACACAGAATTGTAGACATGTTTGCAGATTTATTAAATAAGAAAAAAACTGAATTATCACATGTTTCTAAGTATTCAGACCCTTTGCTGTAACACTCATATATTTATCTCAGGTGCAGTTCATTTCTTCAGATCATCCTTGAGATGCAAAAATATATATCACTGGGAGAGTGAGCCTCGGCCCACGGACCCATATCAAAGTTTCCCCTCGAGTGATCAGGGGCAAGGGGACTTTAAAGGTTCCAATGGCATATGTCAATTAACAAGTACATGATGTAAAACATGATATCAATTTATTACAGCATTAAAATAGACAGAAAATTAATGACCTTGCTGGTTGTTACAATAATATAAAAATAATGGAGTCCAGCCAGTCTTGTGAGAACCTAGGACACACGCCACTCCACTGTTAATTCATTGGAATCATATGGTTATATGTTATACTAAAGATACTTGGTTATGTTCTGGACTAAGGATGGCTGTCGTTCCCCGTTCCCTGGTCATTGGAACCTTTAAAGTCCCCTTGCCCCTGATCACTTGGGGGGAAAATTTGATCTGGGTCCGTGGGCCGAGGCTCACTCTCCCAGTGATATACATTTTTGTATTTGAATTTGGGATGTCGGCTCCATTACCGAAGCAATAGTATCTTTTATGTCATCCTTGAGATGGTTCTACACCTTCATTTGAGTCCAGCTATGTTTGATTATACTGTTTGGACTAGGAAAGACACACACCTGTCTATATAAAGCTAGCCACACATGGTTCAATTTAGCGTTCAATCGAGGTTCGATTAGATTTTGTAGTTCGATCAAAAAAATCGAAAATCGATTTTAATTTAATCGTTGTACAGTTTAATTTAATCGTTGAAAAGTAATCGAAGTAATACAAAATCGTCGATTGAATTCCTCTTTTAGTTTACGATTTTAGTTTCAATCGGAAGTTAAAGGGGAGTAGCCACACAAATCGAGTATCATTGCTTGACCAAAAAAAAGCTGCAAGGAATGTAGTTCGATGATTGTACAATCGAGCAAAATTTTCCAACATGTCCGATCCGATCACTTTTTATTCGACGATTTGAAAAAATTGATCAATGATCGTCAAATTGTACTATGAGGGCAGAATAACGATTTTTTTTTACAATTGAACGTTTTTTTCATCGAAAAACTTCGATCAAACGCTAAAATCGAACCATGTGTGGCTAGCTTAAGACTTTACAGCTCACTGTGCATATCAGAGAGAATTAGAAATGTGAGGTCAAAGGAACTGCCTGAAGAGCTCAGAGACAGAATTGTGGCAAGGCACAGATCTGGCCAAGGCTACAAAAAAATTCTGCAGCACTTAAGATTCCTAAGAGCACAGTTGCCTCCATAATCCCTAAATAGGAGACATTTGGCAGCTAGAGCTGGCCGTCCAGGGGAGAAGAGCCTTGGTGAGAGAGGTAAAGAAGAACCCAAAGATCACTGTGGCTGATGCAGTCGGGGAGATGGGAGAAAGTTGTAGAAAGTCAAAGTCAACCATCACTGCAGTCTTTCACCAGTCGGGGCTTTATGGCAGCGTGGCCTGAAGGAAGCCTCTCCTCAGTTCAAGACACATGAAAGCTAGCATGGAATTTGCTAACAAACACCTGAAGGACTCCAAGATGGTTTGATGAGACCAAGATATAACTTTTTGGCCTTCATTCTAAGCAGTATGTGTGGAGAAAACCAGGCACTGCTCATCATCTGTCCAACAGTTCCTACCTCTCGATCCTCGGCACTTCGTTCCAGTACCTCCTCTGTCTTACTGGCTCCAGACCCTCAGCTCGTCTTACGGACTCCACTTATATCTACACTCTGGGCACTACATTTGGTATATCATCAGCAGCCAACTTGCACGGGTGCATCCAGGAACCGCAACCCGAGGTTCGTCTGCAGCACAGCCCATCAGCCCCTGCGGGCTGCTCTGGTGAACACCAGATGGGACAGACAGGAGGCGTATGCGCTCCCAATAGGGATGCGATCTATCCACACAGGTGGCTGGTGCTTGGCATCATGCACCCATCAGAGTCCCCCGTTATTCTATGACCCGTGCCTCCCCTAATGGCGCAGTGGGCGGGTGGTTGACTATTCTGGCCCCCTGATTCTCGTCTTACTGTGGA
>CM070042.1:15699695-15715722 GCA_036250615.1 Ptychadena robeensis
ATCAAAATACATCCAAAAGACAATATATATGACATAGGTTATATACAACCGCTCCATCGCCTACCTGGAGAAAACGCACCGCGTAGTCCAAGGAATAGCTCAATCACTGTATAGATCATCTCCACGTGGACCCTCTCCTGGTCTTAAGGTTTTCTAAGGCTTACATGGTCGCTTTCTGGGCTGCTGTCAGTTTTCAAGAGGAACGGAAATAGTCCAATGAATGCCTCATTTGATGGGTGGTGGCGCTAATCGCTTATTTAATTTAATGGTTTTGTAAAGGAGTCCTAATGGTCAAGCTTCAAATAACTGATTAATGCTAGGCATACACATGCCGATAAGCGGACGATTTCTAACCTGACCGACGGCGCTCGCGCGCACGTCCGTCGGTCACGTGACCGATGGACGTGCGCGCTCGCGCCATCGGTCAGGTTAAAAATCGGCCGTTTATCAGCATGTGCCCACATGGGGCGACAGATCCCTGTCGCCCCACAGCTCGGCCGGCCAGAGAACGGACATGTCTGATCTTCTCTGGCCGATGCAAGCCAAGGCAAGCCGATGCCATAAGCTGCAATGAAGATGGCGTCTTCATTGCAGCTTATGGCCGGCACACAAAGGGTGCCCGGGCGACTGAAGGGGCCCCATAATGCAACGGGGTGCTAACGTGATGACGTCATCACGTTAGCATCCCGGAAGATATCGGGACTAGTCTGCCTACACACATCGGCGTGTGTATGGCAGGCTATAGGGAGGGTGGCAGTCAATCTTAACTAGTCAGGTTATCTAAAGATAATCCTGGGGTGTAGTAAATATTTGCAGAGCATATTGATCAAATTACCAATTATCAAGTAAGCTTCACAAAACATACAACAAATCACAACCCGCAGAGATTATACAATTTTTTTTCATCTCTGCTACACATTGTTATATCTCTGATATTGTCCTGCATTTCAGCACAGTAATTTCTTGTATTATCTTACCAATCACATTCTACTACTTAAGCTTGCCATAGATGCTTAGATTCCCCAGATTGCTTTGTTAAACAATTGTGACATACGATAGTCTTCGATCATAAGTCATACATTGATCGAAAAGTGCACCTTTTTTGGCATAGGATTTCTTGCCGATTTATGCACCCCATCAATCGGTGACGTAGTTCAAATATGGCTACACATAAAAATGCGATCGGAAATGATGGAACTGCATGGGTCGACCAAAAGGGCAGAGCTTAAGGTCTCCAATAACGTCATTTTAATTACGATTGAACGTCTAAATATTACAGACATATCGGATCCCTGCCCGATCAATTTTTTGTGCTATTCCTCGTCATTTTGGTCGATCGCACACTTTAAACATGCAGCGATTTGTGAACAATCGATCACTATGACCGATCGGTCAGAATTGGTATGAAAAATCTAAGCTTCTATGGCCAGCTTTAGGATTTGTATAGGAATATGATTGTACAGTCTTACATTTTCTGATCTGTCTTTCTTATTTTCTGATCTGTCTTGTCTTATCCTATACTATAGATAGGTCACCTTCATTTTGTGACTCCACTCTGTTGGCACAATGACCATTAGCAGTGCCTCCGCCATCCAAGTCTGTCACTTGCAGTCTGTCCTTCCCTATGCCACCTTCCTTTCATAAATACGCTAACCTCCCATCCTGTTTCTTCCAAGACATCTGTTCTTTGGAAACGTTCCTGCATTTTTTTAGATATACAACCAGAGAATTTCTCCAGGGATAGCATGTTTTGAATCCCACGCCCCCAGAGCTGGAAGCAGGCGCTTGTCTTTGGCTTAATTAGCTAATTACTTGTTCTTAACTACTGGGAGGTGTTTTCAATATTTGGATGGTTTCAGATCTTCATGGTGTGAGTTTCCCTCCTACAGACGTCTTTATTAGAACTTTCACTGTTCTCCATCCTGTTTTCTTGTCTCTTAATTCTTTTATAGGTCGGGCCAGTAAAAGAAATCTCTGGGCAAATATATGGACTTGTGCACATAAGGACCCCTGTGCAAAGCATTTGTGTGACAATTTGAAAGTATTATATAGGATGTCATGCTGTCCACTGTGTTAATTAAAAAAATAAATACGGTACATAAAACATTGTTTAAAAAAATTGGGTACACACAATATTTAAATTTGACACATTAATAGTTTTTAAATATCTGGGGCCACAGATGTGGTTCTTACATCAGAATGGCAAATGTCCATCCGTATATTTACTTAAGTGTTGTGACCTTGCTCAGCGCTGTGGTCCTATAACAGAACCACAGCTTCACCAACAGTCTTGCACAGCTAGGCAAGTTACAGGCTCCTAATTTGTACCAAATCTGTTTACTCTGATTTCAGTGCACACTGTGAACTTTCTATTTATGGAATACTTCCAAGCTCTTGACAAAGCATTTACAAGTACCTTGTTCCCTGAGTATTGAACACTTACAGCTTCTACTCAGCTTTCGCTAGACTTTCTTAGCACATAAATGTAATGAAAAAATGCTCCCTTCATGTAGCCATCTTCTTAATCAGACCATTTGTTACATTTTGGATGCCGAAGGGTACATAAAATTAAGACCACCTTTAAAGGTTCTATGTGGATAGGCCCTGGGGCTAAAATACCCCACTGCAGGGTTATTCTAAGTATGAATTACCTTCCCTCATGTCAGATAACCTGTAATAAGTAAATGCTTAATGGACAAATATTTATGGCAATAGGTTTGTACTTTTTACTTTGCCTACCCCTCAACAGTAGCAGGCATAAACGATCGATGCCCTAGGGTTAGAAAAAAACACAAAAAAATTTGATATTTGAGATTGAAACATATAAATTCAAGAACAACATTTTTACTATTACTATTACTATTTTTTTTTTGCATATATCTTTATTATTTTCAATATTCAATACTATATACTATTATACTATATTTTTACTATACTTTATTTTGGAACCTTGTCAGTTCTTAGGTGTAATAGATGAGTTTGTTTTCTTATTTTGGGCAAAGGCCCATTTAAGTAAATACAGAAAATGCCTGTTGAGTTAACTGGAAAGGTAGTGTCCTTGTTACCCCAATATCCATGTGTATGTCATTCTCTGCATAACCAGGTTATATATGTGGGAGTGAGGGGAAACACATTTAAATGAACGATCAAGCAGGACATGGTGACATCATTGTGATGTCGCCATGCTGCGCTCTAGTGTTTGTCCATTGAATGGCAAATCAGGGTTTGTTTATCGGGCGGTTACAGTCTATACATTTATTAAGGTATGGTTAAAGTTGCTGATAGGTGGAGTGATGCAGTTTAGTAGGCTAGGCTGATCATTGAAGTAGGTATGGAAAAATCTCCTAGCAAATGTTTTCCTTCAAGAGAACTCACGGAGAAATACATTATCAGTTTAATCAGTTTATCGGGTAATTCTTTGCTGATTCACTGGTCAGGATCATTTGACTATGTCTCATTTCTCTTTCTTGTTTAGGTTAAAATCAAATTCAGATCAAGATTAGTTGCCAAATAAACTCATGCTTTGCCAAAATGATATAGCCTAGAGAATTGACACAACCTTGTCCAACCCAATATAACCCTTGTATCGCTTCAAGTTTTAACAACAACTACTCAACTGTTTCTATTAGTCATTTTCTAACACTGGCCACACTGTTTCTCGCCTAGGTATTTCATCTTTTGCTAACTTCAAACTAAGCAAGATTTAATTTGCCATTTCAGGTAAACAGAACATTATAAGGGAAATGCCTTTAATTAATTAAAACATTGTTCTTGCACAAAATTACATTTAGTGACTGGGTTTGCTGCACATGTATTTCAATGTTTATTATTAAAATACTATTTATATTCATATATAGACAGCCTTTAGTACAAAATAAATTGTCATTGTTTAGGTCTACTTTTTATTATATAACTGGCATAACCAATTTTCTTGTGGCAACTCTAAAATTTTAGATCATCACTTTGTACACTCATGAACAATGGTCCTGGGCACAACAGGGAGGGTGAAGCTCCCCAGTTGGGACACAGACAGCAATGAAACCAAACAGAGGTTTTAGCCATTGCATGTTCTATGTCAGTGGATCCCAAACTTTCCTTGCAGAGTCCCGCTTTTCAATTTAGGAACACTATCGAGCCCCCCTCCCCATTCAAACACAGGTTAAGAATGAGTGCCAGCGCCCCCCTGGAATACCCTCGCGCCCCCCAGTTTGGGAACCACTGTTCTATGCAATACAAATTTGGATTTCACATAAACATTAAGGTAAATTCCAACCAAAAATAAAGATTTGCCTACACTTTCCTCCCAGTTGCTATAGTTTAACTTTACTTTGAAAGAAAGTGCATAACAAAATATTGCATATACATTGATTATACTGATGATTTCTCATTTCATACAAAAATTGACTAAGGTGATCTATGTTACATGTTTTCTACTAAGAAAGACTAGTAAAAAAAAAAAAAGCAAAAAATATGTAAAAAACACTTTACCATGTGATGAGGTCAGCAGTGTTGGATCTTTTCCATTCCTCACAAAGTATGGCAAAGAAAATATGTCTGTACTGCTATAGCAACCAGCCAGTTTCTTACTTGAAAGTGACCCTAACCCTGTTAGAATTAAAATCAGAAAAAGGGCTCCCAGCAAAGAAGAGCGTTCTCTAGCCGCCCGTGCCGTTGATCTTCTCTATATTGCAAAGATTATAGCTGCCTGAAGATTTTTTTTTGAACTTGACACATCCAGGAGTGTAGGGTTGCTGGTCCCCTGCTATGGTCTTTGGGTTCTCCAGTCAGTCTATAAGCCACTCTTCTCTTCTCATGGTAAGAAGATATGTAATGATGTGGGGTAGTAGATTGGACCACTGGGTGCAGAGGAGCTGAAAAGGAGTTAAATCATTTTGAAAGTGCTGAAGATTTGCTGAATCTTAGTAATACTCAGCAGGTTGGCAGCACGAGAGAGGTAAACATCAATTATCTTCATTACAGGGGAAACTTTGGTTTTCAACATTAGTTTGCTGGTTTTTCCAGCATGGTTTGACTTTAATGTCTTATGTTTATATTAAATACAAAAGGGAAGTATATTCGTTGGTAAAGATCTTCCACCTTAATGGTTTACCACTACTGAACACCTAACAAAATCTCCCTTCCTACTGACCAACTGTACAAACGATGTTTGTGTCTTGACATGCCATGACATTTTCCACCAAATAAGCGGACTTAAAATCTTTTGTAATCATTTTACAATCAAAGGGAGTTCATCTTCAGTGACCTGTCCAATCTCCTCTAATTTTCTGTCTGCTTCAATAAACAAGAGAACCATCCCAAATTCACAGTTAACCTAGAAGTAAAGTTGACATTTGAAAGAATATTATGTTGTAACTTTTTTTTAACAATGATCATCAGGCAAAGATCTATGTATCACCAAGTTGATAGGCAAGTGTTTTAATTGATAGAGTTTCAGAATAAAGCATATTAATGATCTATGATCGTGTGATTTGAAGCTGGAAAATATTTAGTTTTCCTAGCCTCAAATATAGCAATTTTCAGAAAATTTTAAAAATGTTTTGATTTGCAAAAACGATCAAACAGATGAGCAATCTACCTTAAACCAGGTTGCCTTGACTTATTGATAGGTTGCCTTGACTTGTTCAGTAAATTTTGTCATTAGAAGCTGAAAGCTGTTAAAATTTTCTACAATTTTCAAGGTGGGTGGTCAGAATTAGCACTCATGAACATCTACAGGAAAAAAGCGTGACTCCTTGTTCTCTCTGTATGCTCTGCTTGGCATATGTAAGGCATCGAGCCTTTATCTTGATGATGATTGGAAGTTGCCATGCCAGCGCAACCCTGGAATATATCTTTCTGGGCCACACCTACAGAGAGGTGCACCCTATTACCAGTCAAAGTGCAAACATGAAAAATAAGAACAATAACCTTGTAAAGGTCAACAGCAAGCATCATAATATATATATACATTTAACTTTCACTTAAGAAATTCTGCAGCTACTCCTGACAGCAGGTGTCATCCTAAGCCTCCTCATGAACAGGAATACGACCTGATCCAATTTTTATGACTGCACTGCGGAAACTATGTGATTTACATCATTGTCCTATGACACAAAGATACCATCTGGTCATAAAAAAATTTAAATTTAGAAAAAAAAATGGTATGTAGATTAAGTTAGAGTGTGCTATTCCAAAGCACTAATTATTACCATATGTTAACTGTTTTAATTGCCACCTAGACCCTCTTAGAAAAAAGAGGGTTCAAAGAGGAGTCTCAAGACATTCAAAAGTTTTTAAAAATTATGTAAGCGATGTAACATTTTAGAATTGTCAAAGGAAAAGGAGGTAAAAAGAGTAAATCAATGAGGATGCTGGTAACCCTAATCAGGGGTGTATATATATATATATATATATATATATATATATAATTTTGTCCAAGTCAATTTTGGTCCATTCTGTGTTTGAGTTTGACACCGTTTCCCTAGGGCCCAGGTGCCCAACCTGCGGCCTGGGGGCCACATGCGGCCCTTTGGGCATTCCTTGGCGGCCCCCCTTGGTCTTCCACTTGTGGCCCCCGAAACCTTACTAATAATGCATAGGAGCTCACCTGTCCTCGCCCAGGATCTTCTTTGGGAGGGAAGAGAAGGAGAGGGACTCGGGGGATTATTGTATGTGGCACATAACCTCAGAATAGAGGCACATAACCTCTGAATCAAAGGTTATGTGCCCCATAGATATCATCAAAGGCTTTGATGATATATATGACACACAATGTGCATTACCACACTACAATGTTTGAAGTATCATTAAAAACAAGTTTTGTTATTTTAAAAATCAAAAATAATGTCTTCTAGCTCGGCCTGTTGTCATTTCTTGACTTGAAAATGTTATGTGCGGCCCTTTAGTGATGCAGAGGGCCGCACTTGTGGCCTTCCATATCAACTCAGTTGCCCACCACTGCCCTAGGGTATGGTTGTCCAACTCCAGTCCTTGAGGGCTGCTATCCATGCACATGAAAGCAAGGAATAGTTTTCAGAGTCAGAATATTAATACTGTATGCATGTTCAGAAATCTGGCCTGGTGTCCTGTCATTTGAGGATACGCATTTGCATCCTGGCAAAATTAATGTATCCGAGAATGGGATGTAAGTCATCTTATTGTAAGTGCCATTTATTGTCATGGTTCTTGTTGTGAAGATTGTGTCAGGGGAGAGGAGGA
Source organism: Ptychadena robeensis (assembly GCA_036250615.1). NCBI lineage: Eukaryota > Metazoa > Chordata > Amphibia > Anura > Ptychadenidae > Ptychadena > Ptychadena robeensis. Next base: position 15,706,914 of record CM070042.1, read on the forward strand.
ATGGAAAGTATGTACTGCTGGAGAGGGGGCTCTGCCAAGGTTTGCTTTAAAAATCAAACTTGGTGTTATTATTAAGAGATGGTCGAATGTATTAATTTTTTTAATTCGACCAGTTTGAATTTGTGAGTTCATTGCAAAGTCGATGAGCATAGTATCATCACCAAACTTGCTGGAGATGTAGAGAAGGGTTGAGGGTATACTACAAAAAAGTATTGTTCTTGCATATGTAGTTTTTGAATAAAATTAAATTTAAAGTAAGATAGACAAAAACAAAACAAGATAACATTTTAACTTTGACTTAATTTTTGCAAAAACGTAATATGCTAAAATAATAATATTTTTATTATAAAGGGGCCTATCCTACTTGGAAGGTGAGAGAGAGAATCTCCCTCTATCAAGTGGTCGGACCAAAAGACTTGGGGTTTTTAGGCACTTGTATCCTCACAATAGTAGAGTAAAATAATTCTTCATTTATTAAACAGAAATAACAGCACATGTAGATAAAACAAGGTTAGGGGTAAGAGCCACTAACATGGGTATGACCCCTAATTAGAACTAAAAACATTGACCGTCTGGTGAGTAGTCACGTCTCCACCCCACGGGCGGAGAGGATAGTTGGTCTCTTCAGATGCGGGCACTGTGCTCAATGTGCCTTCATTCTGGAGGGCAATGCTGTACCACTCCCCAACGGAAACTCCCTCAAGATTAGATTGTGGGCCCATTGTGACTCCACCGCGGTGGTATACATTATATTATGCCGCTACGGTTCTTTCTATGTTGGCAAGACCAAACGCCAACTTAGAATAAGGATTCAGGAACACATTCGATCTAATGGGAATGGTGATTTATCCGTCCCAATAGCGCGTCATGTGGGAATACGTAACAATTATGACCTTGCATATGTATCCTTTGGCGTTCTTTCTGGAATAGCCGAGGATGGTCAAGGTGGAGACCCTGGTCAAATCCTCCTTCAGGTAGAACAGAAGTGGATTTACAATCTTAAGGTCATGGTGTATATTGTGATTGTCTTAGTTTTAAACCCTTTCTGTAAAGATTTACTGGGGGCTGGTCTGCATTAAATTCTGGATGTGGCTGGCCTGCATTAAATTCTGATGCCAGTTCTTTTAAAAATACATTTGAGACCCCTTGGTTTGCTCCCCATTGGTGGTCTGATTGATGTGCCTGATTTATTGATGTGGTTGTGCTACCCAATGTGGTGAGTCCATGGAGCGGGGGACTTAGCTGGCCACTTTCAGGGGCAGGGTTGACCGACTGTACATCGACTTGCCCTTTGGTGGGGAAGTAGGTGTGCTGTGGACTTAGGGGTTAGCACTGTTTGTGCAGGCACTTTCTCCTTATCCATCTGGAGACTGCCCCATCTACATGCCGCCTTCAGCCGTGCTTGTGGCAGTGAGGTGATGTTCGAGGGATGCTGATTCCTAGTTTCACCTGGTTGGTCCCCAGACGGAATGGACCACGTGATCATTCACAACATTGCAGGGGATGTCACTTCCGGTTTTTACCGGAAGTGCGCGTCCATCCGCATCAGGGGAGTGCCTGCCCACCTGGGATCTCCGGGAGGCACGGGCCCTACAGGAACTGCCTGATGAGGTGGCCTGCCTGGCAGGATCATTAATCCTGCCATTGGTGACTGGCTTCTGATGGAGCTCCTTAGACCGCCACCTGGCACACCACTCTGCTCCCAGCTGTCCTGCATTTCTCAGGGATTAGGGATGTATATTAGGCGGGTTGGAGCCACAGTTGGGCTATGGAGGATTGTGTGTGGTGCTTATTGGGACCGGTCCATTTGGACATCGTAATTACTATTGGTATACTGTTTCAGTCGATTGTCCATCCCCAGATAACCTTTTCAATGGGTTCTTTTTGTACACTTCTTTAGGTTATAATGTATTCAAGTGTAGCATCACCACGCTCATTTGGTACAATTAGGACTAACAAGCCCGCCAGGTAATATGTATTTTTTCACTCTGTAGTGCCGCTCTCTCTGGGTCACTCGCGGTTCCTCCGGGCCCTTACCTGTGTCTCCCCTTTTTGTCCCCCCCCTTAGATACATCCCAACAGTGTACCTGGGGGCCCCCTTGTCCATAGGGGTACCCTAGCACCATCGGGGTTGAGCTTTTGCACCCCCAGGGAACCTTTCAGCCATCCAGTGGGCTGCCTCTGGCCTTTTGGGCCGGTTTTCAGTCTGGTGTGCCACCCCGAGCCTCCTACTAAGCTGACCAGTGGTCTGCTCTCTCCGTGGACTGTGCGGGTAAGTGCACCCATCTTTTGATCCTTATTCATTTTTTATTCTTGAGATACCTTACCTTATTTGTTATAGGATGATCAGTCATTATTAGTTATTTAATGGATTTTTATGTAACTCTAGTATTATGTTTATCTATAACAAGCTATTTTTGATATGGACCGCTCTACCATGTTTAGAGATTATATGGAGGTGAAGTTTGTTAAATGTGACTCCTTTTTCTATAACAATCTGTTCCAAAGTGGCTAATTCCAACAATCACAGTATTTCATTTATACAACTCTTTTATGAACCTTGATTGGTTCCCTCATCTCTTTTTAAAACTCTTTCACCTACATATACTAATAACCTCATTGGAGCAATTTGTTGGAACTTCCCTGTATTCACTGAAATAAATGTAGTATCTGTTATGTTATGAGCATACTATTGTAACTGATTTATTACACTGTAAATTATTCCCTCCTTGAAGAAGCCCAAGGGGCGAAACATGTCGGAGGTGGAACTACGATCAATTCAGTCCATTCTTTGTATATGTTGCAGACACTTGTTCCGGTCAATGTTTTAAGTTCTAATTAGCTGGTAGCACCTTTACTTTGAAACAGTAGTTCCTCAAGTGTGTGCCCCATTCCCAGGCTTGGGTTTGGTGTTGGACTGTAAATATTCCCTCTAGTTAAAACTGTAAATATCCCCCTACCAGCTTGCTTGAGCCTCTCTTTATTGAAGTGTGTGAGCCTAATACAGTGTGTTTGAACATTCCAAAGAATCTGGTCGTTCGGAGCAACAGAATGCCCTCCACGACACTACAGTTCCATTCCAAAATGATAGATCGCCATGCTCATTCATGGCGACTGTTCAGGAATCAAACGAAAAATCGACCCGTGTGTTACCAGCTTAAGTCAGCTAGTTGAAAAAATTTGACCATCTCTAATTATTACTATTGTCAGAAACAAATACACAGTTACAAATATTTGCCATATACTTTTCTATGAATATAACTTCAAAACTGAGCACCAATATGTTTTTCCTTACAAATCATAAAATATTGTTTTAAATACAACTAGCATATGGACCTGTATCTATATTAATGTTTCTGTAAACCCCTGCCGATGGATCAGACACCATAAAATTGGTTTTACAGGGAACACGCACACAGGAGAAGGCAGAAGAATACATTTGCAAACTGTTGACAGACATGGTGACTCCACTGTATTAGTTAATTGTAACAGTAAAGTTGGTGTCACTCTCATAGTTGTCATAATTGACTGTGATAAATGAATCATAAAACTGGCTGGAGAAAATTAAGTTAGCCATACATGGGCAGATTCCTGCCCGATTTGTCGGTCGATGATTGCTCGGTGGTTGCTCTGCCACAAATCGGGTGCGCCCACCTGTTCAGATTGAACAGGATCCTCCTGCAAGTCGCATCGCATGGTGATCTGACAGGTAGGTAAGTTCCCGGCCGATTCCACTACACAAAGGGTGCACACCGATCCTCTGGCATCATCATGCTGCAGCCGGTCCCTCATATATCGAGGGAGAATCTGCCTGTGTATGAGCCTTTAGTCCTCAGGAAGATAAGTCACATACAGTATTTAAATGCAGTTGTTTGCCTGGGATGTTCAGCATTAGTTGCAATATCTCTTTAGAACTCGGAAACTGTTGAATGTGGCTTGACTTCAGAATAATTGCTGGTAGGGGAGAGCCATCCCATAGTATCACATGACCCTGCTCTTACTTGAGATTCAACAAAAAGCTATATAGAAAGATCCTAAATACATTGTAAAGAAAGAGATAAAGTAACTATTATCTGAACGTCTGCTACTGTTCTCTGTCTTCGTATTCCTCCTTCACCTCGCTAGAACAAGGCAAAATTCCCCTCCTGAATTTCAGCAGAGATCAGCATGTATCTGCTCTGGCTGTCACTTCTCCCTAACACAAGAGGGGTTCTATGTCTTTATCAAACAGACATAAGCTCCTGCAGGCCATCCTTTTCTTGCCTCCTAATTTTCCAAAGAGCTGGCGTTGCATACAGTAAACTAAAAAAGATAATATTTTTTCTCATACAGAAGCTGCCAGGCTCTTTATGTGCAGTTCTTGACCAGCACGGTTTAAAGGAGAACAAAAAAACCTTTTTAAACCCAAATATTTTATTCTATTCCCCCATCATATTACCAACACATTCTAAAAGAACTTACAAATTTTTATTGTTCCATGTAGGTAATTACCAAATAAATACCTTATGAGTAACTGTGCGCATGTAAAGGCCTCATTTTTAGAATACTGGCTAAACTTGCCCACAGTTGACTAAACAACAATAAATAATTCAAAAAACTATAACATCGGCTTAGATTGCAATGAACTGAACAAGTTAAGGGGTTGTGTAGCAGTTTAGTTCTATAGAAGGGGTGGAGATGTATCTGTAAAGCCACACAGTGTGTTTAGTATGCATGTTGACCAAATGGATCTTAGAAAGCTGCCCATAATAGATTGATATGGTGGCTAGCTAGAAGTCTAGCAATGCAGAACCAAAAAACGTAATAATTGGTTGAGTACAACTCTGAGCAGTGATCACACAGTGGCCAGAGGGACCATTAAGTGGTGGTGTATAGAACCTGGTGAAAATTCACAGGGTAAAATAAACTGATAAATGGGTCAGTATGAGGAGTGATTGATGAAGTTGGGTGTAGGTGTGCAGCTCCTGATATGGTGGGGGAGTTTGGCCCGTTGTAAAACACAGTAATAAGGGCCTGTGGATAACGCCCTCTCCCTGCTAAATCACCCAATAACTAAATCCGATACCGAAAGTGACGTCACTGTTTCTGGCCAATTCAAAAAAGGTTCATTTTGGAAATTGCAATCCACACCAGAGCATGACAATGTGGTTCCATGCACTGCTCTATGGTGCAGTTCTGTACATTTAAAATCTGCACAATAAACAAATATAAGGCCACTCCAAAGCAATTTGCTTAGCCCGTCCCCAAAGCAGGTGGTGTTCCTTGCAACATACTTAAATGATACAAGAGCATGATTTACAAAAAAAAAAAAAAAAAGCAAATATTCATAAAATGAATCCAATCATCACGAAACCTTATTCACTCCCATTTTCTGGTACATTGTCATTCTGAGCGGCAGGTGTGAAGGTGGTGAATGGCTGTTAAAGCCAATAATTTGGCACTTGTAAAGGTATAAAAGCAATCTAGATGAGAGAGTTTTGCTATAAATGTGTGTGAACATAACTGGAACTTGGTTTACCTTTTGCAGAATGAGAGATTGAAATGCTAAGGACAGAGAATCAATTTACAGAAAGCTCAAATGAATCTGGCCACAATAAAGTATAAATGTGGACAATCTGCTGATTGATATTCCTGCCCATCCAGTCCTGAGATTTACACAGTTCTTTTACACTTTACAGTCAAGTGACTGACACCACTTACAGCTAAGGAATATTATGGAGTCATGTGCTGGCTACAGCCTGTTCATTGGACAGTAAAAGTGCAGAAGGAAATAGATGAGGTCAACCTCTTATCAGTATCTGCATGTTCTTTTTCAAGATATTTGCATGCAGAACACCTGACCTGGTCCACCATCTTCCATTCTGAATATCTGAGGTAGCAATGCAGATTTAGACACTTAAGCATGTTACAGACGGCTCATATTTCAAGCCGTCCGATGTATCCTGCAGCAGCGTGATGACATCATCACGCTGCTGTCAGATATCGCCGGAGCCAGGGAGACGGATCTGCTCTCCCCCCGGCTCAGCTGAAGCTTTGCCTGGAGACCAGCAGTCTTTATATAGCTGTTTTCGAGCGGGACAAATTGATTGATTGATTTGTCCCGCTCGAAAACAGCGATAGTGGCAAATTATATGAGCCAGATAGATGGCCTTGAGCGCGCACCGCGCTCGAAGCAGCCATCAATCTGGCCAATATCTGCAGGTCTGTACCCTACTTTACAGTTGTTGTATATAATTAAAATGTATACAATACTTTTATATTGAAAATATGGTTGGATAACATATCTGTCTAGAATGTAGAAGTTAAGGCCCCCATACACGTTTAGATTTTTTATTCAATCAACTTAAAGTGGACCTACCACCAGAAATCTATGTTTTTATGAATGGCACTAGAATTGCCAATAATAGGGAGGAATGCAGTAAAAAAAACTCCAAAACTTTCCTGTAATGACCATTTTCACAAGATTACCACACAGCTCCCCTCATTTCCTGGTTCGCTGAAGGCAACACATGATACTGGGGGTGCAATATCGCGGATGGCCACTAGAGGTGGTCGAATTTTTTTCAAGAAATTCAACGATTTTGAGTTAATTGCAAAGCCCCTGAACATGGTATCAAACTTGCTGGAGATGTAGAAAAGGGTTGGGGGAACATTTGAAAGAAAAAAGTATGTCTCTAATAGTTTTTGCACAAATTAAGTCAAGTCAAAATGTCGAAAATTCGACTTTAGTTATGAACTTCATTTATTCAAAAACTATTTGTGTTAGAGACATACTTTTTTCTTTCAAATGTTCCCCCAATCCTTCTCTATATCAGCAGCAGGATTGGTGATGATACCATGTTCAGGGGCTTTGCCATCAGCTCTGAAAGTTAGCAAGTCGAAAAATTCGACCATCTCTAGTGGCCACTGGGGGCGTTCAGTGATCTTCTATGGGGATTTTCAAAGCAGATCACTGCTTCCTGTGACATGTTGCCTATTTCTGCCTCAAATGAACCAGGAAGTGAGAAGAGCTGCCGAATTATGTTCTTAAATTGCTCATTACAGGTAAGTTTTTTTTTCCACTGCATCCCTCCCTATTATTGGCACTTCTAGTGTCATTCATGAAAACATAGATTCCTGGTGGTAGGTCTGTTTTAATTCAATCAATTTCTTTTGTTGATTGATTGAGAATCTATGGCAGCCCGTATGGATAGATCGACCTAAAACTATCAAAATTGGGAACATTTTCGAAAAATTATCGGAAATGGTGGAAATTTTTCATCAGTTGTATTGAAATTCAATTCCGCTTTCAGTCGATCGAAAAAAATTTGATCAAAAATCTGTTACTACATTTGGCATAGATAACAATAAGTCACTGATTTTCCTGATCCAAAAAAAATTTTCTTTTTAAGTTGATTGAAAGTAAAATCTAGACATGTATGGGGGCCTTTAGTCTGATCACTGGAATCTGTGTAATGCGAATATAAAGGAAGATAAATATTGTCTGACTACAGCCAATAAAAGCCATACCACCACTACCTACTACTGTATTCACTTCATAAACATATTTATACATTAGACTTGAGAAGTCTTTTGCTGTGAAGGTAATTAGTATTCTACAGAATGATGGTATGTTACAATGACCCAGATCCATTGAGTGGGATTGCACAGAGTTTTGTTAGTGATTTGGCTGAGGGACCCTTTCATATATATAGATCTATATATATAGTTGTGTACCAACTATTAATAACCATGTCCTATCTGATAGCAGCATCTGTTCATGCACTGGTTCAGAGGAAGAATGATGACAATAATTAGGCAGATTTTGAAACATAATAGAGTGCAATGGTGTGCGGTAACCCACAGCAACCAATAGAAATGTGTTTTCTACCATTTACAGTACACTAACGTAATCACATTCAAATCAAATTATATATATATATCTTCTTAAAAATTGGAGTGTAATTTATATTTTTTTCTCTTTAAGATATAAGATTTGGGATAGGGGGGAGAAACACCAACATATCAATCAATATTCAGTAACCTAATGTATCTATGTGTATTACAGTCTCCCCAAAAATAAAGATTGAAATTTAGCTCCAGGCTCCTTGCTCCCCTTGTGCCAGCAGTAATCCCTAATTGTGGAGTGGAGATACAACACAATATAACACACAGGTACAGGTAATGACACAGGAGGAGTAGAGCAGTGTTTTTGCCTGGTGTGCCGTGGGTTTTTGACCCCACCCTCAGCCCTCCTATCTAGCTGCCTCTTATAGTAGAAGTCTTATACTATAGGAGGCAGCTAGATAGGAGGGCTAAGCAACCGCATCCTTACAGAGCCGGTCCGTGTATATCGGCTGTATAAGTCTTATGCTGTTATACACGGCTTAGCAACACGTGTCCCCACAGAACAGGGGCTGTGTTTTTGCTCTGCTGGTACGCATCTGCGTTCCAGCGGGGCACCTGCTGATGACGTACTTCCGGCGGGGACCAGAAGTGCGCCGCGATTATGCGTATCGTCGGTGCCCTACGATTTTTTTCATGAAACAAGTGTGCCTTTGCCCAAAAAAGGTTGAAAAAACACTGGAGTAGAGGACCCTGCCCAGTCAGGCTTACAATCTAATAGGTTGGGGAACAAGGTATACAATAGGTGGGGATGGGACTGGCATGGTGGTGATGTTAGAAATGAGAAGATGGGTAGGAGAGGCTGGAGAGGTGGGTTTTTAGAGCTTTTTTGAAGGTGGGAAAAGTAGGAGCAAGTCTGATGGGACGAGGGAGTTCCAGAGAGTAGGAGCGGCCCTAGAGAAGTCTTGGAGCCACGCATGTGATG
>CM070042.1:15721377-15773875 GCA_036250615.1 Ptychadena robeensis
TAGGGGAATGGTAATGGATATATTATGTTTACTAATGTTTATGTGTGTATGCTGTGTCTGTGATGTGCGTTGTTTGTCTGAGTTTTGTATGTGTTTTGTGTATTTGTGTGTATGTATGTTTGTGTGTGCACATGTGTTTATGTTGTGTATGCGTTGTGTGTGTGTAGGTTCATGTTTGTATGCCTGTGTTAATTTTTCTTTTTAACTATTTTCAGATCTATAGTCCGGCCCTCTTTACTATTTGTACTGAAATGTAATTTATATAAATTGATTTAACTGCAAGTCACTGTCGTAGAATATCTGACCACTCTTTCCAAAAATGTTAGCTGCTTGGTTGATGTAGTAGGGTGCCAATACAAACGCACACTCTCTTTTATAAACAGAAATTTTGAAAGGAGTTAGTGAAAACATGATTTGGGCATTATTCAGAAAACTCTGATCTTATCAAAGAGAATCATTAATCATCAGAGAAAAACTGTAATTTTTTAGGCCAGTATTGGTGACTTGTCCAGCTGCAACTGTTTATCCGAGCCTTCTCTCCGCACCTATCACCGCTATGTGACATATCCATCTTATGGCTTGTAGGTTTATGTATTTGTGATGGAAAGGAACATCACCCCTCAAGGGAGTGCAGAATTGAAAATGTCAATCTTTATTATAGCTGCACCTAAAAGTAGTGGCCTGCGTGTATGAAAGTGTCATGTCTTATGACCCAAACTTTCTGTACCGAGACACATAGACACATACAAAGTATTGTACTACACCCCATACATCATTATCCTTACACTGATACAGTATGGCAGTAAAGGACAGCCATAATGGATCTATGTGTATGGCAGATAGCAAATATTGGATGATACATGCAAACAGGAAGCTGTAATGTGCCACTTAAAGGGTCACTCCACTGCATCTACAAAACAGTATTCAGCTTATTGTTTCAGGATCTGCATACCTGCTAAGGATATGAGGAAACTCAACCAACTTTATCTGGTGGAATTTATTTGTGAGGTGACATAGTAGTAACAGTTTAAAAAAGCTTGTTCCCACCACATGTGCCCCCCCCCCCCACCCCCATTTACGATGCGCCAACCATGTGGAAAAGACACAACATTTAAATTAATGGCATCCACTTATGTGTTATCAAAGCGGCCGCACGTTGAATGTGTAAAAGACGGGCCCAAAAAACATAGGACACTGTTTTTCCTATTCAAATATAATAATGTAGCAATGTGCCCTTAACCACTGGTAATCAGCCCACAAACCATGGGCAAACAGCGGGCAACAAGTCTTAAGGCTCAACACCAGAAATCCACAAGTCTTTCTGCAGCCTGTAGTAAGTGGACCCGCATGGCCCTTCCATATCTTTACTCTATGCATAGATCATATGCAGCCAAGTAAGGATGTCTTCCCTACTTCTGTAAGTGGAAAGGCAATAATGGGTTCAATCTTATTTTAATTTGAGGCTTAGTGTCCACTGCAGTTTTCTGACAATGAGCAAAAAACACAACTTTTGCATGTTTGGGACACCTCCAACGATTGTCATCACCATGGTTTACTGGTGACATGTCGCGGTTTATTTGCGGTGAGTTATATTGCAACACGCCACAAGTAAACTGTGGCGGCACATCTAGGAGGTTTACTAACATCCCCTACAGAGCCCTTAACTTATAAAAAGACTAAAGGTGGCCATACATGGTTTGATTTGGTATCTGATCATACTATGGGGCTTGCACAAATTTGTTAGGAAGGAAATTGCTTGCTTTTGAATCGATCACACTGTGTGGTGGTAAGGTCCACTAACGTCAAGTCAATAACTCGATTTCACAAGTTGATGAAATTGGAGAACGATCCACTGCATATCCCACAGTTCACTACACTTCTACAAGGTAATATCTATGTGTAAGAAAAAGAGATTTTGCTCTTACAAACATGATTTACCGTATATTTTCTTGAAGCCTATTAGGGTCCCCATACACCTTTAGATTTCTCTGGCAGATTTCCTTTAGATCTCCTTTTGTTTTACCAAAACCATGTAATAAGAGGGACTTTCTAAACCATCAGGTCTACCTGTGTTCAATCACAGAGGACCCTATACAACATAGTTGTTGGTAGATCTAAAGGATATCTGACAGAGAGATCTAAAGGTGTATGGGCAGCTTTAGGTTAGGAGTTTATTAAAATTATTATTTATGTAATTTTTTTTGTTGTGAGGCATTAGAGAAGGGCTATGTTTCGGGTGAATATATCTCATATTTTTAGTGCTAGTCCACCAAGCACCAGCATAAATTCAGGAAAAAAACGCCATCTGAGCAATTCACATCAGACTGCACTAAGAAAAGCTCAAGTAGCTCCCTGCCCAATACTTACAGGGCTCATTTTACTATGGGAAAAAATTGTATCTCAATAGAACCATGACTGACAAAACTGACAAGTGTAGCCAAATGCACGTGGGGCTCAAATAGTCTTAAAAAATAAGCTGGTCTGTAAAGGAGAAGAACTGTGAAACGGCCATTGTGGTCTACAAGTCAAAGTTAGAACTGGTAGACAACTAGTGGGCTCAGAAGGCATTCTTACATGGCAAAATATATGTAACAGTTTACTTTTTCGCTCCTAGTGACACATCTCAACATTCAAAATTTGCATTAAGAATCAAAATATTTGCTAACAGGTTAGGGTGGGTATTTATATAAAAATATATTTTTGTTTTCCTGAAAAAGGTATTAACCTCCCTAGCGCTCTGCTAAGGTCCAGATTTCTGTACCAAAAGCGCACCATAGACTCTAATGGAATTTTTTTTGTGTTGTCGGCCTGTAACTTCCAAAAATCTGTCCGTACAAGGGTCTCAAATACATCCTGACTATAATAATGCTTGAAACACACAATTATTATTAAAAAAGTACATAATTTTTTTTATAAAATTTATCATTTGAATGCTAAAATCCCTGGAATACTTATTTGGTGAAAGATTTCAAAACAGTATTTATGTTTGTTTATAATAACATTTTTATTACAATTGGAAATGTGTTTTGTTTAACTTTGAATTATATTGGATGTGGTTATCACTGTATCCAATACAATGGCAATTGGCACACTCTGAAAGGGTTAACTTCAAATAGCACATCTGGAAATGACACTGGGGGTGATTTTACAGATGTGCTCTTTGAAGATAGCCCAATTTGAACCCCCTCCCAGGGGCCGTGGGATATTCATATGCAAATTGGGCTGGGAGAGGGAGGGGTTACATTGGCCAGCTTAGAGCATCCCCTGGCACCAGAACAGAACAGTAAGTATATGCTGATGCCGGGGATCTGAGCTTAGCTGGACGGCTCTATCTCGTCAACTGCAATACTGACAAGAAAGTGCAGGACGAGATGGTGCCGTCAGAAGCGCTAGGGGGATTAAACAATATTTTAGTTTGATCATAAAAAAAAGTTGAATTCGCAGAACTCCAAACATGCAGATGGTTAAAAAAATATTTATAAATGTCAAACCAATTTGCATTAATAGCTAATTTAGGGCTTGTTTCCACTCATGCGGCCAGCGGCGGCACGATTGCCGGCGCTAAGAACCGCATCTCATGTTGTTTTTAGCTGCGGCCATTCACCTTTATGGATGTGTTCAGGGGTGGGTGGCCGCGGATGGGTGCAGCCCGCAGTCAAAAATGGCGAGCCAAGTTTTTAGGTCTGGACCGCAGCGCTAGTCCCCCCCCCCCCCAAGGGGACTAGCTCATTGAACAACTTGGGTACGGTTATATCCGCCCCGTGGGTAACCGCAGGGGCCGCATTAGTGGAAACAAGCCCTTAAATGGATGGTTGTAAACCATGTCATGGGAGTGAAATCTAAACCCACTTCCCTTATGGATTGTGTTGCAGATCCCTAAACCAACAGACCATGTAAGAAAGTGCAGTTTTTCTTGGACCCCTATCTAGAAAACTATCATATATTAAATATACAAATAAATCTGTAAAAAAGTTACAGTATCTGAATACATAGGAGATAAGAGCTTCTAGCACAGGATAAAATAAAAAATATCTAAAATGGAGACATGAGCCACATTTTCAGTACAGGAGATATAGGTAGAACCAAAGTTTTCATTGCGGTCCATAGATTTCTGTTATGGTGACAACTGCTACACTAGGGGTAAGGCTCCACTTGAGCGAATGCGGCACGTTTTTTTTATCCCTGCCCAAACCGCTCCCATTGCCTCCAATGTGCCTAGCTCCCCTGCTGCGGATTGCCCACGTCCTTTTTCTTTACCGTGGCCATACTGCACTGCTCCAAATCTGTGGCTCAAACGTGCGCAATTAAAATCAGTCAATAGACTATCAATGGAAAAAACAAGACCATGGCAAAAACCCGCGGGCAAACAGTGGCTGATCCACACAGGAAAAAACAAGCTTTCCGCAAGTTTTTCGTGTGATCCGTGCCCATAATCAGTTCGATATTTCCATTCCAAAGAAATCGAACATAAAAATTGATTAAGCAGTGATCTGACATGTCGGTAAATTTAAGTCGAGTGTGTGGTTATACAATTGATGTTAGACTGGCGATCAATATTTAAATCACACAATAAAATCTAAGATCGATTATGCAAACTTCGACCCATGTATGGCTAGCTTAACTCTTGTCAAGATGTCTAAGGACTATCGATTTAGTGCAGTTACAGAGTTGAAAAAAAGCATGTGTTTTCTGTCCAGTTTCCCCGCCGTGCATTCCTGGTTTGCCCGCGGGTTTTCAGCATGTTTTTTTCCCTTTAATGTAGTCCATTGACAATCTATTGACTGTCAATGGGCTAAAACCCGCAGAAAATCGCTGTAGATTCCCGTTCATTGAATTGAATTTGAGCCGCGGATTGCCCGCGGTGCAGTGCACACAATTAGGGCAATCCGCGGCAGTAGAGTCTGGCTCAATGGGGGTAATGGGAGCGGTTTGGCTGTGGCTGAAATACAGCATCCGCTGTGTGTTGCAGGCCCCTTTAAAATATTGGATCCAGGTATTATATTCTCATTTTCAAACCGTTGCAGAAGTTTGTAACAAATTCTGACTGTGTGTTTAAATGTTTGTTTTCATTCAAAATGCTGAATGAGCAGATTCTGACATAAACGGTTTGTTGATCATTGCAGAATTTTAGCTTTACATTTTTCCCAGAATAAAACAGCTCGTCGACATGGACACCCTGTGTTATTACATTTATTGCGCGTAGGAAGAGTAGGCATGCTAGCTGTACTAAATCAGCAACATTGGGAGATCAGAAGTAATTCAGCAGGGTTTGGTTCTCTATTGGCATGATTAGCAGAAATGATCTTTTACTACCTCCAAACACACCTTTTTCCTGAAGACTTCTGGACAGTCATCATGATGACTTTGGGTCTTCTCTCTTTATTATTATTATATATGTATATTGCAGCACTGCGCTGTACAATACATTAGAGAGGAGATACAACACAATGTGATGATGTTATGAGTAGCGATGTCATTAGTAGGTCACTGGAGAATCGGAGGGGGCGGTTAGGGGTATATTTATTTACCAGGTTGGAAATGTAAGGAAGGCAGGAGGTGTGGAGTGATTTAAAGACAAGGAACAAAACTTTGAATTTGGAAGCCATTAAAGAAATTTGCAGAGAGGAGCAGCAGATGAGGAGCGGTTAGAGGAGTAGATGAGTCTAGCAGCAGCATTCATGATGGACTGAAGAAGTGATAGTCTAGTTAGAGGAAGACCAGAGAGGATGATGTTGCAGTAGTCCAGGCGAGAGATGATGAAAGCGTATACCAGGACTTTGGTGATCTCTGGGGATAGGTAGGGGTGGATCTTGGAGATGTTTCAGAAATGGAAGTGTCAGCATCTTGCAATGTTTTGTATGTGGGGAGTAAAGGAGAGTGCAGAGTTGAAGGTGACACGAAGGCAGCGAGCTTGAGAAATAGGGGAGATAACAATGTTATTTACTGTAAGTAAGATGTTGGGGGGAGACTAGGTAGATAATGGGGGAAAGATGATTCTTTTTTGCTCAGGTTGAGTTTAAGGAATCTGTCAGCCATCCATGAAGAGATGGCCAATAGGCACTGAGAGATGTTATCTAGGACAGAGGGAGTAAAGGCCAGGGTAAATAGGTAAATGTGGGTGTCATCAGCATATAAATGGTATTTCAGACCAAAGGATGAGATAAGTTTGCCAAGGGAGGAGGTGTAAAGGGAAAAAAGGACTGGGCCAAGGACTGAGCCTTGTGGGACACCGAAAGGGAGGGGTGTGTGAGTGCAGGAGTCATTGAAAGAAGTTTTGAAAGAGCGGTCTGTCAGGTAAGAGGAGAAACAGGAAAGTGCAGAGTCACAAATGTCAATAGAGTGCAAGGTCTGTAGAAGAAGAGAGTGATCTACAGTGTTAAAGGCAGAGGAGAGATCCAGCAGAAGAAGCAAAGAATAGTTGCCAGGGCCTTGGCAGTGAGCATATCATTGGCAACTTTAGTGATGGCTGTCTCAGTGGAATGAGAGAATTTCTACCTACAGAGGCAAAGGGCAGTATTTAATACAGAGGTTTGACAACATACTCTCAGCATGGACCATCCAACCTGGTGGTATGTCTATAACAGCCTCTAAGTAATTGCTACTGGGGGCTAAGATGTAGAGAATGAACATTGCATGTGGGAATAGATTTTATTGTGTAAAAAGTCTGGGCAATGTTATATTTAAAAAACCCTGTAATGCCATTTAAAAATGAAGCTGGAAAATCAACTTGAACTCTTATCTATAGTGAAATATTAATTTTAAAATAAGGTGTCCTTTATATGGAGGTCATCTCTTAAGGATAGGTGAGGAGTGATGAGAGAGATCAGAGAGACACTCCTCTTCTATTCTGAAGAAGTGGCTTCTAACTGCCACAAAATGCATAGAAGGGTCCTAATAAATCTTGTCAAAATCCACAATTTTGGGCACCTAAAACCAGTCTTTTTATGGCATTTATCTTATATGACGATTCCCCACCCATATGAGAAAAAACCTACCCTCAGTTACTCCAAACCAGCTAAGAGCATGACCGTCGCCATTTCTCCCCATAGTTCTCCCCACAAGCTTATCAATGATTAAGGTTATCTATAATTCCGCACTTCAGCAGATCAAAGTAAGTAAATAACATACACTTGTTCATGTTATTTGAACAATAATCACAATATACTTTAGGATTGCTCTTGTATATCACTTTTTTCCAAAAACCATTGAATTTTCTTTCCCCAGAGACGGTCTGAGGACACGCTGTGCCAATTTCCCATTTAACTTACCATAAGAAGACAAATCATCTGTCAATCTAACATGGATTGATTATACTACCACAATGTGGTCAAATCAAATCAGATGGATTCCTTTCCAAAGTCCTGTGCGCATGCTCCATAGTACCGTCAGATACAAAAAAGATCCAAATACCAAAAAAAACTGTCAGATACTTGAAGGATGTACTGAAATTTACCATACTGTCCCATCACTGCTCAATCAATTTTATGATTATTTTAGCCAATCGATTCTTAATGAGCGGAAAAATCATATTATGTATGGCCACCTTTACAGTACAGCATTCCAATCCTGTGGCTAAACATTAAAAACAGAAGCATCGGACTGGTTAGCTCATGTCTCGTTTATCGTGCTCTTGTAGCACATAGCACTGTCTATCCCAGACATGGGCAAACTAAGGCCCGGGGGCCAAAACTGGCCCGTTTAGTCTTTTAATTCAGCCCTTTGCTGCCTTGGTGTCAAGACGCTCCCCCCTCTGCTTGTTCCCTTCCATTAGTAGAGAGAATGTATAGAGGATGATTGTTTGGGTCTCCTGCTAGGCGCCATAGTTTGGCTGCAATAGAATGGTTACGTTTTTTTAACCAAAAGCCTTTATACATTTTTTAAATATATTTTCTTTTTTTTTTTTATTTCCCATATGAGCTACAAGGAATCCTATGCCGGGCAGGCCTTACAGGTATATACGTGCTTGCATTATTAGGTTCAGGTTCTGGAAAATATAAGTCAAACCGATGCAAATTGCATGAATTATGCATGTTAAAATTAGCCTAAACCTATGAGCACAAAATGCATCAAAAACTGTCACATACCACAAGGCATAGATATGAAGATAGGACCCTATGTTGGAGTTACGGAATGATTCCTAATTTATTTTTGGTTATTTTCATTCTGTATTCAGTCAAAATGAACGTACCACAAGCAGCCAATTAAATATAATGCAATTGACAGCTATTAAACATAATAGGACCTATATATAAATGTTACTATTAAAGTGACAGTCAAGGGAAATATTTAGCAGTTTCACATATTAACATCTCTGAACAATTTCTCAACTCATTTTCACCATATTACAGCAAAGATGAAAATAGCCCAATACAATCTGTACATAGACTGGTGATTCATTGACTTTCTAGGCAAATGGTTAGTTACCCATAAAGCATTAATTTAAGTAGGAAAAGCCCAAAAAAATGCTTTTTTAAGATACTTATACAGTGGATAGAAAAAGTCTGCGCACCCCTGGAAAACTGTCAGGTTCTTGTGCTGTACAAAAATGAGACAAGGATAAATAATTTCAGAACTATTTCCACCTTAAATGTGACCTATAAACTGTACAACTCAAATGAAAAGCTGAAATCTTTTAGGTGGAGGGTAGAAAAAATATAAAAATAGCCTCTGCATGACTCTGCCACCACCATGCCACACCACCACCAGTGACACATGGTGGAGACAGCATCATGCTTAGGAGCTGTTGTTCTTCAGTTGGAATTGGGGCCTTAGTTATGAATTATGAACCGTTGAAAATACCAGTCAATATTTGCACAAAACCTTCAGGCTTCTGCTAAAAAGCTGAACATGAAGGGAAACTTCATCTTTCAGCACAAGGACCAAAAGCATACATCCAAAATCCACAGAGGAATGGCTTCACCAGAAGAACATTAGAGTTTTGGAATGGTCCAGCCAGAGCCCAGACCTGAATCCCATTGAAGATCTGTGGGGTGATCTGAAGAGGGCTGTGCACATGAGATGCCCTCGTAATCTGACAGATTGGGAGTGTTTTTGCAAAGAAGTCAAAACGTGCCATGCTGATACTCATACCCAAAAAGACTGAGTGCTGTAATTCAATCAAAAATTTTTAAATGCTTCAACAAAGAATTAGTTGCACACTTATGCAACCACATTATTTTAAATTTTTTCCTTCCCTCCGCCTAAAAGATTCCAATTAGTTTTTTTTTTTCGAGTGGCACGGTTTATAGGTTACATTAAATGTGGAAAACTTTCTGAAATAATGTATAGCACAGGAACCTGAAATTGTAGAAAAGTGTAGACTTTTTATGTCCACTGTATTTATTTATGACTTGTTATCACTTTTTTCAATATCTCTTTTTGAGATGCTTTGGTAAAAATAAAAAGGCTTTTTTTTAATCTTATATGCAGCTGGTGTGTTTATTATTTGGGTTTATGGGGGGGGGGGGGGGGGGGGGGGGGGTGTTAATAGGCCTATGTTTTCACACAACTTTCACTCATGATTCACACATTTTCTCAAGTCTATCTGCTTTTTTTTATCAGCTTTTTTAAGCTGTGGGAATCTTGTGTAGACATAAATAGATAATGCTAAATTTTTGTTTGATTTTTTGTTACTTGACTGGTACTTTTGTTCAACTCCTCCAGTCATATATATAAATTTTTTTGTGAAAAAAAAATGGTTTATAAAGTAAATAAATAACTGTTTTAGGCTATGTTTCCATTGTGTTTGGCTGTCTGCCAAGGTCCCTGCCCTTCTTTCTTTTTTTTAAGTGTAAAAATGTTGTTAATAACATACCCATGTGTTATCAACGCATTCACTCTATATGGGTGCGTCAGCACACCCATACTTACATTAGGTACATTAGGTATTTACTTTGCATTGACATTTACGCAACGCAGCTCAATGCATCCCATCAGCCCATGTGGGTACTGGTTAGTAAATTACAACTGGATGTGTCAACATTTTTGTGTTTGATGTATGTCAAACGCAGGGTTATTGATGCCGTGGAAACAGCCTAATAAAGAAAAAACAAGCTGCAGGCAATTAAATATATGTTTAGTTATTATCATCACTTTAAGCTAGCAACACACGGCTTGATGTTAGCGTACATTTATTATTGTATTTTGTTGATAGTAACGTGTGCGCTACCATAATACAATCGTTGTACAATATCGATGTAAAAAACATCGATTATTGACTAAAGTCGTCAATGCAGTTGATGCCATAAAAACAGTAAACTGTCACTTTCTCCAATACAATTGTTCTATCATGGTACAATTCGACGATTATTTTCCAACTTGTCCGATCCTTTTTCAATCGATGTAATGGCCGTCATCGAACAATTATCGTCGATCCTACCATGTATACGTCCCATGATTTTGGCACAATCAAAGTAAATATTCATCTATTTACATAGATTGTACGCTTACATCGTGCCTTGTGTTCCTAGAGTTGCTGCAGTCTATTTTAAACTGCACAGAAGATAAATGCCTTGAATAGCAATTCATTTGCCATCATTATACAAAAGGTCCGAAATTGATTCAACAAGGTTAACCAATGCGCAGGAGATGGCTGGTTGGTCATTCCATAGCAGAAAAGTGAAGGTGGCCTCTTTTATCTCAAAGGTAACTAACTGCTAGTCATTTAATGCAGATGTGGGTCCATCATTTCAATACTGAGTGATTAGGAGAGTGAAGACTCAGGTCTTCCCCAATGATATCTATTGCTTTATTTACAAAAGCACCTTGCCCCAGGCTCTCTGAGCTATACACAACACCAGCACCTAATTAGTGATTATACAGGTAGCTTCTGGTTTCCAGCACAGAGAAAAGTGACAAGAGGCTGAACCAGAAATACTACAGATACTGCTGCAGCTTGGAAACAGGGACACGTCATTCCAACGGTAGAAATAAAATATACTATTAACAACAGAAAGAAGTAGCTTGCAGCTACACAGGAGAGCAGGGACCACAAGTGCCAGCATGCCCTACCGTACACCGATAGAGGTGTTCGTTTTAGGGAAATATTAGAAGCTATAAACAGAGGCAGCTATCTATCTATATTCTATCTTTTGATCTTTCTGTCTGTCTTTCCTGATTATATAGTGAAAAGGATTGTATTTTATGAAACAGATAGTGATATATTCAAAATTTGATGCAGTCTACTAAGATATTTTTGTATGAGATAAGCCTGAATACACAAGCTCAACATCAAAGAATCCCTAGGAATTACTTGAAAAGCCATCATCCACATATGAAGTGCATCCGTTTCAATAAATCTGCCATTTTATTGACTTTGTATTGTGAGAAGGAGCTGTAAAGCACAACCACTTTGTACCACAACAAAGAAAGAAGCGGATTTTGAATTAGCTGTTTAAAACCTTAATATTCAGTAAAGCCCAAAACCAACTTCTGACCTTCCCCCAAATTACTATTCCTCATCCTCACTCTCTATGGATCTTCTCCCAGTGGTGGGGGTATCACACTTGTGTAGAGAGTACATGGTGTAGTGATTTTGCTTCCTTGGGGTTGGGTTCATATTGTTCCACTTAAGCAGGCCATACACTCTGAGATAAAAATTAGGATCCATTAAAACCGACCAATGATTGCATTTTATCGTCCTGAAATCCGCACATGTCCACATGGTACAACCGATATATTACGATCGTAATTGCCGTTTTTTTACGATCGTAATTTATTGGACATGTTCAAAAATTTTAATAGGTCTGGCAACATCGGGAAACTTCATACTGTTTTCATAGTGTTTACCGACCAATTACTGCCGAGGCTTCCCCTTTAAAAAAAAAATACATCACAATGGGCGATATAAACGGCGATTAATTTCGATGACATCCTCGTAAAAAAAAATAATACGATCCTAAATTGTATTTTCAATGTGGTAGCTTTTTTGCCGAATATTACGATCCAAACCGATACCGCCGTCGGGATACATTGGTCTGTTTTAATGGATCCTAATTTTTATCTCAGAGTGTATGGCTAGCATAAGATACAATTACTGACCTATATCAAGGTAACTGGGTTTTTCTCCACAAAAGGAGCTGAGACTTGAGTCATGGATCCTGATAAGGTAGGAGACACTGTGCTTCTGGCGCAGCGTTATACCAGGGGCACACAAGGAGTTTAGGGCCCAGACCTGCGACTTGTGTTCATGCCAACAAGCCAGGAGGCTTGGCATTTTCAGTGGACTTTATGGAATTTCTGCTATTAACCCCTGCAAGTGTATTTACTTTGGACCTTTTGGTTAAAGAGAAGCAGATTATGTGGACTGATATCATTGTGAGCACCCTTTTGAGCCTGAATCTCTACAATACATTAAACATACATGGATGTGACAAAAATAAGCCTTAGTACTTTGTTATCATATAATAATAGGCTTTCATGCCCAGGTTATGCTTCATGAAATATTGTATAATGGAAATGGAACGGAAAATGAAGCTTTGTCTTCAAGAAGACTCTGATCATCTGCTCGTATTCACGCCCAGTGCCCATTCAATATGGCATTTCCAGCCCAGATCCCATTCTGTGTAATAATATTTTTTAATAAAATGATCAGATCATTGACTTTTGACAGAAATCAGGTTGATTAATTAAACGTCAGTGTCACATGCCTAGTTGTCTGAGGTACCGTTTGTGACACAAAACAGAGAGCAGACAAGAGAACATTCTGTGAGAGATGGCAACTTTGCCCTTCATTGCTATAGAAATGTTACCAAAAGGAATGTGTAAATGTGTTAATAAACCATAGCAGAGGTCATATCTTTTTCTTTTAAAAGCCTTATGTGAACTAGACTTACTGTGAAGATTGTGGTTATTGGGTTAAAGGATATTAGTGCTGTTTAAAAATTCACTATTTGCAGCATATTGCTTTGTGTTATCCCCTTACCACAGGACCAATGGTGGGATTCCTTCCTGCTCATGCATTGGCCCTGTCCTGTGTCACTATTGAAGCTCCGCGCTTGCTGGGAGATAGGTGTGTAAATATATGGCTTACAATAGGCTTACATGACATTAAAGTCCAACTATGGGCAAAACAAAAAAAAATACATATATGATTCGCTGCAACTGTACATTCATGGACGATCTCATGTAATCCCAGTAATGTCTGGCACACAAAGGGTGCCCACCGATCCTCTGAGTGACCAGCTGCAGCGTGATGACGTAATCAAGCTGCAGTCAGTCCCTCAGTGGTCGCAACCAGCCAGCAGAAGCAACAGTAGGTGTCTGCTGGTCAGCTTTCGGGTTTTGGCCCGATAGACCGGTACTGGGGTCGTTTTTTAACCCCCGTAGCAGACTACAATGTACTCTCCTTGAAATTCCCGCCCCTCCCCCGCCTCTGTCCATGTCGCCAGCATCATTTTGGAAAGTGGGCTGGAAGACCGATGTCTCTCCATTAATATGGAGGTCTATGGCAGCCCCCCCCCCCTCTGCCCTGATGCGATTGGGGCGGTCCCGGAAACCCGGAAATGCTGCGGCGATATAGAGAATCGCCGAAGCATTCTGGTAAAATGTAGCCGTCATGCGATCCTGTATCAAACATACTCCGGACAAACTGGCTTCGCCACGACCGATAGGGAGGATAAACGACCCCCAAGCACTGACACAAGCTTGCATAAAATAAGTTCAAAGTCTAAAATTTTACTTCAACTTTGAACTTATTTTATGCAAACACTAATTGTGTTAGAGCTTTATAATACTTTCTTGTTTTGTAGTACTGGATCCATCACTACATCTCCAGCAAGTTTGGTTATGATATCATGCTCAGGGGCTTTTAACTCAGTTTGTTCAAGTTGAACTAGTCAAATAAAAAAAAAATCATCCTCTAAAGAATTCTATCACAGAAATTGTTGGTTTATGCTTAAAATGGTTAACAGAATTTCATACTATATGTGCTGGCAACGTACGAGTTATGCGCTGTGCATAGCCCAGTATATACAGAATACGTTATTGGATGCTCTGAATTAGCGCTGTGCATAGCCCAGTATGTGTTATTGGATGTGCTGAAAAGGTGTGTGTAAAATGCGTGCAGCACCGCACAATGCAACACATACTAGTGTGAAAGATAACCAGTGTAACATGCCCTATTGGCAATGCAGCACTTGTAGTGTGAAAGAGACTTTGTAGGTCACTGATGTAAATTCCATCTAAATTTATGATTTAACACAAAGCTTTTAATAGTCTGATGGTGCTGTTCTCCAAGGCTGGCTACATTGTCCATCAACAAAATGTCCCTGAACTCAGATCTACATTTGTTATAGGAAACGTCTAGAACTACGTGATTACTAGTTCTGATATAGCTGAAGAATTCAATAGGAATATCACTGAGATTCTGTGAACTGGCTGTGTTTCTATTTCCCATGTGTATCAGGTCATTCATAAAGAGTTTCCCTCCTTTGTGTAAATAGCAGCTTCTGTACTTTTACTGGAAACCAAACGAGCAATGGATGTACATTTAATGCACTTGTCTTTCATCTTATCTGCTTATCCATACTAATCACCAAGGTCTTAGCTGATCTTATCCATAAAAATTAAAATGAAAAAAAAATTCTACTATGATTAATTACAAAGTAAATCTTTTAACACTTTCCATATAATCAGTAGTGATTCTACAACAATGCCCAGCAAAATATAACCATCACACCCATTAAGTGTATCCTTACAGAGCTGATGTAGCTTTTCTAAAGGGGTCAAACTTGTATATTTTGTTTTCCAGAAGTATTTTGATCCCCTTTATCTTACTATGGAATTTTGGTGTAGGTGGGCCTAGATATGGGTCTACGCTTGAGTAAGGTTTGGGAGCATGTTAATTCCGCTCCAACAGCTGCTTATTGGGTAATTAGCCAGTTTTTAAATACCATGTCTCAAACTGAAGCGCCCCATACACCTTTAGATCACTCAATAATTTCCTTTTGATCTACCAGCAACTATGTAGTATAGTAGCCTCCGTGATTGAATACATACGGATTGGAAGATTTAAGCAGGGTACACACATGAACATATGGGCCAGATCGATGGCTGCTTCGAGTGCCGTGCGCACTCATGGCCATCTACCTGGCCCATATCATATGTGGCCATCCCAGTTTTCGGACTCGATATGGGCCAGATAGATGGGCGTGAGCGCGCACGGGATAACGGACATGACCGTTACTCACGGCCGATGTCCGTTGCTTTGCATGGAGATCGCTGGTCTCCATGCAAAGCATCGGCTGAGTTGTCTCTCTGGCCCCTCCGATATCTAACAGCAGTGTGATGACGTCATCACGCTGCTGCAGGGAACATCGGGCGGCTTAAATATCGAGTTATTAATATGTTCCCTGTTTTAGAAAGTTCCTCATATTACATGGTTTTGGTCAAACAAATGTTGATTGCACAGAAATTGCATGGTAAGATTTGAAGGTGTATTGGGGCCTTCAGACCTCCTTGGAGACCAACTGTGGAATGATGTATCAGAATTTCTCGAACTTTTCTTTAATCCTCATTTCCATTCATCAGCCATTGTTTTGCACAGACTGGTTCCAAAATTCATTCTTAAAGCAACATCCTAATTGTGCTTTAACCAAGAATCTGATGTAACAGCGTTTTCTGCTGTGGATTGTAGTCCTTACCAACTGGATGCAGGACAAGATATCCTTCAATCCCATCAATCTTTAACAAGAATATTTATTACGTTTATTTATGAGCTCAGTTCATGCTCTTGGAGGTCAATGTGCTTCAATAATGAGTTCATTCTGGACAATTGGTCTGTCAGAAAGCCTATGTCATCCAAAAGTTTCCTGTTGTGACTAAATATGTAGATGGAAATCTCTCAGAGGAAAAGTAGCCAAAAAAAAACCACCCCAAATTTTTTTTACCATTTTTTTTTATCTATCAGGACATTAGGAAATATGTAGTGTTATCTCATCTTTGTATATATTTATACACACACGTAAAAGTCTACATGTAGTTTACTAGATTAATTTAGTTCCCTTATTAGATAACAACGTCCACATTTTAGTACATTCACTGAGCTATAACCCAGGTTTCCTAAAATAGATCTAAGTAGAAAGAAGAGTAAGTATCAACACAGATGCAGGGCGGAACAAACCGGCGAGCACCAGGCAGACACAAAATTGTCCTCTGAAAAAACAGAGGCTAGGGGACTTTAACGGTCATACAAAAAAGGTGGTACACAGTAAATAAGTTAAAAATTTTATTTTTTATATATATATCGGAATTCACAGTCCATAAATCACATGCAGCGCTGGGTGTGACATCGACAAGCCAATGCACTATTCCGGGATCACGTCTAAGACCAGCTCAGCCACTCATCTGAGGTTTGCCGCAGAGCCTAAGATGTTAATGGCCAGGGAGCACCCCGACGTACGTTTCGTCTCTTCATCAGGGGGTGTATGCAATGAGGCAGAGAATGGTTAAGGTAAAGTCGTCACGTGACCAAAACTCAAGGTAACATCGGAGAACGGGGAACCCCTGGACCAGACCCCAGAGCCCAATGTTTAGGTGGGAAACATGATATAGTAGTCAAGGTTCAATTTAATCAGGGTATATAGAAGTAGTGAGTAGAAGGTCGTCCAGTATCCTCCCCAGTCAGCCGTTGTATGTCAGAGAGGGATAGGGTGGTGGTCCATTTAAGTTCCCTGCCGCGATGATATATATAAAAAATGCCATTTTTAACTTATTTACTGTGTACCACCTTTTTTGTATGACCGTTAAAGTCCCCTAGCCTCTGTTTTTTCAGAGGACAATTTTGTGTCTGCCTGGTGCTCGCCAGTTTGTTCCGCCCTGCATCTGTGTTGATACTTACTCTTCTATGTTATTTTGGGATGTTGGTCTATTCTCTGGTGAAAGGGAATCTATTTTTCTTATATAAAATAGACCTAAGGTCGGCATTATTGTTGCAAACTGAGGAAAGTGATGGAGATGTTCACTTTTTTTAGGTTTCCCTCCTTCTTTTTGCGAGTGAATTTTAACCCTTCCTGGAGATTTCATTGACTTCTTTGCTTTTCATTATTTCCTGGCCTTCTCCCCGCTTCCTTTTCTTATTGGATTGTTGACAAATACCGTTGATAGGATTGGAAGTATTTCTCAAGGGAGCAAGCAAGATAAATTAAAGAGTTATTAGCAGAAGGCCTGGATACCGGAGGGTATCACCAATGCCAGTTAGATGCTCGGCAAGAGCTCTAAGTCGGTTCCTGCAGGGTGGAGAGTAAGCAATTCATTTCTCGTCTTATTCAATTACAATGATTTCACTTACAATAGAAGAGTACACCTGTCACCTAATAGAATACTCCTAGCACTGACCGCAAAATGTTTGTGTGGGATAAGCTACATGGAATACAAATTATTTATTACCAACTGTTATCTGTTCTGTTTAACTCCTGTAACAAATTTTTGACTCCAGTTCAGAATTTCAACACCAAATTTATTGATATATATGTTTTATCCAGACAGGAGCATGACACTACATGTGTCAAAGGTAAAGCTGGCCTTAGGCGGTTACATTTGCGGACGATTTTGCCGCCGATCGACCACCGTGCCATGGTCAATCTGACGCAAAATAGTCCACAAATGTAATGCTTAAATTTGTAAAGGTAAGGTAAATTTGGCTATGAATCGGCCGGGGAGTCGATCTAAGTATTTACAGACATGTCCGTAAATTTTAGAACAATTGCATTACTTTGGATCCAGAGTAAATGTCGGCAAACAACAGGTGTGTGGCCAATTCTGGGCATGACTGGCCATGGGTGATGACGTCATCAGGCACAGTCGATCTGCCGGCATATCGAAGAAAAAACAGAATGTCTATGGCCGGCTTAAGTAATTCAGTAGTGTCACAGTGTTACTGAACACACAAGAGGCTGCTCTTTCCTTGCTGTCAGCAAGTCTTGATACCTAAATGCTGGAAATGATTGCTATGTTACCTATATATACATTGTATATGCTGTAGGTTAGCTGTTAATAAAGACCATGTTCTATTTAATTTGTTAATTTGTTGATGTGGATTTTTTTGTTACCTTCTTTTTTCATTACATACCATATATATACAATATATCATGTATACAATGAGCCTTAAAACCACTAGCAATGTAAAATAGTTTGAACTTTAAAAGACTATTGGTATATATATTTTTTTATAATTACAAAATGAATAAATCTGGGCCACATGTAATTGACAATTACAATGACAATTGACAAAGACCACAAATAGTAATTATACAAAATGGACCAAACCATTTTTAAAGCAGTTACATTTTTGGCCAATAAAAAAGGAAGCGGTCTGAAACCAGATAAAAATTTACCAGATTTCATAGCAATGTAAATTTATCTTTCAAATCTAATTTAATTTTTATTGTACTATAGCTATATTTCTATTTATCTGTCTTTTCTATACTATCTATAAATGTATTTTTAACAGGGAGACACAATCTTATGGTGTAGTCCGAAAAAAGATAGAATATAATCATTTATAAAGCAGAGCATGTTTTGTACTAAATAGCTTTAGGTATGGTCTATTACTTTTTATATTGCTCTTCCATTGTTGTATTATGTTACGCATCACGACGGCATGATTTTTATAGATTTCCCATATTACACAATCAGCGCTGTTTTACTCAATGTGCTTGTCACTACTGTTTCATTTCTGAGAAGACCGCAGTGAATTGTGAGTGTGAAAGCAATACATTTGCCTGGCAGTCAGACAGATGAGAGATGTGGACAGGGAATTGAAAGCATTCAAGGAAGTTTATACATTTATAAAGTACTCTTCTTTTCAAGAGATCTACAATGCTTTGTAATTTGTTAGTTCTTGTTTGAAT
Source organism: Ptychadena robeensis (assembly GCA_036250615.1). Taxonomy (NCBI): domain Eukaryota; kingdom Metazoa; phylum Chordata; class Amphibia; order Anura; family Ptychadenidae; genus Ptychadena; species Ptychadena robeensis. Next base: position 15,740,226 of record CM070042.1, read on the forward strand.
TTGACTTGTTCCCTTGTGGTTCTTCCGACTTCTGGATTTCATTTGTCTGGGTAGTTTCTAATGTTGCCAGATGTCCAGCAGAAGGTCTCAGCCTTCAGATTTCCCAAGGTTGAGTTCTTCTGGGGTGGATAATTTGAAATACGGTAGATCTTTATGGGATATGGAATTATCTAATCTTGTCCTAAAAAGGACCACACAAAGGTCTCCAGTTTCATACTAAACTGTCCTAGAGTGGTAGGTTGACACTTATCTCAAAGTGGCATTCATTTTCAAGATTTTATTGTATCTCGACAACCATCCTGGACCCATTTGTGCCAAAGCTGACACTTGGTGGTCAACTTATATGTTTCTGTGGCTAGACTATTTGGTTATTGATGATTCCCACTCTAGATTATTTTACATTATCCTACTCCAGGATATGTCTGCCTTTGTGCATATTTGTCTGTGATGTTACTTAGTAAGTTTCAATAACCAAGCTACTGGTAACTACTGTATATTATCTTATGCCATCATGTTTGGGCTCAGATTATTCTTGCCTAGGTTATCCAAATTTTGCTCCATCTGAACATTTGCTCTTCCGCGTTGAACAATTCCATTTGTTACATTATTCTACTCTGGGTTGTCACACTGACCATTCACTGTTTGCCGCTAGCCTACTCAGGATGCATGCAAAAAACTTCCAGTTACAACATGGCTTCACCTTTCAAACAGATTGTTGAGTTACCTTGATGAATACAGTGAAAATCTATTTTGCACACAATACCAATTACAGACAAGGAAAGAAAACTGAATTTTACTTTGATGTGCGTTGTAGACATAAGCAAGGCTTCAAATTCACTAAGATCATTGCAATTTCCATTTCACAGTGACAATTCAGTTTGATAGATGGAGAGCCTAATTATCCCACTTGGCCCTCATTCCTGAAAGATTTTGGATATAAATTCTCTTACCATTCTCCAAAATGGTTGTATAGTACAAACATCATTTTTGTTCATCATTAGTTCTAAACATAGCACAGAATTGTTTATACAAGAATCTTAACAGTAAGATTTAGAGTGAAATCTTGTTCTGGAGCCAGATCTAAAACTTTGGATCTCCCAGCCTTTTCTGTCTCAGTGACAATGGTCACAGAGGGGACAGAGATCAAAATATAAACTTGCCAGGGTTTCTAGTCTTTCTTCACTACAAAAAGTTTGGGCTTTACAGCTTATATTGCTAAAGAACTTCTGTGAAACATATTCTCATCAGACAGTAAAACAGATTTTAAACAAGTCCCTAAACTCGCTTTGTGCTTTTAATCAAAATCAAATTAAAAGTTGATCTTTACTAAGTTTCTAATATCTTTGAAAGGATCTTGACATTAGATGTCTGTCAAGAGGTCCGCATTGAAATAGATGAGATATGATGATGATAAGATAAAATAGAATGTAAAGAAACTTTGAAAGTTGAAAATTGAAAATTAAATTATTTGCAATGTTTACAGATACAGGGATAAATGAAGGTTTGGTTTGCTGTCTGCTTATTGTTTGTTATACTGCATGTTTTGTTATTTAACCCCCTTTGTTATTTGGGCATATCTTTGTAATAATATGTACATATTTTATTATGCATTTTTATGTTATACTTTTGGGTTTTTGCCAGTTTTAGTTTTGTTTGAGTGGCTTAAGCTGGGCATAGACATGCCGATTCCTGCCCGACCCGCCGGTCGGATGCTGTGCTCGTTCCCGCATCCAATCGGGTCAGCAAGGAATCGGGTGTGCCAACTTGCAGGATTGGAGTAACATCAGCCGTCATGTCGGATCGCACAGTGATCCGACAGGACGGATTATTTCTATCCAATCCCATTAGTTTGGCTGGGGACGGCTGCAGAGGTAATGGGCAGCACACAAAGGGTGCCAGCCAATTCTCAGCACTAGCGGGCGTGCGTGATGACATCATCACGCCTGCTAGGTCGGGGATCGATGGGAACTTGTCCCATCTAATTCTAGCTTTATCAATAAAGCCCCATACAATTTCCTTATGATCTACCAACAACTATGTAGTGGCGGGTCCTCCCTGATAGAATACATAGTGATTGGAAGGGTTAGAAAGGTCCTCATATTACATGGTAATATTGGTTTTGGTAGAAGAAAAGTTGATTGATGTCCAGAAATTGTATGGTAAGATTGTAAGGTGTATGTGGGCCTTAAGCAATACCCCCCCAACCAGGGATTTCTTATCAATGTGTGACTTGTACTGTGACATAGGTTTCTCTAATATATCATGTAATGTTTGTCACAAAATTGTATGACTTTCACTAAGATATTATTTCACTTGCAGCTCGTATTGCCTCTTTATACTCCAAGCCCATTCAATCAATACACATTTCTTTGGTGTCTATTTCATTTTTCATGGTCCTCCTCAAATGCTAAATAAGGTACTTTTTCCCCCAAAATTTATTGCATCTACTGATATGAGTTCCATGTGTTTATGTCTAAAGCCCCCCATACACCTTTAGATCACTCCATACAATCTCCTTTAGATCTACCAACAACTATGTAGAATATAAGCCTCCCTGATAGAATACATAGTGATTGGAATGTTTAGAAAGGTCCTCATATTACATGGTTTTGGTAGAACAAAAGGTGACATAAATTGTATGGTAAGATTGTAAGGTGTATGGGGGTGCTACTATTTTCTTGACTTGGAAGTCTCTTTGATTTGCTTGCTTCTTAGTTGTTTGCAGTTTATTACATCAGATGAAATTATTTTATTCATCTAGTCAACCACGCCATTACATAATTTGGGTAGTCAGATAAAGATAACCTTACTTGAAAAAGAATTTGGAAACTATTTACAATATTTCCCTTTTTTATTTGAAAAAAACTCTTTCCAAAGTATCTCCTGATCAGTAAAGGTTGTTTCACCTACATTAGTCTTACTCATATCTTATGTATCAAGTCTTCAAACCTTGAAATCATTCCTATAACACACACTGTTTTCTTGCGCTCTTGGCTGGCTCTTTCTGCTTTCTCAGGTCTTCTTCCTCTGTCTCTAGGCAAACTCTCTTTCCTACCATGTGCTAACTGTCTACCTTGCTCCAGGCTGCTAGTTTTTCTTTTCCTGTGGGTAAACTCATTTTCTCTGCTCCACTGAAGCTATTTCACTTTTATCTCTGGGTGATTTAAAACGTAAACGCTGTAGTGGAGAAAACCACCGTCCCTTGGGCGCTTAATTTAATAAGCCACCCATTGTGACCATGCTTCGTGTGCCTCAAAGATCTGCATGATTCAATGCTAAGGTGGCACTAACAGGCTAACAGGCACCGCGGCACATAATGTACTGTTGGGACGCAAGACCCTTTAATGCATTGTGACGGCTGCAATGCAACTGCCCTGTGTAAGTTCAAAGCCCCCTTAGTTCATCTTCATTACTCATTCTCCCTCCAGGCTCCCTGGCTCTTTCATGGTAATTAATTCTGATAGTGCCAATCAGGGCACTGCTCCAGAAGGGATTGTACACAAGTTCAGTTCTAGGATCAATGCTAATTCAGAAAGAGAAAAAAAAAACAGTATAAGCACTTTCCCCTCTATGGTTCCCCCCTCTGTGTAGTCTTCTACTTCTGCCACTTTAGCTTTCAATCAGTCCTTTTTATTCTAAACATCAATTCATTAAGCTACATTTCAGTCACGTAGATGGATGTCCTTTCAACAGTTAAATCATGTGAACAGTTTGCAAGTGAGTGAAAAACAGCAATTTTCCAATTGTAAAGTTCCCAGCTATCTTGCAGGGAGTTTGAAGGTTTGTCCCTGGAAATCTTTGATCCTGCCTATTGCCCCAGGCTAAATAATGCTTTTTTTCTGCATTGTTTTGTTATTTTTCACTAGACATTTGTTATAATATTATTTTAATTGCACCAATTAAGAAAAGTATTCTGTTAATAGATGGTCTATTAACTGACTTGTATCATGTATTATATCCTTATGGGGTATGCAGTTCCTCTTAAGTCTGTTGACACAAAAAATATGACAAAATAGGCCTTGATTCAAGTTCTTTTAATCTTTCTATCTATCTATCTATCTATCTATCTATCTATCTATCTATCTATCTATCTATCTATCTATCTATCTATCTATCTATCTATCTATCTATCTATCTATCTATCTATCTATCTATCTATCTATCTATCTATCTATCTATCCATCCATCCATCTACTTTACCATTCTGTTATTAGTTATTAAAAAAGGAAGGTGGTGCTTTATTTATGAGAGCTTACATTTCTAGCGTGAGGAATGCATACTAAATTTTACATATTCAAGGTTTTAATTATTTACATGTTTATGTTTAGTTGCTCAGGTAAGGCATTGTTGCATTAATGTGCATAGATACCAGTACATATATATACATGTGCTGTGTACAATGGTTGGCACTGTATGGTTAAACTTGTAGTTCAGAAACTTGGATGGTCAAAGGTTGGTCAGCCCTGACAAAAGAGATGTGCAAGTAAGTTTGTTAGCATGTTTTGTTGATCAGTTCCCTGCAGTCCTAACACAAATCAGATGTTTCATAAAAATGATAACATTTGTAAAACAAAAGTGCCAAAGCTGGCATGCTCACCTGTCCATTTTTGCAGAGGTCTGCCCACATGCTGGTGCCATCTCCACCTCTCATTAGTACGTGGTAAGTGAAGAAGTAGGTGCCCGGTACTGTACAGCTAAACCGTCCGCTTGCCGCATCATAATTGTTCCCAATGTTGGTTACCACATCATCAAATTTGAGGATCTCATAGCCCTCATGCGGATTCTTCAAGCCAGCATAGAAGGCCACACGTGGAACTGTAGTATATGTAGCTGTACTGATTGCTCCAGTCACTCCACCTCCTGGCAGTCCTGGTGGTCCAGGTTTGCCTGGTTCTCCCCGTTCACCTGGAGGACCTACAGGACCTGGTGGGCCAGGTAGCCCAGGCTCTCCAGGAGGTCCTGGCTTGCCGGGACGTCCAGACTTTCCTTGAGGACCTTGAACTAATGTTGATGGGGCCGGTTGTCCTCTGTCGCTCAATGGTTCAGCTCCAGTGCCGGCTCGAATACTGGAACTGGTGGTTGTTGTCCCAGCTTTGCTTAGGTAGGGGTCACACACCATCCGGCAAGTGCCCAACATCTCATAGTGGCCATCAGAGCCCACAGAATTGACAAGCACTGGAATGAGGATTACCAAAATTAGCACCATTACAACTCCAATTGCCACTGCTACCAAGGTCTTCCTCCCGAGGCCGAATGGGGCCAAGGGACGGGGGGACCCACGGCTGGGGGGAGCTATGGTGCCGGAGGTTGTGGAGGAGAGGCAAGTGGCCCCTCCAGAGGACAGGCTATGTGGTCTTTGGGGAGACACACAATGAAGTGCCGTAGTGAAATAAAGAAAAATAAAGTATCAGGGAATAAATGTACGAAAAAAAAACAGTAGAAAAAATACAACACAAAAAATAAAAAATAAATTAGAACTTGACAGAACTTTGGAGAAATAACAGAGAGTGAATAGGGGAATTTGAGAAAGAAATGGGAAGAAAAATGTAAGAGACAGGAGAAAACTGACACAAAAAAGTGAACGGATGATATATAACAGAACAGTGAAGAAAGCAAAGATTAAGAATAAAAAGGGAATTGGAGAAGAGAGATAAGAAGGTGGGTAGGATGCAGAGAAGAGGGGAGGGGAGCAGGTGAATGTGAATACTTAGAAATGAAAGGATTAAAGTAGAGAGAACAGACAGAGAAGAGGCAGCAGTGACGAAGAGGGACAGAAGAGAAAGCCAGATAGAAGGAGATTACGAGAGAGGGGAAAGCTGCTGAGGCAAAGCAGTAAAAGGCAGCGGGGAATGTAACTTGTGAGAGAATGCTGTGTGCAATAGGAGTCTTATATATCAGACAGAGCAGTGCCCCCTACAGGATAAAAAACAGTATACAGCTTTGACTGGATAAAAAAAAAGCAGGTGCATTTAAATACTGACAAATAATTCAGTGATATCAGCGTTTGCAGGGATGGTTTTTTAATAATAACTTAATTTTATTTGCTATTAACCCCCCTGGCAATTACCAAAATTTTCGCACCCAAGATTAATTTTGCCCCTGTAAAGTGGGTGTAAAATTCCTGCATCTTATGGCGCAAAGATGCGGCCACTTGTGGCCGAACGCTCTCTACCAACAAGCTTAGCAGGGGAGGTTAAGGAGCTGTCAGATGCCCACAGGCAGCTCTTCCATCTGGCTTTGCCTTTGTATGTGAGAACTGGACTCACGCTGCCAGCTCTCACATTAACAGAGAGCCGATGCACTGTGTAATTAGCCAGTACGGCTCTGTGCTTATTGTCTTTGAGATTGAGCCCAACTCACATACAGTGGCAGAGCCAGATGGAAGAACCACCTGCGGATGGCTTTTCCATCTGTACTGCATGCGAGTTTTGCTCAAGCTGCCCAGCTCATAAACAGAAGCTGCCAGTCAAAGTTGGAGGCAAAGATGTATTTTTCAGCCATTGAATGCTGTAAAGAGTGCGTTCTATATAACAGGCACGAAAAATCTGTTTGTACTTCCTTCCTGCTCTGCCCACTGTACACATTTCCAACATTATCAATGAATAACAGCAGGGATGTGAGTGCCCAGGACACCTATGCCTGTATTTCCAAACAGGTAAATGAGAAGGGCACACAAGTCCGCAAGACACCAACATGCAGGATGGCGCGGGTGTGGCTGGAGCAGACAGGCAATCCGATATTGGTAATTAAAATCAACCCTGAGCCACACTAGAGATAACCACTAGGGAGGTTAATCATGGATTTTTTGGGATTTCAAAATACAATTGACTTTTATATAATCTGTACTATGAACATTGGTTAAAATATAATATACAAAGAGGGACCTTTACAGATCAATTGGTGTTTTTGGTACTTTCCCCCACCTAAAAGCCATGTAAAGAATATTTGCGAATGGTTTTCGTTTCACCATATTATGTATTATCTTCAAATATTCATTTCAGTTTGTCAAATTTAAAATATTTTTTTTTATGTTTTGCTTAGAATTTTTTTTTTCTAGTCCTGATTGAGTTAAAACAAATTCTAGGGATGGGTTCACATCTAACGATGTTAGCACGTAACATGTATTGAATGAGCATTTTCCCACATGTTAATATCCACATGTGTTAATCAGACAATATAAAAGCAACTGCCTCTAGAGGTCAGCCCTCATTTGTACATAATCACTATGTGTATGTGTATATATGAAATAGATATCCACTTTATTTAGATCGAACAGTGATCAGGCATGTTGATATGATCAGACATCAGTCAATTGTTCATGTATCTGACAGGTTTTCTTGGTATTTCGATGGATTCGTATCTGACCGTACTATTGAGCATGTACAGTCCTGGCCAAAAGTTTTGAAAATGACACAAATATTTGAAATCCGATAAGTTTTTATAATAGCAATTTGCATATACTCCAGAATGTTATGAAGAGTGTTTAGATGAATTGCACAATCCTTCTTTGCCATGAAAATTAACAAAATCCCCTAAAAACCTTTCCACTGCATTATATTGCTGTAATTAAAGAACATGCTGAGATCATTTCCGTAATCGTCTGGTTAACTCAGGTGAGAATGCAACAAAGATCTAAAAGCAGCAAACTTTGTGAAAACTAATATTTGAGTCATTCTCAAAACTTTTGGCCAGGACTGTAATTATACGATTGATCCATGTTAGATTGACAAATAACCATATCTAAGATTAATCGCGCAAATGTTGATGCATGTATGGCTACCTTAAGTGAACCACAAAAAGGACAGACAAAATGAGATAATTAAAGTGCTGCTCTGCCACTACTGTTGACATAGCCTTGCTTCGTCTAACAGTCACAATTTTGAAATGGGCCCTGTACAGATGGATAGTTTTACCTCCTGATATCCTCCTTTTTTTTTACCTCCTGATCCGGTCGGTCGGGTAGGTCGATCGTTCGGGATTCCTAACATGCAAATGTAGTCCGACCAATGCTGTTTTTAGAAAAATCGGCCGAAAAGTCGGTCGGGTCCTGAATGAGGATGCCTGTAATTTTCGGTCAGTTGGCCACTTTTAAAAGATTCCTTTTAAAAATAGCACTAAAGCAAAAATCGGGCGTCAAAATCGAATATCGCATCGGTCCCCGAAAAATCGCAATGTGTATGGGTACCTTTAGATGGTTTGAATCTTCTTTTTGGACCCATATTGTGTTTTGTCACTATCTGACCAGGGCCTATTCCCCTGCGCTTTGCCACACACCGATTCTTTAGGTGAAATCCTTTTTCATGTGTTTGATATGCTTCATATGACGGTTTGGATATAACTTATGTGACTTCAGGGTTTTCGGGTTGATATTCCCTGTGGACCCTTGATTTGAGTAGTATTTCAATGAATGATTTAGGGATATAATGTCAATATACATTACAATGTGACCAATGACCTTACAGCGGACGTGACTAGTATAGGGACTGGGTCACTCATTTAAAATTAAATATGTGCCCCTAGTGGAATTCTGTTTACTAACATTTTTTTCTCATTTAAAGGACACACGTTTAGACTCTATTCTTGCTTCTAGGTTGACAATTGACCCAAGACATCGCGTTGAGAGACTATAGTTTGTGACCAATTTTACGTTTAAAGCCAATGTATATTTATGACCATTTTTAATGGTGGACAATTTGAATTTTATGATGTGTAATTTTTTAAAAAACATTTTCTGTTTTGTTAATAATAAAATTATGTCCTGCCATTTGAACATTCTTGTGTAGACTCTGTGTTGTGAAAGTCCCATGGGCTAGCCACCCAGTTAGCGTTTGGACCGGGACTGCTTCTGTCCAAACTTAGCTATGTATTTATGTGTGTATATCTTGGGGGATGTTGGCACGGACATATGGTTTACATATATGCCCCGATTTTGATTAGGACTATTTTAGCACAGGCTGATGTAAACCCCTTCTCCTAACATATATAAATAGAATCTTTTACTTCACTTATGGGTTCACTGCATGGCTTATTCATAAATGCAAATAATTGTATAAACATGTTGGAATAAAAACATAGGTTGTTCAAGCTTTTTAAATTCAGAAATAAATGCATTTTACAATTCCATTAAAAGATTCCAAGTAAAACTAGAGTAATTCTACTCTACATAGAGTATTACACAATATTTCACAGATATTGGTTTAGGAAGGGATGCTAGCAGCATTTCCTAACATACAGATGACCACTAGACTAGACTTAAAACTCAAATAAATAAATGTCAAATGAACAAGAAAATATAAAACAGCAGGCAAGAACAGATGTGAAAGTCACATAAAAAGATAAAATTCTGGTAAATGTGTGCAAATGGATCAATAATAAAATATAATTGTGGTTTTTCTTTAAGCAGTTCTACACCCAGTTCAAGATTCAACTTTCATGTTATATAAAACAAATTGAAAAAAACATTGTGCAATGTAAAAGGAGTAACAACATCCATTTCTACTGTCTATATAAAGGCTTATATCAAAAGGTGTCTATCAAAATGAGTATATCACTGCTGACTTTCTTTACACATTATTATAGGTGAGGTCTGGTTATTTAAGGTGTAAACCACAGCAACAGAAAAATCTCTATTGATCCAATATACTTGTCCAGTTAGAGGTATTATTACACTATAGTAAGGACCTTAACGTTTCATTCCATTTATTATAGCTAAGGAAATAAATGATGTATGGAAGATACATCACCCAGTTCAAGATTCCACTTCCATTTATATATAACAAATAAAAAAAAATATATTGTCCATTGCAATGTAAAAGGTGTAACAACATCCCTTTCTACTGTCTATATAAAGGCTAATATAAAAAGGTGTCTATTAAAATGAGTATATCACCAGTTACTTATGTCTTTAGACATTATTATGGGTGAGGTCTGGTCACTTACGGTGTAAATCACAGCAACAGAAAAATAGCTATTGATCCAATATACTAGTCCAGATAGAGGTATTATTACTATAGTTAGAACCTTAACGTTTCATTCCATTTATTATAGGTAACAACAAAATGATATTTAGAACATATGTTAGCATGGGCAAACCTTTTCAATAACAATTTCTGATCATTATGTGCTATATTCATATGCCCTGTTGAAATCCCTGCTGTTGGATGGGGACGGCAGTGCCGGCCGATCCTCTGAGGTGCCGGCTGCAGCATGATGATGTCATCACACTGCAGTCTGTCCCTTATCTATCGCGGGAGAATCAAGGCGGGTATGCCTACCTTTAGTCTAACAAAAAGTTATTGACTCACATGCTCTGTCTTCCAGACACTGCAGATCAAAGTGGGAAGGTTTCAGCTACAGAGGTAGGCTGGCAAAAAAGAAAGCAATGGACAGTTAGCAGTGATAAATAACAACACCCCCCTACAACATTTAATCAAGCAATTTCATGTTGTTTGCAGGTAATGCAAACAAATACAAATCTACTTGGGTGTCAATCCGTCAACTTATTCAGGATCTGTGAAGCATCTTTGCCACAGGAATCTTGCATTAGATCAGTGGTTCCCTCATCCTGAACCAGTGTTTAAATGGGGAGGGGGGGGGGGCTCTATAATGTTCCTAGATTAGAAAAGGGGTGCCCTTCAAGAACATCTGCATTATATGGACTTAAATGGCAGATATCTGTGGGATTTTGCAGAAACACAGCACATTTTTTTTAGAATGTTATACCCTAACTCTACTTTCATTTTGTAGTTAGATAAAAAAAACAAAAATCGATTTTAATTTAATCTATGTACACCACATGGGGAGTATGATTATTGTTCAATTTCGACTGAAAGGTTAATAGAAGAAATCAAAAATTGTCGATTTAATTCCTCTTACGATTTTACTTTCAATCGGAAGTGATGTGTTAAAGGGAAGTAGCCACACACATCCAGTATCATTGACTCGACCCAAAAAAAAGCTGCAAGGAATGTAGTTCGATGATTGCACAATCGACCGAAATTTTCCAACCTGATAACGATTCAATTGAAAATGTAAATCAATAAACGTCGATTGTACTATGTGGCCAGAAAAACTATTTTCTTTCAATCGATTGAACATTTCAGTGAAAGATTGAATGCTAAAATCGAACCATGTGTGGCTAGCTTTAGTTTATGCTTGGAAGTTATTGGAAATGCTTTTGACCAATGTCCTACCTCAACCTCATAACTTAAGGATCTGGTGTTTTTGTCTTGTTTCCAGATACCATAGGATGCATTCAGAGGTCAAGTACAATGGATATAAAAAGTCTACAATAAAAATACCAGTTTTCTTTGCTGTACAAAAATGAGACAAATCATGTCAGAACCTTTCCACCTTGGACAGTGAAGCATGGTGGTGGCAGCATCATGCTTTGGGGCTGTTTTTCTTCAGCTGGAACTGGGGCATTAGTTAAGATAGAGGGAATTATGAACAGTTCTAAATACCAGTCAATATTGGCACAAAACCTGCAGGCTTCTGATAGAAAGCTGAACTTCAGCATGACAACGACCCAAAGCATACATCCAAATCAACAAAGGAATGGCGACACCAGAAGAAGATTAAGGTTTTGAAATGGCCCAGCCAAAGCCCAGACCTGAATCTGATTGATGATATGTGGGGTGATCTGAAGAGGGCTGTGCACAGGAGATGTCCTTGTAATCTGACAAATTTGGAGTGTTTCTGCAAAGGAGAGTGGGCGAATCTTGCCAAGTCACTATGTGCCATGCTGGTAGATTCATACCCAAAAAGACTGAGTGCTGTAATAACATCAAAAGGTGCTTGAACAAAGTATTCGTTTAAGGGTGTGCACTCTTATGCAACCACATTATTTTATTTTTAGATTTTTTTCTTACCTCCACCTAAAAGATTTCAGTTTGTTTTTCAATTGAGTGGTACAGCTTATAGGTCACATTAAAGGGGGAAAAAGTTCTGATATGATTTATCTTTGTCTCATTTTTGTACAGCACAGGAACCTGACATTTAACTAGACTTTTTATATTTATATTCAGAATGATCAGAACAGTAAAAATGAGGACAATCACAATATAATAAGCATGATATTTTACAATCTTGGAAGTAAATAACAAACATCTATATAATAAAAAAACTTATATTAAAGTAGAGTTTTATTGCAGTAATTTAGTTAAGTTTGACATTTTATGACCTTGTAAGCATTACAAGTCAGCAGCTGTATGCCATGCTGGTCTTTATTCGTTGTTCATGTAGCGCTGTCTATCCACCTTAGCCTCTATCATCCCTTTCTTCTTTTTCCTTTGATGTTTCCCAGCATCTAATGTGTTGCTTAATGTAGCCCAGAAGTTTGAGGGTTTATCTTCAATATCAGTCCTTCTAGTGTGAAATGTGGGTTTGTTTCTCTGAATACTGCACAATGCATTCTTCTCGCTATTCTAGGAACACTCATCGCACCCTGAACCATGGGCAAGCCACCAGCAATTCGGGGGCAAGCCACACGCAAAGCATAGCCAATTGTCCGTTCTGCATCTTTTGTGACGCAGGACAACATAGTGGAGAAAGATTTCAGCACAACTGCATGTTAGACACGGGAACATAATCTACCAAAATTCCTCCATCGTTCCACAAGGTTTCATTCCAGAAGAGTGCCTGTAAAAAATTTGAACCATTCATAGAAAAAAAGCATTTGTGAGGTCAGTCAGTGATATTGCACAAAAAGGCATGGGATGGAACATTGTTTTAGGTACTGAGCATAATCATGCGGTGACAAAAAAGAGTCTTTTCATAAAGATATTGGCAAAGTAGTAGAGTGTTATGTCTTATGTTAGCCATTGATGAATTGAAAGTTTGAAATTCAAGTTATACTGTTTATTGGCTAACTGAAGTCGCAAGCTTTTGGCTAAGCCTGAAGAAGGGATCTGAGATATCCTGAAAGCTTGCTTTTTAAATCACTTAAGTTAGCCAATAAACTGTATCATTTTAACCCCAAACTTTCCACAAACATATAAAAAATGTCTTGTTATGCTGAAAAATTATGATTACTCCTTAAGCATGGAAAAACACCCACTTTCCATTTCTCTCCTCCTCTAAACTTTTTAGGTGGATGTCATTTCACCTTTCTACGATTCTGCTTTTCAGGCTCAGCGGTAGAAACAAAGACAACAGAGTATAGTTAAAATATCATTAAGAACAGGATATCGAAAAGTTTACTATGCATGCTTCGTTATTTGTCTGTGGAACTTTAGAATTCAATAGAAAGCTGGTGCCTGGATCAGACTTGTCGCAATTTATCCCTTGAAACTTAGGTGAGGTTTTGGTAAACCAAAACATGTATAAGTGCAAAAATATAAAGTCATGTTGAATGCTTTTAGTCATGACCAACAGGCCTAGTATGCAGTACCAATAAAAAACACACACAATGAAATTGAAAACAAAAATGCATTTCTGTAGATTTTAGTATCTGGTATCTGCTACTCATAAAAGCAAATCATGCCAAGCTTGTTTCTTGGCCAGGCTTGAACCTGGAACACTAATTCTGCAAGGTAAAAATACTTTACACTTAAGGTGCCCATACACACATAGATTTGCGCTATCTATCTAGTACACATCAAATGCGGCCATCCCTGTCTTTAAGCGGGATCAATCATTCCTGCTTGAAAATAGGGTTATCGGACATGCAGGGTGCTGACCGATCCTCTGAGGGTCCGGCTGCAGGGTATGGGCAGCTTTAGACAACCTATGTCACAGATGGCAATGCAACTCAGCGATCTGTGACTGCAGATGTACCCTCTCCCTGTTCTCCTGCTGTTTCCACAGGACACAGACCCCATATATAAGGAAGAGCCTGGCAGCTAATAGCTACCTGAATAAATTAGTCTTTTTCTCTCTGCTACCCAGGCTCTGATTCACCCTGATTGCTGTTAAAGTTACCAACCTGTGTACTGTCCTGCCATTAGCTGCCCTCCCTAAGGCTAAGTTTACACTGGCGGTTTTTTTACCGCCAAGTAAACAACTATTTAGCCTGGCTGACGGGCGGACGCCACATTAGACGTCCGTCGGTCGGTTTTCGGGCGGCCGTCCCATAGAAAGTCTATGGGGTCCTCAATTAGACGCCCTGTAATCGCCTGCACTGTTGTGCAGACGACTACAGGGAGTCGTTTATCCCGCGGCTGCGGGAGCGCACTGGCGGATTCCGAGCTGCCAGCAGCTCAGGAATCGCCAGTATAAACTTAGCCTAACCCTTTGCATGTTTTAGAGTTCACCCCTGACTCCTGATTTGGTACTTCATCTTGGACTCTCTAGCTGTCAGCAGTTGCCAGTAAATGTGGCTGAGGGTCGCAACCTGGGAGTCTCCCGCAGCCTTGGTCTACACTTGACTGGTGGCATGGTGTGTCCACTGCTCCTATGGTTTACCCGTTGCACCCTACTTCCCATTTAGAATGACACCAACATTGAATGCATTCTTCTCTTAAAACAACAGAATAAAACATTCATACAAAATTCTGTATTCATCCAAAACAATATCATGTTTTTTTCTAATCCTATTTATTAGACCACAAAGTCAAGCAGACCCTCTATCCTTGAGATCTAAACCTGGTCTGACGGGTGTACAAGAAAAAAGAATAAGTCTGTGCAGCTCAGTTTGAAAAATCTTCCATAGAAAGGAAGAATAATGTCTGCTGACCTCTGGTCTGATGGGGAAGATCTAGGGGTTCACATGGACACAACAATGAAAGTAAATCCATAATGCTGTAGTAAACCGCCGACTCCCAGCAGCTGATCTCCTGAGCATTTTTATCAACTGCGCGACGCACTGCCTGACCTCAGCAAGTAGAATAAAAAAGTACGTCCACTCAGGAGAGGCAAAATAAAAACTTAGCTTGTGTAATAATTGCTGCACAGGCTTCGGAGTGCACGCCAGATGTCTTGAAGAAGTTGTTTTATAAATGGCAAAAATCAAATAAAACAAAAACAATAAAAGTAAAAATGCCTGTACACACGAATAAAACAAACTCACAAAAAAAGACAACTAAACTGTCATAAATCAGGCCTGCAAGGTATAAATAATGATACCCAAAGCGGCCTTATAATTAAGAACTTCAGGCAAATGTTGGAAAACTTATACATATATATATATAAAGTAAAAGTATATATATATATAGGATTTGCTCTCATTAATTGGTCCATAGTCCTTGTTGTGACATGGGCGTTTAAGGCTATTCACCCTTGCCCACCTGTTATCCCTTTCACACTAGCCCTGCATTTGCTTTTTGCTGTAACACACAATGCAACACAATGCAGAAACGCAGGATTTTTTTATTGGGTAATATGCATGGTACCAGCAGAAGAATGCACTGGAACTACTGCAAAATGTCCCTTAAACAAATTCAATGTTTACAGCAGTGGTTCCCAAACTGGGGGGGGGGTGGAGGTATTCTGGTGGGGGGAAGGGGAAGTTAGGAGGGCAGCTGAGGTGGAATTTGGAGCCATCTATGTGAGAATTGTGCTGTCAGTCAGAAAGAGGGGAGAGAGAGATCTGCAGAACTTGTCTATTGGCTCTCCCCACTGTCAGTTCTGGGGATCGCACACAGTCCATCCACCCTCCCTAACCACTGCCAGGAAGAAAACCATCGGGGAACTAGCTTCAGGCAGTAGGTAGAGTCCATGTAATTTGTGTGTCTCTGTGTGTGTTTGTCCCTATTTGAATGATGAATGTTTCTGTATAATTGGAGTGTGTATATATAATGCATGTCTTTGCATGATTGGTGTGTGAAAAAGGGAGTTGTAGCTCAAATAAATTGTGGGGGCTATTTCACACTGTGAAACGGCTATGGTGCATTTTTTTTACCATAATGAATGGGCTAGCTGTAATGCTACTGTGTCTGTTAATAAAACCTTGTTTTTCCACATTGAGCTCTAAACCTGTGTAGACTTTCCTGAGGTAAAATGAAACCACATTTTCCTGGTTGGACTGTTGATGCTATTAACCCCTGGGAGCATAATCTCTGCTTTGAACCTTCCATTTTTGCCAATAAATACAGAACCCTAAACAGATACAGATGGTATGGACTGACGTCATTAACAGCTTTTGAGTTTGAATCCCCCCAAAGCTGATAACAGATTACAACATGAACACTAAGATTTAAATCATGGTACAATACTTTGGCCAGCCCCTCTGACTGACCTAAAAATTAATAGCCCCAGCCACCATAACCTTTAGCTCCATTGCAAATTATCTGAATAGAATATAAGCAGGAAAATGATGGAAAATAATGAAAATAACAGACATACCCTGGAAAACAGGCAGACACATTTGCACGTGCTATCGTCAACCTACTTACTTCACTGCTCTGTGTTATTTCCTTTCTGCTTGGCATTGTGCCCGGGCCAGAGATGGCATAACAGCTTTTAAGCTTTTTCTTTTTCGACTTCAAGTTATACCCATTTTCCCTCAAGTATATCAAATCAATCAAAGAAGTCAGTTAAACGATCTAATGAATAAACATCCTTTAAATTCTCTCTACAATCCTGCTCCCTTTTTTAATAAGGCAACATGGTCATGTCATTTCTTGTGACACTACCTGGACTTGTATCTAAGGTTTGGCGTCCCCAGACAAAAAAAAGGCCCTCGTGAGTAGCCCATAGGTAATAGAAAGCGATTTCATTGTTAATAAAAAGCACAGATAAAACATAATATTACCTATGGGCACCTCACCAGAGCCTTTTTTTTGTCTGGGGAATCCCAACCTTAAATACTAATCTAAAACTGAGGCGGCAGACGGCACCACCGCTTCATCGACCTGGTTACCCAGTGGCTGAGAAGTGCGACCATAGCAGAAAAATCCACAGAATAGACGGTGACAAAGAATTTCAAAGCTATTTTCCTATGGTTGTTGGATAAGGAAATTCTCACCCCACACCTCCTGTCCCAACAGCCAAAATCGTAAGTAAATGTCCTCCCTATCCTACGAATGACCTTTGACGCACTCTAATCCTCTTGAAAAGAGTTTCTAACTCTTTCTCTCTTTTTTTTTCTTGTCCGAATATCCAGAGTTCTAATAAGAATCTAATAAGAGATAGGACAAACCCCCTCTTACCCGGACTTGTGAAGGCTTTACCTATGCTCTGCTTTGCTCTCCATGCACATAAAATGATTTGGGTAATATCAATCAATTTTCCTCACAACCATTTCACACAACAAAAAATTGCTAGAATAGGGCAACCTACCATTTGTACATTTAGTTTTGCATTGAAAGAACAACTGCAATTAGATTGATATCAATGAAAAACAAAAACCCTATTAAAGCATTCTTATTAATTTATCATGTACTATCTGGACTGAAGAATTTACTTGGATTGGCTACGTAACAATTCAATATTACTTATAAATTCCAATTGAATGTTACTAACTGCTACTAGCCTGACAGTGTTTCTGATTTTATTATGCAAAACGAAAAACATAGAAAAAATGTTTTGGTTGGACCTTCCCATTTAATAAGGTAGAATCTCCTGACAAACTTATACTTTAACTTTTAATGCTAATATTGGCGACTACCAAATTTGCTGATCACAGTCACTCCAGAAGAATCTGTAGATTTGTATTCTGTGGTCCGCGCTGCTGGCACATCTGTTAGGAGCTGCGCTGTGACACGACCGGAATGAAATTTCACCTAAGCCTCTGTGGACCTGGAGGACAACCTGCCCTTTCTGAAGAATCACACAAAAAACCTTCTCCCAGGTGATGAATCTCCTTACCCCACCTCCCCCTAATTAAATAGCGGCGGAGACATGTGATATTTACATTGAAAAGGCCACAGCATTGCCTTATTAATACAACACGGTGTTGATTAAAGCTACAGCTCCATTGAAAGAGACAACACAGGATGAGTTCATTAAGAATGCAAATTGCTACAATTGTTTCAGGTTATGACGTTGCCGCATTAAAGGTTAAATCCTGGCAAAGTTTATGTGTCAGTTTAGGAAGATGCGGTCAAATCAAACCAAATCATATATAATTTTTTTATCATCTTCTGTGGGATCTGCCAATTATATTTCAGGCTGTGCTCCACCCACAAACCAAAACAATATGTGAGGGTTGCAAAAAATGCCTGAGAGGTCTGTCAGTTCGTAGAGTAGTGCGGTTACCAGTTATTGTAGACTAGTATTCTACACTAGGCACCCCCAAAAGCCGCAAGTGGCGTTACGGACACTTCAGTGCGATGTGCCCATGGTGCCTGCGGTTTGCCCCGCTATTCGGGTGCTGTTTCTGTCAGTTAAGGGCACAGTATTTGCCATGCCAGTGTTCTGAGATATTTTCCTAACCATGATATTTACCTACCCTTACAACTGTGCATACACAGATAGCCCAACTTTTTCAGAGTTAAAGGGATAAACTTATGGGTTTTGGGTATTTTTTCAGGTTAGGGGTTTGGGGATGGGTTAAGATTAGGGTTGGGGTTGGAGGGTAAAGGTTAGGGGAATGGGGAGGATTTTAATGAGCAAACCATGCCCAAAAATGCAGCTGGCATACTTTGCTCATGTAACATGACTCGGTGTGCCATGACTGATGTTATGTGACTCTGGTGTGTCTGCATGATGCTGATGGATGTACGACGCCTGGCTAGGCTGTGTGGATGCGTCTGTTGCATAGACCCAACCTAAGAATTAATAAAATTAGGCTTGTTGTCAATGGGCAGTGGTCACCAAAATCTGCAATTATTAAATCACATGGTTTAAAAACATTCATCTATCACATTCTGTCTAAGGTTTACGCCATTATGAGCTACCAGTGCAACTATGCAAACAGATAAAAAAAAATCAGGAGCCCAATTCACAGTGCTTTAAGTCCAATCAAAAATAGAATATTCTCTTAATACAATGTAATGATTAGCAAATGCATTTCCACAGCAGTCCCCCTTCTTCGGGGCTTGTGGTGCTTAGAAGTATATATTTAATTCTTGGCCTGTTCTATAGCATCAATAAGTTGACAGACTGACAATAAAGCCAAATTTTTTTATTAAAAGATCAGTGAATCAAATTGGGTTCAAAGTGATCATTTTGTTTGTTACACATGGCTGCAATTATATTCTTTAACAGTGTAAACAGTCAGGTATACAAATAGAAAGTAATATCTGCCTTAGTGGCGACACAGCAGTAAAGGTTCAACAGTGGTACTAAACCTTTCCTGCTCATCGAAATCCGTCTGGCTTCAGGCACTTTAACTGAAATATATAAAAGCAACAAGTCTTCACCAGCGAGTGTTAAACGCAACCCTAAACACAAAGCTCCATTAGTAAAGAACCATGTTCCTTTGTCACCTTTTGTGACAAACCCATAATCAGAAAACAAATATATAAACAAAGAGGTGAGGATATTCACCACTATGTGTTATCATGCCTACACACACACCAGCCAAATAAATCACAGTATTTTATAGGGTGTGAAATGGTTTATGAGATTACCAGATGATAATGAGTTTTAGAATGTAATAATATTCACACGTCACCCAATGCAATGTGATAAACAAGTTTCATAAGATCCAATTGTCCCACTCTACACTATATTGCTAAAGGTATTCGGATGACTACCTTTACAAATACATAAAATTTGATGACATCTCATTTGTAATCCTATGTTTTAATATACAGTGGACTAACCCTTTGGCCTCCTATACACCCTTTAGATGACTCCATACAATTTCCATTAGATCTACCCACAACTATCTAGTGCCGGGTCCTCCCTGATATAATACATATTGATTGGAAGGATTAGAAAGGTCCTCATATTGCATGGCTTTGGTAGAAGAAAAGAAAAGAAATGATTGTACAGAAATTGTATGGTAAGATTGTAAGGTGTATGAGAGCTTCTGCAGTTATATTAGCTAGTTATATCAGGAAGGACCCGGTACTACATAGCACTGACATATACCTTCCAATCACTATGTATTCTATCAGGGAGGACTCGGCACTATATAGCAGTGATATATACCTTCCAATCACTATGTATTCTATCAGGGAGGCCACTATACTACACAGTTGTTGGTAGATCTAATGGAGATTGTATGGATCGATCTTAAGGTGTATGGGGGGCTTTAAATTCCCTACACAATGTTTAAGAGCATGTTTATGGGAGGTTTTGACTATTCTTCCCATAACAGCATTTGTGAAGGTACACAGTGATGTTGGACAATAAGTCTGCACTGGCTGTCTCTGCTGTAATTTATTCCAAAGTTGGGAGCATGAAATTGCCTAAATTGTCTCGGTATCCTGAAAAAAATCCCAATTCCTTTCACTGAAACAATTCCGATCAAACCGTCCATGTGGATGTACTTTGGATTCACTTACGATCGGTGTCTGATGAAAAGATCAAGATCTAAATCTTGAAACGAATCGAAAATCGATCGTACTAAACTTGAACTGTGCATGACAAGCTTTTGATAAGTACCATTCTCCTGGCAACCACCAAAACCCAGACTCATCCATCAGACTGCCAGGCAAAAACACATGAATCATTACTGTAGAGAGCACAATCCCACTGCTGTGAATTACTGGTGTGCTTCGCAGCACTGCATGCAATTTTCAAAATGATCTTGCATATGGAAACCCATTCAATAGATGTTCTGTTCTTCAGCTGATCTAAATGTCATATGAATTTTGGAGGGCTTTATCTCCTGCCTCTGCCTATTGCACAGGCGGCATAATATCATGGCATCATGCTGAAATAATTTTTACCACTGTGTCCATAGGGTTGATAATGTTTGTGCTGCTTACATCTTTCCTTCCCTGGGTACAACCCTCATGCTGAAAATATAAAACAAAAACATTTTCCTTTAACTTACATAAAACTTTATACTCAGTTGTTATAGTAGTCGTTTAACCCCACTAGGTTGAACTAGTGAGATTAACTCAGTTGTTGAGATAGAACGAACTCCAGAACGAATCTGGATCGTTAAAACTGGCCTGACCCCCTAGAATGCTACGGCAATTCTCTATCCAGCTACAGCTATTCCAGGACCACCCCTTCTGCACCATCGGTGATGCCGAAGGGGTGAGGGGTGCACCATAGACCTGTGTGCACTCTCAGCCGTCGGTCGGCGGTAAAGCTCAGTCCGTAAATCTTTGGCCGATGCCATTAGTTGGAATGGGGACCCGCATCCCCGCCGATACTCTGAGCGATGGGGTGCAGCATGATGGCGTCATCACACTGCACTACATTGCTCATCTGTCGGCCCCCAATCTCTGAGTGTGGGGGCCTAAAATGGGCTTCTGGGCCTCAGTAAACACCACACCAGAATTTGGGAATCTGCCCAATCTTGCAGATTCCCAGTAAAACCAGCCCCAGAGCACAACTTAAAGAATCTGGGCTTCTGCCGACTGACAGCAGCACGGGAAATGCCCATGGGATCCCATCTAGCCTGCATAGGGGCAATCCTGTAAAGTATTTTCCTTGCTCTTTTTAGCACACCTTTCCCAGAAAGGATATCACAGCGCATTTGCCATGTGAGATGGCCCTAAAAAGTTTTTACATTTTTTTTTACAAAACCAAGGACTGTCAAGCGAAAAATGCAAGCAACAAATAATTAATAAATTGCAGTTTGCCTCTTTCGCACAATGCTTAGAATTTCTGTACAGTCCCCACTGCTTGTTATCTCTTGCTTTTCATTCCCTCCAGCTCCTCTCCCCCCTTCCACCCCTTCACAGGACCCTTCCCTCGCCTCCCCAATTCTGCAGCATTATTTTTCTCCTTGATCCATGACCCGTCTCCTTATTGTATTACCGTATTTCAGCTTCACAAACTGAGATGTGTCTTCTGCTATTTAAATATCTGTCATATTATCACAGTGAACCCAGGCATCCCCTGATCACTGCCTTCCCGATTCTTCCGCGATTTTCTTAACCCTCTGCAGCTGCATTCCATATTCGACACAGTTTGATTATGTTGAATTTTGAGCCACAGAGAGCTGCACAGTAATCCCAAGGTGTCTTAATGTGGATTAGGCCTGAGCTGCGTCAGGAGGTAAAAAAAAAAAAAAGAAAAAGAAAAAAAAATCCCCCGAACATAGATTTATTTGTGTGCGGAGTCCGGAGCAGATTCTGCAGGTAGGAACTTAATTAGTGCGTCTGTAACATAGCGTAACTCAGCAGCCGCCTCATCACAATCTAACCTGATGCTTTCAGAGAGGAACCTTTGAACTTGGTGCAGTGACTTAGTCTAGCGATTTAATTTGGTACATAAGATAATTGGCTCTTCTTGCAGCATAATACAAGACATATCCTGCTGTAATTTGTGGTGAAGAGAGTCAATAAACTGCTAAATTAAGCAAGGGCAGTCTTGTCGCTGAGTCTTGATTGATCTGAAAATATGGCAGAATTTCTTTACTCTTTCTAATGGAAGGGAAGTAAAATCAATCAATGTTTTGTTTGAGGCGGGCACTTTAGCAAAATGAATGTAGGGGTTCCATGTGTGTAACAAAGGTTCTTTCTTTCATGTTTTCAGAAGTGGACTGTGGAATGTGGAACCTAATGTACTATTTGTGGACAAGGTGGAACTACACAAAGGCCCTAGAACTTGAGGGCCCTTCTTTATTAAAGCCGGGTAAGATGGATGCTAGGACCTCTTAAATTGACTTTAAGGCTTACACAAAGCTTATTTCTTATCTAATGTGCAATAGACATATTTTTGCATTGGTTAGTAGTTGATTACAAGGACCAGAAGGTACTGCACTGTCGCCCTTTGATGACTATGAGCACTATTGTAGGTTGCAAGGAGAAAATTAAGTTTACTACAGAAACAAAGCCGGCCATAGACACCTCGATCCATGGTAGCAGAATCATTACAGCGTGGTGACTTCACAACGGTGTGAGGAGTCGGCTACAGAACTGATGGAAATCCTGTGTGCTCCCCTAACACAGGGATTCCCGGCAGGTTGTAGCCAATTAAGGGGGAGGAGAGGGGGGGGGGGACTTCCCATCCACATAACTGCCTACAACAGGATCGGCAACAAATAGAACCAGCAGGACAGATCGCCATGCGGGTGACTGACCATCATGCATTCATTGGGAGTGCGTTCGCCGGTTGATCACCCGCAACTATGGTCGGGAATCAGCACGTCTATGGCCGGCTTTATACTGAGCATTGTCATCAGGTAGTTGGAGGCTACTTTCAACTTTTTTTTACTTTTAACTTTGTTTTTACTATTATGGCAGGGAGAGAGATGGACCGAATCAAAGAGCCCTTTGCAATTTTGTATTTGAGAGGAAAAGACTAGAGGTAATCTCAATATACTTTAGGTACCCATACACCGATCAATATTTTGTTTCTATTCCCTGTTCGTGGCGATCGTTGGGGAATACTTGAGCAGTCGATCCTGCTTGAACAACATGTCAATCGAACAGGAATGTTGGTAAATGCCCCCCCCCCAGTATCGGCCAGGGATCAATCACCTGATGCAATGCGTATCAATTGCGGCACCACGTTGCACCATGTCGATTATTCATCAATCGCACGGGAATCAACTTGTGTATGGGTACATTTACGGTGGAGAGAAAAAGAATCAGAGCCCTCTATATCCTCAGGCTCTGATGCTGGGTATATGATGAGGAGTGAAGGTCCTTTATATGTTCTCTTGGGTAGGGTAGAGGTTAGGGTACCCCTATATCCTCTGGAATAGATGCTTGGTATATGGGAACAGTGTGTATTTATGGGTGGTAGTCTTTTTCTAACACAGATGCTGAGAATCGAGAAAAGAGGAAGAGGGAACCTCAATATCCCATGTTGCAGAGGCTGTTGAAGATATAGGTAAACAATTATAGTTTTATGCCTAAGCAAAGAACTTCTTCATACGGTAGATACAAATATGTATTTGGTTATCTCATGTAAATTTCTTTCAATAGGATTTATATATGTAGCACACAGCGAACACCATTACTTTGTTCACTAATCCATCACCCATAACGTAAAATCTATACACTTCCATACTTTCCAAGTGGGAAATGTACCTTTCCCTATTAAACTATTTATAGTAAGATAAGCAGAGCCTGCAGATATCCTATTTAAACATATACTAGAAGCCTTTCTCTAAACTCATACTTAGTCAATGGGGGCTTTATGCTTTTCTAGCGCTTTGAAAAAAGTATAGGCGAAGAAGAGGTTAAATAAAGACATGACATGGCTCAGAAATCCAATATGAAGACTTCTAGAAGGAAGGAAGGGGGTCAGAAAGGGTCCAATAAGCAGGATCACATCAAATTATCTAGGATGGAAATAAAAGCACATATACAGGCATACACACACATATATGGAAGCTTCACAAGCTACTGATCCTACAAATTAATGGAAAAAGGGATATTGCACCATAGCATGATTATCTTTAACTTACCGGAAAACACAATAGCTAATCACCCCTACTGCAATATATTCCTGGATGCATTTAAATCACTTTTTGATGTAATCAGTCAAGTTTTATTATTTTCTTTCTTGCTAAATTGACGACCACTGAATAATAGTTTGATGCATATGTTTGTACACCCTCAAATGGCTTCTTTGTAAAATAATCTTTTAATTTAATTACAGCATTCATTCTTCTTGGGTAGAAATCTATGAGCACGGCACACTCTAACTTGGCAAAATGTGCCCACTCTTTCTTACAAAAGCTCTCCAAATCTGATTGTGAGGGCATATCCAGCTGGTACATTCGAAACCGTAAATTTTCTTTTAGATTTGAATGTCTAATGCAACTGTAAGCCAGACCTGGTATAATGAGCCTGGGCACACAATCCCAACACCAGATATCCAGGTAACTGTCTTTACCCAAGGGTCAAACACAAAGGTCAGTCCAGTAGAGTATGGTTTAGATGAATAAGGCAGGAGGCGTCATCAGGGACAAGCTAAAGGCAGGGCAGGCAGAGTTAATGTAATGTAATAGCCAGAAATCAGGTCGAGCCACTGTTGGCAACAAATACACTCACATACCAAGCACACTGCTATACAGAGGCTATAACCGGCAATGGTGTGCAAGACAGATCCTCATTAAATGGGCATCTTTTCCAATATAATTGTGCCACCTGGCGCTATAGGATTTGTGAACACTTAGCTGGTGAAACTTCTGCAGCTGAGTGGGCCCCAGGGAATTCAAACTGAACACGTCCACCTGGACTGTACTTTGCTAGTCACATCCAAATAGTTTCTGGGGATGCAGTTTTGGTGAAACAGTATTTTGGCCAAAACAGATCCCTCCACCAGATTGGATATGTTTTAAAAAAAGGTTTCTGTCAAGTAACCCTATCCCTTAGCTCATGTGACACTCTGTATTGTCAAATGAACCACATGATGCAGAATTGTGGTGGCACCATGCTTTGGGTTGTTTTTTCATCTAAAGCTGGGGTTTTAGTCAAGGTGTAGGGTATTATAATACATAACAAATACCAGTTACTTAGGACCCAATCCCCTTTGGTATCTACTAAAAACCTGAAGATAAATAGTAATTCAAACTTTGAACACAACTTTGACACCAAGCAAAAGCCCAATAGGAGTTGTAAAGGTAAGAAACGTTATTAAACAATTTATTGAGCTCTAAAAAAAAAATTCACAATAAACTAGCATTTCAACATGATGTACATGTGTACTTTATTTATCCTGTTGTTTTTCCTTTTACGTCATGGTTTTTTCATCAAGACATTAGACAGAAAAAATTGGTGAAAAACAAGGCAATGAAACATACACAGGAAAAAAAGCAACTTGATAAATTTTGATCTCAATCCTAAATAAAAAATAGCATATTTGCTTAAAATAACGGTCAATACACAAGGAAAAACCAATCAAGCATTGTCACAATAATCACATAACTGCTACTCTGAAGTTAAATACCATAAATAGACAAAAGAGCTGAAATGAATACTTTTTTGGAAACAAATATAATTTTAAGATACATTTTGTAAAGAAGCCCCCCTAAGAAAATGTTACCAAAGATTACAATGACATAGATAATGAGTGAGAAACTGATTCCCTTCACCACATCCTTCTTTTCCCTCTCTAGTCCTCTCTCCTCTGATGCTAAACTACAGTTAAACAGTGAAGAAAATCTCCTTATTTAAACAATCCCCACCCCCCTCCTCCTTCTTTACTCGCTTCCTCGCCCTCTTCTCTGCTGTCAGTTGTCTTCCTCGCTCCAATGGAGAGGAACAAAAATATAACAGTTCCCAAATTTTACCTTCTGGTCCAGTCTTATCCCAACAGACAAAGGGTTAAAACTAGGGCTGAAATTTACAGCACCCTTGGACCTGTTCCTTGATTGGTACATGATGTAAGTGTTATAATTTTATTATATTGTTGAAGAAATAGAGGAAGAAAGGTATGTTGATTATATGAAAAGAACAGTAAAAGCTTTAAAACAAGTCATCCCTGACATGTAGGTGATTTCATGTGAAAAGAAAAAGTAACACTTTTCACAAAGCTTACAAAAATAGAGATGAATGAAGACTAAAGCTGGCCATACACGGCTCGATGAGGAAACAGATTAGAGCAACATTGGACGCACAGCACGTTCAAGGCACCCGATGTTGCTCTAATCTGTTTCTTTATTTGAGCCATCCATGGTTCCTTAGAGCAGAGAAGGAACAGGCCTTTCTCCAGCTCGCAGCTGTGTTTTGAGTGATTGAATCTCTCACAACACAACACGGGCTGCGAGCTTGGGAGAACAGGTCCCCATTGGACAGGAATCGATGTGCCCATGTGGTGCACATTGATTTCAATTCAATTGATCCCCTATCCCTGATTGATCGGGGTCGATTGCATGGGAATCTACCCGTGTATGCCCAGCTTTAGGCTATGTCTCCACGGCGCTATCAGGTCTGTTGGCACCCCCTTTGCCAAGCGCATTCCTTGGCGGGGATGCTCATGGACCTGATCCACATTACCTGCCCGGCTGTTCCCACAGCATTCTGTCGATCCACCAGCCGGAAGTTGATGTACTGCACTTTCGTTGACCTTATGGCCGGTGGATCTGACTAACCCGATAGCGCCGTGGAGACATAGCCTAACTTTGAAGTGTTTTACTGCATGTTCAAAATATGTAAATGTTTTTATTTGCATAGGCTGGGTTCAACATGTATCTATAAGCAAAACTAGAGCTTTTACAATTTAAACAAATTGCATATGGTCAGTAAAGTCTGAACAGCACTGCAATTTTCAATCTGATCTCTAAGAAGAGAGGTGCACTTTATAAATATTACATAGACAGAGTAACCTATTGTATTATAGCTGATAGTTTAAGTTGAACACATGTGGCTTCTTCTCAAAGGACCACACAATGTGCTTCTCAGTTAGGACCTAAAGATGAACCAGGCCATAACAAACACCCTAAAGTTTTGGAGAGAATATAAGATAAAAAATAGAGTCAGAGACACAGCCATATAAAAAAAACATATAACATATATAAACATATAAAATGAATGTGTTACAGAAAAGTAGGCAGGGCTGGTTCAAGCATTATTCACCATATATACTTCCAGCCAAGCCAATGGGCCAGTGTTAGGAAGCAGAGCTTTGTTCCAGCATAGGGTGCAAGGCTAAAACTATGTGAATAGCAATACCCATTCTCTGAACCCACTGACCAACTTATGGAGAGACACATTTTACAATCTGCTACTAACAACTTAACTATGAGAACCAACTTACACATGGGAAGATGAATTAGTCTGTGTCACATAATATTTTTACTACAATGTAGACTTTTGAGTCAGTACACAACTCATGCTCTGAATTCACCCAGCTGGTAGGTAAGTGTTTTCAGAGAATGGGTGAAGCTAGTGCTAATACAGCTAAAATCTACTTCAATTGGCCTTTTGGATTAGCTGGAGGGAAAGGAACAAATTCTAGTCTCTTGGGTTCAAAGATAGTGCTCCCATGATGTTTGGGAAGAAAATTTAACTTTCTTTACATATATGGGCCATAAGACGCATAGACATTTTCCCAATGATTTTAAGTCTTATAGTCCCAAAATATGGTTTACATTGTAAATACCATACTGCAATAAGTATTAATCCAGCTACAATTCCCCGCCCCTCCTCCTCCCCCTTTCACATTCCGCCGTCATCGATGAGAAGGAAAAGCAACATTGCCTTCATAACATGGAGTTCAATGGCCAGTTTCCCCCGCCTCTTCGGCTTCATAGATGGTGCTCGGACTCGGAAACCATCAGCAAGTTCATTGATATTCAGAGTTGACAGTGATAGGGGAGTATCCCTGAATGTAGCTTAAGTGCGTTTGGGGGGTAAGCAAACTCAATAATCAGGCCATCATAATAATAATTAAAAACATGCTCCCAGTTTAATGAATCAAATATTTCACAATGAAATGTATTACTTTATTTCAATCCAGAACTTTCCTATTCAGTATTTTTTTGACCACAAGATGTACTCTTATAAGATGCAATCTTATGACTGGATGATACCAAGGGTCACGCAACCTAGACTAAGGAGATGCTGTAACTGCAGATTGCCATGTGCATGCCACATTTACAATATATTCATGTAGCGAGCAGCAATAATAAGAACTGAATCCTGAGGTCTACCCACTGCTGAGAAAAGACCCATAATGATAGGTGTCTAGTTAAAGACTATGAAAAATGTTGGTTTATAACTAAAGCAGGCAACACACACTTAGAATTTCTGCAGATCAACCGTGCGTGATGAAGCGTGGCTGCACCTGCTGAGAACCGGCTGGGCACCCTTTGTGTGCCGGCCATTACTTTGGACGGGGACACCACTTAGCTCGATTTCCAATATACGGGCAAATTTAGCTTTTAAGCATTAGATTTGTGGCCGATTTCGCGGCAGATCGACCGCCGTAAGTGCGCATGACGGGCGATCGGCGGCAAAATCGGTGGCAAATCTAAACGTGTATGGCCACCTTTAGCAATAGCATATCATACTGCACAGAGAGGCTCCACAGGACAGCAATTCTGTGATCCCTTAAGGTACCCATACATGAATGGATTATCCCACGATAGATGAGAGACAGACTGCAGCTTCATGACGTCATCAGGCATCCTTTGTGTGCCGGACATTACTTTGGATGGGGAGCGCAGTGGAGCCAAACCCCAAGAGAAAAGCCACCACACTGATGAACTTATCCCTCTGCTTTTTCCTCAGTTTTAGATTTAAAAGGCTCAGTTCTGCTGCTTCTTCCTCCATCTCTGCAGTACAGGGAACCCAAGAGGTTGATGATATTATTATATATTTTTTAATATAATGTATATATATTTTAATTATTACATATTTTATGCTACAGAGCTTTACTAATTTGAGTATATTATATGTGCCTAGAGTTTGAGTTCCTACAGTGGTGGTCAACTGTTTAGATTTTTGCACCCAGCCATCTAAGAATTTGGCAATGCAATTACATAAGCAGTGCATGACAGTGTTCTGATGTATGCTCTAATGTTTAATTGAAGGGAATTGTGATATAAACTTTTTGTATTGAGGAAACAAAAACTTGGTTAAGGGCCTTCTTGTGTGACAGTTAACAATCAAGTAGCTATGTAAGTAGCTATGGATATTAGACACAGTAAGCTGTGGCACTATAGACAATCCTTTGCAGAACCAGCTCTGGACAGAGATTATTATGGGCCTATAGTTTCCTGCATCAGCTGGCCATAGTGAAGGCCCTATAGCAGTGCATGACCTTGTCACAGTATGGTCTCATTATCTTTCAGCGCAAGTGTCACCCTAAGCTAGCCAGTACTCTGCTAGAGAGAAGGGGGGCTGGAACACACTGTTTATTGACTGTAAGGAGAAGAAGGATGGCTGAAAATAACAGGAAAGAGGAGGATATTCTTAAAATCTGTCTACTTTAATAGACATCTGCCCAGGGGGCAATTTATGCCAGGACCTTGCAGAAAAATCATTACAAGGTTCCTTTTACCCTTAAAGCGCCATTCAGATTATTCAAGTGTATCTGATGCCAACACAAAAGAGGGTGAAGGATTTGTTGTGCCCCTTTAAGGGAGATTCATCTTCACTGTTTGTCCAAGTTATCATTGTCCCCTGGACTAATTGTGAAGTAGAATCCAGAATACTGGAAATGCTCAAACTAGCATACCTTTTTTTGGTAGTAACTGTTGAAAAAAGGATTTCGTTTTTAGTGGGTCACAAAAGCAGAAAAATGCACAAAATAAAGCAGCATTCATGTTTTAATAAAGACTATTTTCGTGAAATATGTAGGCTTCTAGCCTGGGATATATATATAGGTCAGGTTTTCTTCTAATTATTATTATGGTCCAGTATGAGAGCCAGTCAGTTAACATTTCTAGGAAACGTCCAATGGCAGTCTTTACTGTAACTGAATTCCAAATATTGCTTTAAAGCGGACCTAGCACCTCCGATTCTACCTTCTATTATAAGCACCAGAGGACCAACAATAGGGCAGATCAGAGGTCAAATGTAAAGCACCCCCACCCCAAGGGAACAAGGGAAATTAGACAGCAGCATCTGAATCGGGTGAAGCAGAGGGCAGAGTGTTACCCGATTCAGATGCGGATAGGTGGATGGAGTGAGACCGGAAGAGTCTCACTCGTCCATCTTAAAGCCTGGAAGACTGGAAACTCCAGACATGAGCCAGGAAAGGTAATTATTTAATTTTTTCTTTTTAGGGGTCGCTGTCCCTGGACGAAGACACGATTTAGGTGAGTATATGTTTATCTTTTTATTTTCAGTTTAAATCCACTTTAATTTCACATCCATTCCTTTAGAGTCATCTTTACATTAAGCCATCATTGCAAACAAAGACCCAGATCCACTTGTGAAGCAAAAACATCTAAAATATGGTAGCATATGTGTATACCAAAATTTAAGAGTGAGTTTCTAGTCTACACACTGAGAAGTCATGGGTTCGATGCAATGTGGCATCTTTCCCTCACAATTTTGGTATACACGTTATTGATGGGATGTTGGCACATGTAGACAAACAGGTGAGAGGGAAGCATATCTAAAAGGAACAATATGGTAGCATATGTAATGTGTAGCATATCAATCAGAGTAATGTAGTACAAACAAAAGCTAAAACCAGTAAAGATAGATGTGATAGGTAAAAGTCACAAATAGCTCAGAGAGCTATGTAGGGCTGCTGGGTTTTTTTTTCAGTAAATGGCACGGCTAGGGTATAATAGGTCCATTACAAATATGTCCCTTAAAGCCTAAAAAAAAACATTCATTAGTAAGCCAAAGGCTTTGTCTATTGCATGGCTAAGGCACAGTAGTGAATCTGTACAGCCTGCTGCCAATTACATGGATCTATCTCCCAATGCTGGGTGAACAAGAAAATGTCTGTCAACAGTTTTGCCTACGAACGCTTTTGCCTCATTAGTGAACGCTTATGTGTAATTTTTGGCTTGGGCTTTAATTAGATGCATGCTTGTTCTGGGTCAGCAACTTGAAGTAAAATTGTAGCATAAGCGTCGCTTTCAATAATGTTAAACTATACATACTTAAACATTGTCCCTGATTCACCTATGTGTTTGCATGCCAAAAGCCATAACTTTTCCTCGCTGCCACACCTATATCTGTCATCTTCTCCTCGGACTTCTCTTTTTGTTTTTTATTCTTTCCATTTGAGCATTGGATTGCCAATGATAAAGATCTACCACCTAGATCAAATGCTGACATCTTGAACAAATAGACTGGGTTTGTAATCTGCATTGTTGCTGCACAAGTGGCAGTGTGTTCTAGAAAACTAATTAAAGATAAAGATATTTTATGCTACAAAACTACTTCCTTGTGTGTTCCTAAAGTCAAAGTTAATTTAGGAGTATAGTCATTAAGCATTCAGATTCGTTTTAACTGCTACTTTTTAAGAAACACATTACAGAAATGTATTCTGATTAAGGGAGACATTTTAATGTGCCACTGGCTACTATTACAGGATGTTTTTCAGGAATAAATCTGTGATGTGTACAACTGTAAAAGTAATGGAGATGCCCAATGAACCTGGGGGTGGAGGTCTGTGCTAAAATACCAAGTTTGACTATGTATAAGGGTTTAAATAATCAAACTTTTGGTGGTTTTCAGTTGCCCTTCATATTCATTTTCTCTCCTTTCTTTTGTTTATCTATATCCATCTCTGGTTCATCTCTCTCTTTTCAGAGGTCCTGACAGCTTTTCAGAGTTTGCCTCCAATGACTTTGTGAGACAGTCCCTTGGGCTGTGCAGAGAAGAGGATGGGAGGGAGATGATAGCACAGAGAGACAGCACCCCTTCCCCCTTCTCCAGAGGGAAGACAGAGCTAGCCAGTGTGCAAGTGACCCTTACTTCATCATCACCCCTTCATTTGGCATGTAAGGGGTTAACATGTTCAATATGATCAGCGTGTGTCCTGCAGCAAGCTTAGGGAGAAGGATGAGGGGACTGCTGACATGATGGGCTTCGAGCAAAATATGTCTCATGAAATTGATTTATTTCTGGGGCCGATTACTTTAACTAGGATAGGCATTTTTATATATTTTTTTATCTTTAGTTGGATGCACTTAAAGGGTTACTCCACTCCATTACTAGTCATGAAGTTCATCTTACCACTACCAGGGTGGGACGTAGCCAATGTACGTATATCACTTACCACCATGGCTCTGATTCAACTCACCATATGGCCCACAACCAGGGTGGATAGAAATCAATGATTTTTTTGATTTAAATAGATTTTTTTTTAAATAAAATGCTTTTTGAGGAAAATATATTACCATCCCAAGGTTATTCCATGATGTAATAAAGATTAGTTTTTATTATGTAGAATAAGGCTGTATATGTTAAATTTTTTTGGTCAATCCAGTCACAATGTCACGCTCTCCCAGAGGTGTTTGTAAGATTTTATAATCAATAAAACTACACTCTCAGATGTATAGAGGCCAACATACCAAAAACAACAGACAGAAGTTGATAATGGCATAAACACATCACCCCAAATTTCCCCTTGAACAGACAAGGGTGAGGGGATGTTAAGGGCCACTCAATATGTGAAAGCAATACATTTATTATACACAGTGCAAAAGATAAAGTAATGGCCATCATATCAATCACAAACAATGCTCAATGTTGCGAATGTACACATCTATACACGTGCTGTTAGACCATTAATATAGTCCAAATGGTGGAAATTTCACCCCAATGCGCGTTTCGTTGAAGACTTCTTCAGGGGGTACAATATGTAATTTCATAGGCCAAATCTACATCAACAAGCAGCCAACACAAGGGGATATCACCCTCAGGGGTTACTCACGTCCATAGATTAATAAAGGGGGAAAGACATGATTTCTCAAGATGGTGTCCTGACTGACTTTAACCACATTAATGCCTTGGTGTTCTGTGTACAACAAGATCGATTTTTTTATACATTTACTTTGGTAAACATGATCAGTTAATGGTTTGGGTTGGTCTTGTTGTACGAAGATCACCAGTGGGGACGCCATGTTCAGAAATCATGTCCATAGATCATGTCTTATTGTGTCCACTTTTATGTCGATTTGGTTATTCACTATGACTGATCCACTTGTGTTTGCCGTTTGTGTTATGTAGATTTGGCCTATGAATATACATATCGTACCCCTGAAGAAGGCGTCAACGTAACGTGCTTTGGGGTGAAATTTGCGCCATTTGGACTATTTTAATTGTCTAAGC
>CM070042.1:15773975-15786299 GCA_036250615.1 Ptychadena robeensis
TAAATCGAGCCTTACAGACTAGTGATTTAAATTGGTTTGATTTAAATCAAATCCACCCTGCCCACAACTCCAACAGGTATATGGATTTGAGAATGCTAAGAATTAGTAGGAATAAACTTTTAGGAGCATGAATATCTTTGTCTTAAATAGGCATTTCCGTGTTCTCTTAATATTAGAGATGAGTGGAAATTATATTTGTATACTGGTTTTATCCCAGAACACAGAAAGTTCTGTGTAAGCTATCTTTGGGTTAATCTTGAAACACGTACAAAGTTGAAGGCCTTCTCCTAAACCCTATGTGAAGAGTTTGGGGTGAAGTATAGGCAGCAGAGTAATTTCCTTTCCCCCCAAATGAGAGTAATTGACTGCGAAGCAATGAATCCTGAGAGAAAAAGAGAAAGTCATATGATGCTTTATGCCGAAAGTACTAATACAAGCGAGAGACAGACTGCTAAATAAAAAGGTGTATGAAATATGGCTTATGGGATTTTTGGTTCTGTAGCTCCACCTAGGTCAGGCAATAAAGGCTTTTAGGATAAGATTTGGGTGGCTCCTGGGGTGATCCTTAAAGTAGTACTAATATAAATTGCAGTTCCCAAGTAAAAAAAAAATAATCATAATAGGCACTCATAATAGGCACCCATCTCGAATAAGTTGATTTAACTTGATATTTGTAAAGACCCCCATACACCTTACAATCTAACCATACAATTTCTGCTTTTCTTCTACCAAAAACATGTAATACGAAGACCTTTCTAAACCTTCCAATATAATATGATATATAATAATATGAGGTCCTTTCTAAACCTTCCAATATAATATGATATATAATAATATGAGGACCTTTCTAAACCTTCCAATCACTATGTATTCCATCAGGGAGGACCCGGCACTACATAGGTGTTGGTAGATCTAATGGAAATTGTATGAAGTGATGTAAAGGTGAAGGATGAATAATTTTTTTTTTATCCAACCATTCCTTGGTTGGAATATAAAATGCCTTTTTGTATAATAACATTGACAGGGCAGGAGAATAATTAATCTGCTGATACTTTCTTAAATGTAGGTACCTCATGGTTCCTAGAATCTTCCATTCAATCTCACTTTGTTTTGTAATAAACAGCTGATGTGACTTGTAAAAACAACTAATAACATTGATGAAAAAATCCAATTCCATCACCACTTCTTTCAAATGGGCCAATTAAGTGAGAGTATGTTAACAATAACTTGCTGAAAAAAGCAAGGCCAAACAAAAAGTAAAGGATAAAACAATAAAAGGAACAATAAGAGGAACTAAAGCCGGCCATTTCTCGTGTCAACTTCATCTTCCAGAACGATCAACCTCAGCAGTGATCGATCACTTGGGAATCGATTGCTGCCCACCATGATCGATCCACCAAAATCAATCGCACAGTGATTAAACATGTCTGTATTTTCTGTTCAATCACTGTTACACTGGATGGTATAGAGCAGAAATCGATTTCCCAAGGTGATGTGTACTGCGATCGTTGTACAATGGATTGTCGATTTTGCAATCACATAGGCATACCTGGTCACACCAACATACAGTGAACAGGCACTTCTTTTCCTATTTTGGTTCTATACATTACCACAATTTTTTTTTATTAACACCAACCAACAGTTGGACTGCAGACCTTCAGCTTTTATTCAGTGTGTTAAACAAAAAGATTCTATAGAAACGTGACGAGTCTAAGTTTTTATTAACACAATCACTTTATTTCAGGGGCTTCAGTGCCTGCCCTAATGACGTCACATATGACACCGGCGGGCAAGGGGGGAGGTAACACCATTGACCTCTATGTAATGGATAAGGCGTTGCTTTTTCCAGCACACCTCCGTTGTCACCGGTCATGTTCGGGTTCTAGGGGGTTAAGCTGCAAAAACAGAATGAACTTATCTGAGAAATTACTACAATATACGAAGGGGCAAAATCAGCAAAAAAGAAAGCATTAGAAAACTCAAACCGCAAAAAGACCTGGGCGTCCATGGAAGACAAGAGTGGTGGATGATTGCAGAATACTTTTCATGTAGAAGAGAAACCCACAACAGACATCCAAGTGCACAACACTCTCCAAGTCTACATGACTACAGTGAAAACAATGGGTGCACTGCACGGCACAAGCCACTCCTAAGCCTCATGAATAGAAAGGCTACATTGTACAAAAAAAAGTCTATTTCACTACATAAAAGTACATAAAACCCCCAAAAAACACATCTACAAAAGTCAGGATCCCCATCAAAGGTATAGATTGGGAATCAAGTGTGGAAAGTGGTGCGCATCGATTCCCCG
Organism: Ptychadena robeensis; assembly: GCA_036250615.1. Lineage (NCBI taxonomy): Eukaryota > Metazoa > Chordata > Amphibia > Anura > Ptychadenidae > Ptychadena > Ptychadena robeensis. The sequence continues at coordinate 15,776,287 of CM070042.1, forward strand.
AACGATTGAGCAGAACGTGGTGACATGATCATACGTCTATTGAAAGGGTATGGACTCTTCTATGGGGGGCTTAACAGCCAAAACAACAGAGGATGGTGATGTCTATGAGTTAAAGACTTCAGGGTTTCCAACCATGTACTAAATTATCGTTTCATATTTAGGGCTTTTAAAATGAATCAATTGGTATGGAATCAATCACATTATGTGCTGCTTAAAAAGAACTGTTTTTCAATTGAACAACTTAAAAAAAAAGAATAAATAGGGAGACTCCCTAAGCGTGAAGGAGTCATGGGATTGCCTCTAAGCCCAAAATTTGGGGATTTGGGGTGACCTGTATTGGAGATAGCTAGACCACCAAGGAGAAACAAGACAGACCATTTCAGTAGGAAAATTCACAATTTATTAATTCATTCCAGGTTAAAACCAGTTGACCAAATGGTCAGTAGCATATAACAAACATATTTTGACAACTTGCTGTTTGATCCAGCTTTTAACCCTGACATGGCGATACACCTTATTGGACACACTCCCAGGGACAGCACCTAGGTCTGACGCCACATCTGGACACGCGGTATGTTATAAGCGTTTTTATTACATCATGTGTATATCATATTGAGAGGGCTCTCTCCCTCCATGTCTATGTATTATTGGAGTAGACTTACCACCACAGACAGATTGATCACTGTTTTTTAACCATGTAATATATCAGTAGTTTGAATAAGACCTACGGGCCGAAACATATTGCATATGTTTGTACAAATTATTATGCATGTACTGGTGACCATTTAGTGTTTATGACCTCTCCCTCTGTTAAGGTTAAACCCCGTGGTTTTTTTTTGTCCATCTATACGCCATCTATCCAGGATTCCTCTTTCCCCTCCTGAGGAGGCCGTATAGGCTGAAACGCGTCGAGGGGCGAACCCCACAGTTGGACACGTGAGCTAAGAGTTTTTTGCCTTTGCTGCATTTGTTACTTCTTGGACATTTTCCTACTTTGTTTTAATCTATGGACATGACAGTATAAACAAGGGTGATTTTGAACCTTGAATGTGTAATCATCCTCACGAACATCCCCCTGACTAAGGAGGAGGCCTGCATGACCTTTATTGGCTGATAGGCTACTGACTATTTGGTCAACTGGTTTTAACCTGGAATGAATTAATAAATTGTGAATTTTCCTACTGAAATGGTCTGTCTTGTTTCTCCTTGGTGGTCTAGTTATCTCCAATACAGGTCACCCCAAATCCCCAAATTTTGGGCTTAGAGGCAATCCCATGACTCCTTCACGCTTAGGGAGTCTCCCTACTCATATTTACTGAAATTCAATTGAATTTCCTAGGGATAGTGACCAATACCCGTCACTCCAACCTCCATTCTTTTTCACACTAACTTAAAAAAAAGTTGTTTACGTTGATTGAACGGAAAACTCAATATGTCAATGGCTACCTAAAGAAGAGAGCCAACCAGACGTATAGAAAAAGCCACTACTTTCTCACAGAGAATAGGAGGCAGGAGACAGGCTTTTTTCACTAAAGCTGTGGCTGTTTCCTAAAGAAAACAGACAAAAACATGGTATACCTTTAATGTACCTATAACAAACTTAGCAACAAGTAGTCTGTTGTGGCTGCGTGTTGGAAATACTTGCATTAAATCAGGTAAACCAAGAGGGCTCCCAAAGATCTAGCAAAGAAAATGGGGTACACCGATAGACTGCAGGAATCTTTTCATAAGATCCTGAAGTCCTTAGTAGGTAAATTGTGTTCCCCATATGCATTTTTAGACTGTCAGTTTCAGCTGAGTTTTACCTTTCAAATGATTGACGTGGATAAATTTGGCGAATCAGACAGCAGCCCTAGACACCTACAACTAGCAATCTGCCTGATTGCTCTCTGCGCAAGGCACAGAAGTCGGTGAGATTCTTTCTTGCTAGAAAATTGATGTGTTTGGGTGGATTTGGAAATTCTAACTGTGTATTTGGTCTGCAGAGAACTGACAGTGAAACCTTTCTCTAGAATTAATGAGGGCAGAGAGAAAGTACAAGAGGGGTGGAAACTGTGACAAACAAGGTGATTTGGGAGGGGTAAGAAATGTTGATGGGAAGAGAAAGTGAACAGGGAACCTGATAACACTTCAGAATAGAGGTAAATATATAGAAAGACTAGAATAAGCACCAAAGGCAAGGTAATGGTCCTGATTCGTCAAGCTGAAGTAAAAATGTAAGCTTAACTAAAACGAAAAAAACAGCCTTGGCTGAAATGTCTTTCTTCCACTAGATGTCCTCAATCTTTTGAGGAAAATGGTGCCATCTTGCAGAGAACACTCTATAAGTGCTGAGTGTCATTGACCCATTCTCTGAACTGAACTTCATTATGAACTTACATTACGTGTCAAAAAAAGACTGCCATCATATCTAACCAATGGGTGTGTAAGTTCTTCAACAGAATTTCCACATTGAACAATTATTACCAGCAACATGGCTAAACTAATACCTCTCTCCATGAAGTAGTAACCTGCATTCAATCACCACCAGGAACACTGTGTGCATGGTGTTTTGTGGGTTTTATTGAATATATATATGCATTGTATGGAAGCTAGATTGTAAGCTTCTCTGGTTAAAGGGACTGATGTGAATGTTCTGCATACTAGTGGGGGGTTTACTAGCTCCAGACAGATGAATAAAATAAATAAATATGCAAAGAATTGGAAAAAAAGAAGATAAAATCTCAACACTGAGAGAGGGAATTATCATAATCCAGAAATTATAAAAGAGGATTAGACCAGAGACAGGAATAAAAAAAATACTGTCACTTTCATCTGCAGCGGAATATCTGTCACAGTGCTTCACCGTGTGTACATTTCTATTTTACATCTACATTATATTCACTGTTTATCTATAAAAACTTGCAAACTACACATATAATCACTTAATAGAAACACTCAGCACGGCAATGTGGTATAGCATTATACAAATCAGGACATTGGTACCTGGACATCCTGGAACTAATGTATACCTAGGTGTAGTGCTCACATGGATTAAAGGCATCTTAACTATTAAATGCATTCATGTGAATGAAAAATTATGATTATTATGCATTGCTGTTTTGACAGAAAGTATTTCACATACTGTAAATGTAGTCCATATAAAATATGAATTGACATGAAAAGGCGTAATAAGATGTATAAACGTGTAAGCAAATACAACACTCCTCCCATTTTTAAAGCCTAATATGTACAAAAAAAAGAGCGATGCATTCTTAGGAGAAGAGTGATGACCATTAAGTTTGCATCTTCTCCTTAAATGTCATTTTACAAAAAAATGTGGTCACCAAGCCATTGGTGTCTACTAAGGGTATACTAAGTCTACTAAGTCTGGCTGTTCCCTATTTCTTATTGTCTGGCTGTAGTATATACAAATTACTGAACACAGCTGGAGAAGTCAGAGTGACATTAGAGGGCCTGATGTTCATACTTGTAGTTTAGAAGACATTAATAACATTTGAACAGTATGGAAGCTATGGTGTAATACAGGGGTGGGCATACTAAGGCCCGGGCCTTTGTCACCTTGTTCAAAGGATGCTCCCCTCCGCTTGTTCTCTGCAATGAGTGCACATAATGCTTAGAGGTGTCCAAACGTTGCCTTGGGGAAGTTGCAGTGGCGTGATTATGTAATGACACCATGGGCACAGCCTCATGGCGACAGTAGGCAGCCTTAACAAATGAGTGCAGGAAATTTGAAAAGATAACAACTTCCCTGTCACACGCTGCCAATTACACATCACCACCATCATTAGTGATGAAGGCGATGCATGGAATTGGCACACTTATGGCGAGCAGCCATTACAGCCTATTGGTCTGGTCCCTTTATTCGATTTACGAAGCCAATGTGGCCCATGAGTCAAAAAGTTTGCCCACCCCTGATCTAGTACATGGGTGCCCACACTTTTTGGCTTGTGAGCTACTAAATGGCCAGAAATCAAAATGGTAAACTATACCCATATAAATATATTTATACAGTGCCTGGCAAAAAAAAAGTTGTTCCTGAGTGATGGGTGCATCAGGGTAAGAAGAAAGACATATGAAGTGATGCACCCATCATGCCTAGTGCCTACTGTACCCTGTGCCTGTGGGGGCAGTGCTATGATTGGGGATTGCTGCAGTTGGTCAGGTCTAGGTTCAGCAACAGTATAAGCTCTAAAGCTGGCCATACACCTTCAGATTTCTCTGTCAGATTTCCTTCAGATCAGATTTTGTTTTACCAAAACCATGTAATATGAGGACCTTTCTACACCTTCCAATCACTATGTATTCTATCAGGGAGGACACTATACTACATGGTTGTTGGTAGATCTGATCTGATGGAAATCTGACAGAGAAATCTGAAGGTGTATGGCCAGCTTAAGAATGAGGTCAGCTGGCTACCTGAATATACTTTCCATCAATGGATTGTTTCTTCCCTGTTGACACGGGCATGTTCCAAGATGACAATGCCAGGATTAATCTTTGGGATGTGCTCCCTTTTGGGATGTGCTCCCTTTTCTTCTCTTTTCTTCTTTCTCTTTTTTCCTTCCTTTTTTCCTTTCCTTCTTTTCTCCTTTTCCTTCTCCTCTCTTCTTTCCTCCCTTGGTTGGCTTCCTTCCCCTTTTTTTTCTCACCATCCACATCCTTTGCCATCACGTTGGCCCTTTTCCCTTTCACATCTCACTCACGTTCTCCTCATACTTTTCAATCTCCCTTTACACTTTCCACCCTTCCTCCAGCACGTCACTCTAACTCATTTTTAGTTCCCTTTTGTCCACACACTCACCCCCACTCCAATCACTATCTGTCACTTCCTTTAATACACTGGTTCACCTTCACCTTACACTAGTTTTTTCCTTTGTTTTTTTTTTTTTTCCCCCCGAATCGAGTGCCAACATGACATGTGTGCCATAGGTTCACACATCAAATGGTATGTACTACGGTATGAGGATATGCTTTTGTAGTTGTTTATCCTTTGTTACACGTAAAATTCTACAATTTATGTTAAAAGATACGCCGTGTCCTGAAGCCCAGATTAGCAGGTGAAACTTATAGCCAACTTTTGGCATTAAGTTCAATATAATACAAATAATGTTGGGCCATAGAGCTCAATAATTAAATAAAGAAGGTGGTTTTTCGTCAGGTAATGTCAAGTTTCAGTAGTGGTAATGTAAGTGGTTGTTGAGTTTTTGTTCATGAAAGGGATAATAGAATGGTCCATGTTGCAAACTCTGACATGGATACATCTTTGACTTTTGTAAAAGATTAACAAAAAATTCATGGATTGAAGAAAAAACTCGTCACCAAGATATGAAGTAGTAAGAACACAGTACCCCAATAATTGGAGGGGATCCATCCATGACAAATGTAAATTTGTGGAAACAGATCTGTGTGTCATAAGAATGAGTGCGGTTAGCTTTGTCCCCAAGAGCATCAATCTGTTGCAATACAGCCAAAGCAGAAGTTATGAGGAGTGCTGTAGTCGCTTTTTAACTTCAATTTTAATGCATTTTCTATTCCGTCTCCCTGTGATTTGCTTGGTGGAGATACACAGACCACATTGGTAATTAGTTTAAATCTGCTGTGGTTGAGAGAGGAGACATGAAATGTAGTAAAAAAAAAATTGTTTTTTTTTGCACACTCAACTTATGCTAGCCTATACAAATGCCGATTAGCGGCCGATTTTTAAACCTGACCGACGGAGCATGCACTGGAGCGCGCCGGCGGTTCAGGTTAAAAATCGGTACGCTATAGGCATGTGCTTCACATGGGGCGAACAGATCCATGTCGACTACACGCTCGAACGGACAGAGGGAACGGACAAGTTCCGATATTTCTTGGCCGATGCAAGCCGATGCCATACGCTTCTAATGGAAGCGGTGTCTTCATTGAGATTATGGCCAGAACACAACAGGGTGCTGCCGACAGAAGGGCCCCATAATGCCGCGCCCAGGGTGCAAACGTGATGAGTCATCACGTTTGCATTCCGCGTGAATATAAGGGTAGGTCTGTCGGACTACGGAATGTGATGCTAGCATTAGGTATAGTCCTTTTTTTGCCAACTCCAATTATGCTTGCCATACACATGCCGATTAAGCGGCCGATTTTGAACTGACCGTACGGGCCATGCACGCTCGCGACGTAGTGTCAGGTTAAAAATCGGCCCGCTATCGGCATGTGCCCACATGGGGCGACAGATCCCTGTCGCCACCACAGATAGACCGGCCAGCGAACGGACATTGTCCGATTATTCTCTAGGCCGATGTCAAGCCGATGCATAAGCTTCAAATGAGACGGTGTCTTCATTGCAGCTATGGCCAGCACAACATAGGGTGCACTGCCCGACAGAAGGCGGCCCATAATGCACCGGGGTCAAACGTGAGACGTTCATCACGTTTGCATTCGTGAATATCAGGGTAGTCTTGTCTGACCTAACTCGGCATGTGTATGCCTCGCATTAGGTATAGTCCTTTTTCAGGCCAAGTAGTATTTGTAATCTATAATCGACAATAATTACAAGTTTCAACCTAAAAAAAAGGAAGTACTCATAGGTCCCTACTGTAATTACTTGAGGAGGATGTTATAAAGTACAATAATATTTACTCTAGGGACATCTGATACAAAATAAATTGTGCTACTCCATGAATCCTTTTTCAGGATTCTTACAACTTGCCATGCTCAAATACACAAAACACTTGTAATAAACAGGCAACTCTTCACTCAATGGGGGAAACCATTTAAAACACAATGGAGACAGAGGGTGGGGCCCAGGCCTGCTGGTACTGCGACGCAGCCTGAGTAACAGGGGGCTCACAGGCAGTGTGAGGCCCAGGACTGGCCTTTGCTGGGGAAGACCAGGACAATTATTTTATCAACAATTTGAAAGTAGCTCTTAGTATTTTCTAGTTACTTTTGTTTCGTTTATTTTGGATTGCCATTATACCCCGTGAGGGTGAGTTTTCAGACTGTTGGCAAAATAAAATACGGGCCAGGAAACCCTAAAGAGACAGTTTGGTGGAGATTCCTCATTCTACAGATGCCATTAAGTGCCGATCCCCCACAAATATATAGACTTACGCCCCCTCCCCTATGATTGACAATGATTTACTGCTAAAGGTGTCCATTGTTCCTGTTGAGCCCTCCAGCATCGTAAGCAGGAAGTGATTTCATCATTAACAGGAAGTGCTTCATCCGGAAAGCACACGTCCCTTGAGAGATCAATCCTTGCAACCCTCCTTAATGTGAGTATTTTCTATTTGTTTCATTTGATTTAAACCATTTAAAGTTACCTTTACTTTGTTGTACTAGGTTGTGTGCCTTATTGTCCTTTGTTCCTATTTGTCTGTTACAAGGGGCAACACTCCTTCATTTTGGACGCTGCACACCTACACAAACTTAAGCAAGCCACCCCTCATACTGCTTCCAATTTTACTTGTGATCGTTGATCAGGTCCCTTACACCTTACCTAAGGGCCTTTATGGCCATTGTATTCACTGTCACTGTGTATCACAGCTGACAGTTTGCACAACTATTTATTTTGCTTTCATCGACCAATAGGTCTGTATACTGTCGCAAGTCAGAAGAGAGAGATGTTGAAGTCTGCTCGATGCCATTCTTGGAAGACTGGGTGATTGGTGTGCACCTGCATGATCATCGCTCAGGAATCTGCTAATTCATTATTATAATCATTACTTTAGTATAGTCGGCCAACACATATACGACGCGATAATCATAAGTCTCTAACTGTCCCCAAGCTTTTTTCAAAGAGGTCTGCCCATATCATCAAGTGGGGTGTCTAAGGAGCTCGCAGGCCATACATTAGACTGGGGAGCTGAGCGGGGGGCAGCTTGATGTGATTGCAGTAATGAGTATTATTTCCACAAGGAGCGTTTAGAGAGTGTGTTGGTATCGGAATAGGCTATGCAGTTTTGGAGCTAAGAAATCCCTTTCCGGGTTCCGTGTTGGATCTAGAAAGACTTTTAGTTGGGAGAATAAACACAGCGCATGGCACGGGGGGACGGGAATTACCTAAGCTAAGAGAACGGAAAGGGACTAGTCGCCTTGGGATTCGTGAGCACATCCATAAATGCCTTCTCTATCTCCAGCTACTAATCAGACTTATTATGTAACCCGCAGGAAAAAGCTGGAGGGGCGTGATGGAGGCTGCGGAGGAGTGTCATGGGCCTGAGGGGTAAGAGTACTTCCTGTTTTAATAAGCAGGAATTTGTTAGTTTTCCCTTCCAGGCTATTATAGTATCCCTAATAAGGTGTATTGGGTTTAATCAGACAAAGAAGCTTGGGTGATCGGGCAAGGCAGCACCCCTGTAATGACCAAGGCTACAATAATTGAGATTCTAGGTCAAGGTGGTGTAAAATTGTAAGAAAAGGTTATCAGGCGCCTGATATGTGAAGAAAGGCTGAATTGATACAGTCGTTATGTCAGGTAGGCTAACAACATTCTGAGCTCCGGTCTGCGGAATTGTCTTTAGCGGAAATATCGTGGCCGGCTTCCCATGCCAAATAAACCTAGTGAAAGCTGGCGTAGAAGTAGAAAACACCTGACGTCCTTATGCCTCAAAAGGTAAAGGAGTGTTGAAACGGATATAATAAAACTGGTGGAAGGAAATCATCTAACAGACCAGACCACCGGCCACCAGGACAGACAGGGGGCAGGTCATGCACTTTTACGTATTCTGCATTTCTTCTGAAATATGGGCCTGGAAAATTAAAAGGATAAGCTCCGGCGTGCACATGAAAGAAACTAGGAGGCCTACAAATTTCAAATAGGTGTAGTGCCACCCAAATGCCACAAGCTCCATCCCATTGCCGCTGAGAAGCCATGGCGTCGGCCTTAATTGAAAGCAGAAGTTATGCCTATTGATAGTAAAACCAGTGGTGGTACCAAATAGAAGTCCAGTTATCTAAAACATTCTGCAAATGGGTGCATTGCGTTAAAAAAAAAAATGGTAAAATAGACTCTGCGAACAAGGAAGAGCATAATTCCTGACTTCCCACAAATATCACCTTCAAAAGGCTGTATGGGGTCAATAACTTCACTAGCTAGCGGTTCAAACGTCAGATTAAATACATAGAGGGAAGGCATCAGACCAGCACACGTTTACAATATGCTAGCAGGGTTGTGGAGTCGGTCTGGTTTAATTCCCAGACTCCGACTCCTCAGTTTCTGATTCTTCAGACCTCCTCGAATCCTCTGTATTTAATATGCTAATGTATTGTAGAGAAAAATATAGGTATAATGGCCAGAGAGTATCAATTGAACTGTAAAGTGCCACACCCCGAAATCACTGAAAATAACACAACAAAGAAAATACCAAAATTGGGTTTTAAGGCCACAGGACTCATGTAAGTAAAGCAATTCGACGATATTTATTGGGTAGCAGGAGAGTAGACACCTGTGAACATACAATGGTCGACGATCCTCAGGGCATCAAGAAAGAAAAACTCAGTCACAAGCAAGATATACAGATAGAACAACAAAAAAAACCATGACCTTGTCTGCAAAAGTCCATCTCAAACAGTTCGCCCCGCAATAGCGGGCCTTCTTCCAGGATCAAAACAAGTATGCAGTTCATGGGTTTCTAAAGTAAAGGTAAGGAATAATACCAGAGCTATAGTCTTATCATAGACATCATATGATAATATACACAAACATCACTCTGTAAATTGAAACCGCGGAGTATCAGCATGGATTCCCAGTATATACCAGATACACCAGCATATTAGTGTGCACGCGCATGGGACTAACAGAGCATGAAATCATTTATAAGGGGAAAACAACAGATAATGATAAAAAAGATAAGAGGACTTCACCCCAAACCTGGTTCGGTCAGGTGAACCAATAAAGGTTTTTTTTTTTTTTTTTTGTTTTTGTTTTGTCCTTGTAAGTTTCTACCACCACCATCGATGTCTTGGAAGGGTGTTAATGGCGTAGGTCCCAGAGGCCAGAATTTCGTCCCCTGTGTGTCCTCTGCCGG
>CM070042.1:15794125-15813126 GCA_036250615.1 Ptychadena robeensis
GGGCTTAGTGACCTCTGGTGGGACTGCCTAGTGTGTAGGATGACTAAAGTGTGCAAGTCTGTGCCCTTGAGCGAAAGAAGCTGTAACAACGCCCGATTCTTTCGAATTGTACTGGAGTGCAGCTAAGCAAGGCGCATGGAAGAGGCAATACCTTACAATTGCGTGGCCGTTCTGGATAGCTGTGGTGACGGGACGTGATATGTGAAAGGGGGTGCTGGGTGAGGGGTGTGGGAGTTGGCGTTGCATGGAGGCCTTCTGCCTGGGGTTCGAGACTTTGCCAGGGGAGGGTGATAGATCTAGGCACAAGTGTCCGCTAAATTTGTTTGTTTCTAGTGTGTCTTCAAAATTTTGTGTCCTGGTATGTTTTAATGTTTTTCCTATCTGTTGACACATCCCTCTATGCTTCATACAGTCCAGACCTCTAGCACATACAATATTCTCCTCCATCTTTTTCTCCCTGCGGCCCCCCCCCTTCTCGCCCCCTCGGACATTGGGCGTTCTGGCACCTCCCCCTTTCCATCGGGGTACCCCCCAAACGGTGATTTGGTCAGTCAGTGATATAGGGATTTCTCTGGCACCTTCCCCTCTCACACTGATCTTCTCCCTGATCTGTCATTTCTGACAGAACGGAGGGCATGCTAGGCCACCTGACCGCAGATATCCGGAGATCGCATGCGTAGCCTTCCGGTTCTAATCTGCGTGTCAGGTTGACACACAGGGCGCCCGCACAGGGTGATGATGTCATCACTCTGGGCGACAGGCGCACGCTGGGATATTACTATGCCCTTCCTCCCCAGCTCATCGTTCGCCCCAGGTGACATGCATCGCCCTGGTGATTCGAGGGACTATATCTATTTCCAATTTATCTCTCAGACCTATCTTGGTCTCCGGAGGGGTCGGTCTCCAGCACATGCTTCATTTTGAAATTACGGATAATCCTACTTGTAAGTAAGCTACCAACTCCCAGACTATTCCTTTGATTTTTGACATTGACAAGCCCTTAGTGGCTGCACACTAAATGATGGTCATTATTCTTATACATCTCTTATGCTTCTGGACTTGGTTTTCAACCATATGTACCTTGACACCTTGTCCCTCCCCAAGTCTCAGGTGGCGCTGTTTGGATGGGGCTGCATACATATAGGGGGTCAAAAAGGTCGGTGCTCGCTGGACTGTCTATGAGTGCAAGTGTATGTTTGTCTTTATTGTCCTCCATGTGTCTTAGTCCCATTTCTGTTTTTGGCTTGTTTTCCCTGCTTCTTTTCTTCCTTTTTTTCCCTTTGTCCATGTGGTTCTTGTGTATATGGGTGTCCTCACCCTGTGTTGGTCTTGCTTTCTATTTTTCTTCTCCTGTTCTCCAGTGTATTGAACACACTGCCGTCAATGGATAAGTGATATAATTTTTTGTCTTTGTCTCTGTTTTTTCTTTTCCTATCCTTCCTTATGTTCGATGGTCTGATGCTTTTTCTCACTTGACTTTGGTATTGCCTATGATTTTAATTGCTTTATTATTTTTGGGTCGCGACCTGGGGTCCCCGTTCACTCCTCGTTCCCCCCTTTTTTTCACTTCGTTCTCACTATCTTTCACACTTCACTTTCTGCACTTCACACCAGACCTGAACCCTCTACACTGGGGGAACCCTCTCTTATCAGGAGGGCCTCCTGGTCAGGTCCAGGTTCTCACAGTCCCAGCACCAGGTTTTTTCTATTTCTCCCTTCATTTGGGTTGCACGGCCTCTACTCTGGCCCATCTGCCTATCGAGGTCTATTGCTGCAGAGGACCACACAGGGGACGAAATTTGGCGCTCTGGGACCAACCATTACCCTTCCAAGACATCGATGGTGGTGTAGAAACTTACAAGGGACAAACCCTTTATTGGTTCACCTGACCGAACAGGTTTGGGGTAAGTCCTCTTATTTTATCATTATTGTTTTCCCCTTATAAATGATTATCATGCTCGTTAGCCAACATGCGCTGCAAACTATATGTGAGTGAATATACTGGTATACCATGTGAATAAGCAACTCGGGTTCAAATTAAAGATGATGTTTGTATATTATCATATATGTCTATGATAAGAACTATAATCTGTATTATTACTTTACTTTAGAAACCCATGACTGCATACTTGTTTGATCCTGAAGAAGCCCGCTATTCGGGCGAAACATGTTGAGAATGAATTTTGCAGACAAGTATGTTTTTTTTTGTTTATCTGTATATCTTGGACTGAGTTTTCTTTTATGCCCTGAGGATGGACCATTGTATGTTCACAGGTCTACTCCTCTACCAATAAATACGTGAATTGCTTTACTACATGAGTCCTGTGCCTTAAAAACCCAATTTTGGTATATTTCTTTGTGTATTTTCTGATGTGCTGTAGAAGGCTTTGCACAGCAGTCAGACTCTACCATCATCAATGAGAGATCTTGGTGAAGAATGAATGCACCATTGGATGGAAATAAATCTTGTGACATTGCGGAAGCTTATCGAAACAATGCCACAGCAAATGCATGCAGTAATCAAATCTAAAGGTGGTCCAACAAAATCTTAGAGTGTGTACCCTTTATAAATATATATATATACTTTGCAAAGTGTAATTCTGTTTAATTGTGCAAAAAGATAGAATAGATTTTTGCAAGGTAAACTATATATATAAATACACCTTATTTACCATGGAAAATTCCATTCAATTTTTTGCCATTTTGGCCATTTTGTGTTATTAAGAAAAAAAAATAAACAGAAGGCAGGGCTCTTAGATCGACACCTGTTGCTTTTGCGATCTGCATTTTGGATACCCCTGGTGTAGTATACATATCTTTATTTCTTTTATAATAGGTATATCTTATATTTCTTTTACACTAGGTATGATTATAGTTTTACATATTATATTCCTAATACAACCTGCACTTAGTTAACAAATCAATAAAACCCACAGGGAGTATGCCTGAGTATAATGTTAAGTATATATAAATTATTTTAAAATAATAATTTGATTGCAGTAATTACACAGAAACAGAGATAAGCATCACAATATTCCTGTATTCCTTTTCCTGAAATCACAGTTATGAAATTATTGGTTTGTATTGTTTGTCTCCTATCTTTTGCCTATCGTCATGTGTAGAATGCTTTTCAGATTTGATATCCTTGTTAAATCATTAGCATAGACCCTCTCTAAAATTCCCCACCTCACTTGAATTAACAAATCTTAATGATTGATCTGTCCTGGCCTGTGTGTATCCTCATGTCAATCAGCAGAGACATTGGTCCTGCTAATTTCTCCCCACCGCCCCCCAGGGACACAATGGGTGATCCTCCTGCCCTCCAGTAACGCACGGACAGCACCATGCAGCAAGGTTACTTGTAATCCTCCTGCACACACTGCTCTCTTCTGCACATATATTAAACTTCCAGATTGATCTGTCGCCGCACTCCTCCTCCCCCATCTATCTTTTGCCAGAAAGAAAATAAAATTATAGGTGATTTTCCTGTATTTGGAATATTAATGCTCATAGTCATACCTTCTCCCTCTCTCTGTATTCTGTATGTCTGACGTTCACCCAGTTCATCCAAATGGATGGAATGAAAGCCTCCCCCCCCCACCACAAATGTAACTATCATAAACCAAGTCTTGTTCTGCTTTCTATTACAATTACTCTATTGTGTTTTTTTTTCTTTTTATATGACAGAATCATAGATTATAAGAAAATGGATTGAAAGAGGATTGGAGAGAACATTTCCAGATTTGTGATAGAGAAATCCATAGATGAAGGGAGAGACAGAATATGAATACTGAGAATGTTTTTAATGCAGACTTGGGGGTCATTTTAAAATGGTGCATGTGAAAAACAAAATGTATATACAATGAAGTCGGTTTCTAGAGATGGTTTTCCATGTCCACCCTAGTTGGTTCTGCTAGTAGAATAATTTTACAGTTGTTTGGACAAGCCATACCACACCGATATGACCGCTTACAACTTATAAAAAAAAATGGTTTAATAAGGTTGGTTACGTTTAATGGTTTAATAAGTATTTGGTTACAAAAGACACAAAAACATATCTGAAAAACTTTGACCAAAAAGCCATTGACATTTCAATGCAAATGTCCACTTTTTGTGTACAGCAGTGTATGTTTTTCCTTAATTATGCGTTCTTTTGAAAAACTGGATGGCCTTATAGATCAAGGTATGCAAAACCTACTATTTAAGCTGCCTAAGTTATCTGTTAGCTTTATTCAAAAAGGCTAAAGTGATGCTCCCTTTTAAAGCATATCCCCCATTAAAATGATACAAATAACCAAAGTTTGATTGAAAGCATTATCTACCTTTAGTTAAGAGTAGCCTCCCCATTCAACATACAGGTTAAGAATGAGGGCCAGTACCCCGCTGGAATACCTTTGTGCCCCCCAGTTTGGGAACCACTGAGTTAAGATCTTTCATTCCAGTTCCCCTAAATTCAACCTATTCTGGAGTGCTGTACCAGTACTAGGATTAACTAAGGCCATGTTTTCATTATGCGTTGAGACCCCCTCCGCTAAGCGTATTGCTTGGCGGGGATCCCGACAGAGCACATAGACCTTACCTGCTCGGCGGATGCTCTGTTTAGACATCCGCCTGGGCAGAGGCTCAACGTACTCGACTACGTTCAGCCTTGCATTGGCAGAACAGCTCGGTGCAGTAAAGACACAGCATCCGCAGAGCAGGTAAGTAAATGTGCTCCCCGCTAAAGCAATGAGGGAGTCCCGATGTATAATGAAAACATAGCCTAATGGCCGTAGACATGGGTAGTGTAACTTTGCTTTTACTTTTCACAAAGGACACAGATCCAAACAAAGTGACAAAGTGAAATAATGACTGGATAAGTTACAACTGGACAAAAACAAGTTTCAAATCAAACAAACTGGGCATGTGAGTCTGTCTGTATAAGGAAGTAAAACAGGGAACAATTCCCACTAAGGCAAGGGATAGTGCGCAGTGTGGAGAGTCACAATGACGACACCACGCTATGCTTGAGCCCACGTCGATTGCACAGGAATCATGCTGCACCACATTAGGTGCTCAATTCTCGTTCGATACTTGGGGATGGGGACCCTGATCCAAAGTATGGCAGTTGATAAGGGATTTACAGACATGTCTGTTCCCTATTTGACTGACCTATTTTTGAGCGGGATCGAGTGATTACACTTGATAGGGGTTGCCACGTTCGATGTCCACGAATGACCATGGCATGACATCATCGCTTGAAGCGGACATAGTCAAGCAGCTATCTACATGTACATGGGTACCTTAAGTATTTGTACACTGCAGATCTAGCATGCAGCAACTGTAGTAAACAATACCAAGTTAGCTTACAAAAAGCTTACATTGCTTGTGTGCAAAATATTAGCAATGCATTTATGATTAAAGAGCTGTAATATTTGTAGTTGTTTAAAAATTGCCAGAGTTCGGCATTAGGCCTTATTTGATAATTCATATTAAAACCATGATTTACACTGTTATCAAGACTGATTGATATTTGTGTTACTATTGTTGCATTACATATATTAAGGTGTGAAAATCTATATTTCAAATGGTTTGTATATTCTCTGGCAAGTTGGAAATGTGGCAGAATTACACGAGTAGAGCGTAAGGTGTCAGCACTCGTGACAGTGAGTGAGGACTGTTAATATACAGATGGTGCTACAGAACTGACAGAGAGATTCAATTCCTAAGAGGAATTATCACTTTCCATCATGGAATGCTAATTAAATACTAAAAGAAAAAAAAATACACTTTGCAGGTATTTAGGTGAAAAATGAATAAAATCTATTTTTAAAATAATTTTTTTTTCCCCTTATGACTGCCCATATTAGCTCATAGATTATCTTAAAAAAGACGCGTTTATTGCTGTTGATTGCATATGAATGCAAAAGCCTTGAAAACACCTATACAAGTGCTCAAAGCACCTGGAAAGGTCATACGCCATCTAGGCATAAAGCCTGGCAAAAGCTGGAAATGGGATCCACAAACAAGCATGGTCATGGCTGGTGCTTGGAGGACTACTGCCGGGGACCCAAACACAGAGACCATTACAGTGGGTACATATGTCCAACTGTGCAGGAAATATGTGGCTGGGTAAATTTTAAAAAACCCATGTCTCCATTTCTAGGAATTTTCTCACCACTAGCAATGGGTATAAGTTTCAAGGGAGCTCTGTATGTATTTTATAAGGAGGGATTCGGTTACGGGATCCCAGATCCTCAAAAAGTC
Organism: Ptychadena robeensis; assembly: GCA_036250615.1. Classification (NCBI taxonomy): domain Eukaryota; kingdom Metazoa; phylum Chordata; class Amphibia; order Anura; family Ptychadenidae; genus Ptychadena; species Ptychadena robeensis. The sequence continues at coordinate 15,800,372 of CM070042.1, forward strand.
ACTGCCTGCAGACTCCCACAACACTGGGTCACATTGTGGGGAAGAGACCACCTTCCTTAACCTCACAAGCTTTCAGCCTGTACCACAACAATTTAGTGAATCGCTGCAGCTTTCCGGGGGTATATTGGGTTCTTCCGCTCCCCGCTCCTCTAGTATTGAGACGAACCCAAACAGCGAGTGAACTGGGTTCATCTCAAAGAATGGGGAGGTTAATAAGGGGTCTCCCACTCACTGAGCTATGGCATCGGGCCTGGTAGTGCTCAGGAGGGGGGGGAAAGCTTGTGGTCTGACCATATGCTGCACACTGCATCAATTTGGCTCCAGAAGTTTACTGGAGGTTTTGGCAAATTTATTAAAAATAAAAAAACTGAGAAAGCACATGTTCATAAGTATTGAAAGCCTTTGCTCAATACTTTGACAGCAATTACAGTCTCAAGTCATATTGAATATGATGCAACATGCTTGGCCAGTTTCAACCATTCCCCTTTACAGCACCTCTTGGTTTGGATGGGAAGCATCGGTGTACAGCCATTTTAAGATCTCTCCAGAGAGGTTCAATCAGATTCAAGTCTGGGCTTTGGCTGGGCTACTCAAGGATATTCACAAAGGTATCCTCAAGATGCTCCTTTGATATCTTAGCTGTATGCTTAGGGTCATGTCCTGCTGGGAGATGAACCATCAACCCAGTCTGACTATATAGAGCTCTGAAGCAGGTGTACATCCAGGATGTCTCTGTACAGTGATGCAGTTGTGGTTGTCCTTCTGGGTTCTCCTCTCTCCATAAAGGATCTCTGGAGCTAACAGACTGACAATCAGATCATGATCATCTGATGGTCTCATGTTTCAGTAAACTTCCCCAGATATGTGCCTTCGAGAGAATCCTGCTCTGAAGGTCTACAGACCATTCCTTTGACTTCATGCTTGGTTTGTGCTCTGACAGGAACTGTTAACTGTGGGACAATATATAGATAGGCGTGTGCCTTTCCAAATAATGTACAAGTAACTGAATTTACCACACATGGACTCCAAATAAGCTGCAGAAACATCTCCAGGATGGTCAGGGGAAACAGGATGCACCTGAGTTAATACTTACGCTTCATGGCAACGGCTGTGAATACTTATGTACATGTAATTTCTCAGTTTTTAAAAAAATAAACTTGCCAAAATCTCCATTAAACTTTTTTTCACGTTACCACTATGGGGTATTGTGCGTAGAATTCTGAGGAAAAAACTTAACTTAACCTATTATGGAATAAGGCTGTAACATAACAAAATGTGGAAAATTAATGAGCTGTGAATACTTTCTGAATGCATTGTACAACTGTCTAGAAAGTGACTATGAAAGAAGTAGCATACCAGTGAGCTCATCTGTTATGACTACTTCACCTTTCTCTTCTCTAAACTCTGCTGAACACAGACTCCAATAGGGTGATACAAAGTCAAAGTCCTTAAACTGCTTGTATTTGAAAATAAAATATTTTTATATCTAATTTAAGTTCTTATTTAAATTGAACCTATCCCTGAGTATGCTCTGTTGCCATGTAGTGCCACCAACTTAATTCTAAACTACATGTAGTTGTCACAAGTCTGTCATGACTTTGATTTATGGAAGTGTGGTCCTCCATGACCATCTGTGGACGTCTGATTTTTCGAAGGCCTAGCCTCCCCAGGTCACCTCAAGGTAAATATGGCTAAAGCTGGGGATAGACGGTTAGATTTGTGTCCCAGTTCACAGAAAATGCCGGCACACAAAGGGTGCATGGACCATTCTCGCAACAACCGGCCATGCATGATGACGTCATGACAGCATATAATCTAGATGCCTATGGCCAGCTTTACTTATAACAATTGTAAAGCTTTTATCTTGGTTGCACTAGATGTTTGTTTCAATTGTGTAATTCGCTATTTGGCTAGAAATGCTCTTAATACCAAGAAATATTTTTACTATTATAGAGAAGTAGAACAAGAGGTCCGGTAAGGTAATGTTCCAATTTAAAACAATTTCCTGAAGGCTAGCTTTCCGAACAATCAGATGCCAGGACATGGCAACAGAGTGGTAAGCGTAACCCTGCGCTCTGATTTCCCCAGATGACAAATTTTCTGACGGTGTCTAGCGAAGATTTTCATTACATAGAATACACAGACGGACGGCAGCGGATTGTACAGGTGACAATAGGGCTGTACACCTTATTTTTCTTACCACTGCTCATTCACGTGGCCAAGAGGCACCTGGGAATCCTCTCTGTACGACCTCTCACTCCAAGTAATAAGGATTCTTGTCTCATCCTAGGGCTGAAATACATGCTCATCTATTATCCCACAAAGTTTGGCTTTTAGAAAAAGAACAAAAAAAAATTTACATTGAAGAATTTTGTGCCTATCTCAACCCAGTCTAAAAAATGAATTCAAAATTTTATCTCAACAGGGCTTTAACCTCCCAAGCATTACGCCTAAAGCCAGTATGGGCGCAGTTTGTGCCCATGTCGGAAGAGGGTGTAACCAACGGTTCTCCGTGTGCCTGCAGCATTTCTACAGAGCTGCAGGCACACATAGCCTTTCTAGCCCGTGTCTTTGTCGTCAACGGTTACACCGAAGAGGGCAGGCGGCACCATAGACCTCCATGTTAATGGAGGGGGTGTTGCTTCACACACAGGCGGTGTGTAGAGGGCTGGGGGGTAAGCCGGCAATCACAGTGGAGGTTAGGGAGGTTAAGCCATTACCTGTCCTGTCCAGTACCATATAATGTTTAAACTTAAGCTAGGCATACAAGGTTTAATTTTAGCACGATCGATTTTCGATTCAATTTTCAATCTTGATCCAAAGTAGTACCACATGGAAGGTTCAATCGTAATACGATCATAACACGACCAAAATGGACGATTTTAGTTTGATCAAAAAACACAGGAAGTCATATATAAATGTGTCATCCAATACAATTGACCTGACAAACTAACACAATGCTACTATTTAAGTTTGATCGTGGTACAATCGCCAAAAATTTTCCAACATGTCCAATCACTTTTCGATATAATTTTGATCGGTATCGAACAATTTTCAATGATCGAACCATGTTTGCAACATAAGCTTTAAGTTTGCTCGATGTAAAGGCTAAAATCGAACCAAGTATGCCTAGCTTAACTGACCCACTAGGTGCAGAGGTGGCATAGGCAGGTTTAAGGCTGCCATACACATGCCGATAAGAGGCCGATTTTTAACCTGACCGACGGGCGTGCGCGCTCGCACCGTCGGTCAGGTTAAAAATCGTCCGCTTATCGGCATGTGCCCACATGGGGCGACACACAGCTCGGCCGGCCAGAGAACGGACATGTCCGATATTCTCTGGCCGATGCAAGCCGATGCCATAAGCTTCAATGAAGACCGGCGTCTTCATTGAAGCTTATGGCCGGCACACAAAGGGTGCCGGCCAACTGAAGGGGCCCCATAATGCACCGGGGTGCAAATGTGATGACGTCATCACGTTTGCATCCCGGAGCATATCGGGACTGGTTTGTCTGCACCCGTCGGGGTGTGTATGGCAGCCATTAGGTTTACACTCTAAATCTATTGTATGCGTAATATATTTCTTGGAGGCATCCAACAAACATCTAAAAGTACTGTGGGGTAACTACCAAAATGTATCAATGTTTTTAAAAAACTTTTATGTATTATGTTTAGGAGCTAGAAGAAAGCTTTGACTTTTTTTTTACCTTTTCTCATTTCTTTTTGGAACTATAGGATATATTGATTAATAATACCTTTTTTACAGCCAAGTGGTAGCAATACAAGAATTAGCTAATCTTGTAACGTGTAAAGGCAACATGCATGGGTCGATTTTGGGTTCAATTCCCAAACGATCTATAGCGGTGCGAGTTTGCGGTGGACGATTATTTGTGAACTGAGCGCTGCCCACCTTGAGGAATCAATCCTGCTACATTAAAATATCAATCAAACAAGGATTCGACATGTCAGTATTTCCATGTCCAATCACCATTACTTTGAATGAGGACTGAGGGTACCCATACAAAATAACAGCCAGGCATTGATTTCCCGAACGATCGGTGTCTGAATGTTCAGAAATTCTTGTGTCACCAAGTTGCAATCGCACAACGACTGTAGAGGAATTGGCCACCTTAACTTTCAAAATATATCACATTTTATGTAAGCCATTGCTTGCGAGTTTCAATTTGTTTCCCCCCTTAAAATAATTCAATACACAGCTATTAATATATGCAACAAAAGTGAGTAAATTCCTATGTAAACAAAATGTCCAAATGTCTGTTACAAGGTGTCAGGTATGAGCGGGTCAGGTGTGTAAAATTCAGTGTTAATGCTCTCACACACTATCATACTTGATGTTCAGCATGGCAACTCATGGCAAAGTACTTGCTGAGGAGCTAAAAAGAGAATTGTTGCTCAACATAAAGATGTCATAAGCTATAAGACCAACATCCTGAAAATGAGCAGCATGGTGGCCAAGAACAGAACAGGCCACGCCATGTCCCACCAAAAATGCTGAGTTCATGTGTTTCGCATCATATTCACATTGCTGCAGAGGTTGACATGGTGGGGGCCAGCTTTTCATTGCTCAGACCATTCACCACATTGCATCAAAATAGTCTTCATGTCATGCTGTTGTTCCAGAAGGAAGACTCCTCTCAGCAGGATGCACAAGAATGGCCACAGTTTTCTGAAGACAATCAAACTAAGGGCATGGATTACTGGAACCATGTGCAATGGTCTGATAAGCCAAGATAAACTTATGTGGTTCAGATGGTGTCAAGCGTGTTTGGCAGCAACCAGGTGATGGATACAAAGACAAGTGGGTCTTGCCTACAGTCAAGCATGGTGGGGCGGGTAGGGCAGGAGCGTTGCCACCACTAAGGAGCTACAGTTCATTACAACTTGTACTTTGACATACTGATGCAGAGTATAATGCTTTTCCTTCAGAAACTGGGCCAAAGTGCACTTTTCCAAAATAAGGACCCCTAACACCTCAAGGAAGACTGCAACTGCCTTGCTAAAGGTGCTAGACTGGTCAACTATGGTTCAAGACCTATACCCTAGTCATTATCTGTGGACATCCTCAAATAGAAGGTGGATGAGCGTAAGGTCTCTAACTGTGATGTCATCATGGAGAAGTGGATTCCAGTGGCAACCCGTGAAGCTAAAGTAAGTGCTATGCTCAGGAGAAGCAGAGTTTTGGACACAAATGGCTGTTAGTTGAGCTATTTTAATGGTCAGCAAATTTAAACTGTTGTAAAAGCTGTACACTGACTATATTGTATCAAGGTGTCATTTCTTTAGCATTGTTCCTTGCAAAGATATTATAAACTATTTAGCACATTGTGAGGGGTGTAGTCCCTTTTGTCAGATACTGTGTGTTTGCGAGTAATTACAAAGCCTAGCGAGTCATCCTTTTTGCACAGCAGCAGCAGATATAGTAAGAGGGAGATGCCAGAATCAGCCAACCCAGATATATAATTCATTAGGTCTAGCTACCAGCTTAGAAGTAGTATGGAATACAAGTTTATTCTATCCAAACCTCTAGAAAACCTGGACACCAGGGCCCAAAACAAAACTTACTTAAGATGGGCATACACAGCTGGATTTTGTAATAGATTCAAGCACAATGAAGTGGCGTGAACGCGCTCACAGCTCCCGATTTTGCTCAAATCTATTAAAATTTTTTTAGCTATCCAGGCTTCTTCCAGGATCTATTGATCCCGCTTGAATAAGCTAGGCTGAACAGGTTTCCAACATGTTGGAAAACCTTGTTCAAATTCTCATTGCTTTGAATGGGGATCTCGATATAGATGGAGCTCCAGCACAGTGTAATTACGACATCGCCCTGCGCTTGATACTCCTCGAATTGCACGGTATCCAACTGTGTATGCCGGCTTTAAGGTTTTCTCAACATCAGTAATCAACCCTGAAGCTCCTGACCAAGTATATAGGAGATTTAGGTGAAACCTATACATCAATTCCCATCCTGGAAACCTGTGTCTTACTGCAGAATGTGGGTGAGACTAAATAGGATTGTGGAAACATAACAAAAAAAAAGTATTTATCTAACGTGCAGTTTCTGCATAAATTAATTGTATTTAAACCTAACTTATGCAGACACTACATGTGATACAGCAATATTTTCTTTTTGTAATGTTTCTCCAACTCTTTGTAATTTACTTGCAACTTACTAAGTTAGTTGAATTGTTTAAAAAAAAAAATTTGCCCATTTCTACTAAATATTAGTAAAACTGCCACAAGATGGCGCTGTTTTCTGAGTTACATTTCAGCCCTACCCCATCAAGATGTGCTACCTTCCATATAGTGCGGGTAGGACAGCATGACATTATCAACATTTCAAGCCCTGAAGTCCTCACCAGAACCCACAAAACTATCACCCAATTTTGAAATTGGGGTAATTTCGGAGGAAAGGGACGTTACTCTCCCTTCTAAGTTCCTATCCCGTTTGTGCAGATGATGTGTGGGGTGGGAGGAAGAGTAATGCCCTCTCCCTCCTTAGTTGCGTGGAAAGCCTTACCTAAAGTACAAGGGCTTGCACACCGAAAACAAAGGCCATATAAATGCCCAAGAAAAAGGAAAGGTACGTCTATTAAGTTCAAATAAATGTGGTTATCCTCCATGTACTTTTGGCTATGTAAGGTATGTCAAGATATTTCAACAGTAAATCTTTGCTATCAAAACCTTTATCTGCCATTTTCCATCAATTGATTTTCCCTTGAGTGCAGCGTGATTACAGCACTTCGGTGCAGTCGATTCCATTCAACTCTTTGTATGGGGACCCCAAGTCCCCATCCAAAGTAATGACAATCAAACAGGAATTTACCAACATGTTGATTCCCTGTTTGATGAGCAATGGATTCCGCTTGAAGAATAGATAGCCGCAATTGTTTCGAGAACAATCAATCACTGTGAACACGTACGGCAATCGATTGTGCTCAAATCGATTATAAATTTACCCGTGTGCGTCTTAAGTATTTTTATTCACGAGGCCAAAGGGAATGGAGAGGTTTCCAATTTATTTTTATATTTCCCCAAATTCTACAAGAGCCAATTGGTTGATTCAATCCCAAATGCTCTATTCAGAGCCATATCTTTGTAGTCTGTGCTGACCCTTTAAAATGTGTTTCTGCTGTGATAGCTCATCTCCAGTGTAAACGCACCATTTTACAGATGTATTGTTTCCATGACAAAAACCAGCACTCAGTTTAAGAAAATGGCTCTAAAAATCTCACATTATTTTCCTTAATGAATTTTTGTGCATGCATAAACTATCCAAATTGTGCATTTTAGAAGTGTGTTGTTTCTATGACAAAACTAGCGCTCAATTTCAGAAAATTGCTCTAAAAATTGCTCATTTTTTCTTAATGAATTTGTCTGCATGCATAAACCATCCAATTGTGTTTTTTTAATGCATCAGAATTATTGATGATGCTTCTTAAAGAAGTTGTAAAGCTGTTAAGACTTATGTAGCTGGAGTGCAGACATAAGAGATCAGATAAATATATATATTGTAAGTATAAGTAAACAAGTGGAATGTAAAATGTACAAATCAATATTCTTAGCAGGGAAACCTGACACTATACCTGGTAGGTAATTGGACTAGTCAGTTAACTTCTTATACTATAGTAAACTATGCAACATGGCCTGTAATTGTTTTGATGCAGGGTCAATTCTAATTGATTGGTAGGGGTTCTTTTTACTCACATATTAACAACTGTCTTATCAAAGAAGGATACAGCTCATTAAAAAGCTAAATGGTTTTATTTGAAGAACCCAAGCCAATAGTGTGATTTAATTAATTAGGTTAATATATTCTATTTTAAGTGACAGGACAAGGAATTTCTATTTATGACATATGTTATGGTTGTTTAGATGTTCATTTCTCTTTAAATGTCCTTGTTTTATTACTGTCTGTGTTGTCCCTAGGAAGGGTCATCCTCTCTAATTGTCATGGTCATTCTCATTTTCTTTAACCTCCCTAGCGGTTGAGACGAGCCTAGCTCGTCCGAGCTTTAGGCTCGCCTCAACCGCCCGGGAAGCCGCCGATGGGGAGACTTTATGCCTCCCCGGAAAGCTGTGGCGATTGTTTACATCGCCGCAGCATTTCCGGGTTGGCGGCTCCGCCCCGATCGCGTCACGGTGACGCGGAAGGGGGCGGGGGGGCGGCGCCATAGACCTCCATGTTAATGGAGGAGCGCCGGCTTTCTCTCCCGCGCAGCTGTTGTCAGTAATGACAACAGCTGCGCGTAGAGCTCCGGCGGGATGCCGGAAACGGCGGGCAGAGTACTATGTACACTGCCTTGATCGCCCATATCGTGCCGTTGTAAACGGCGCGATATGGGCTGTGCGCTAGGGAGGTTAAGGGCCACTTAACACTATATGTGTTGTGTTTTTTTACTGCACACGTTTTTACATAGACAACCAATGTTACCATTCACACTGTATGCGAAACTTTGCAGTTTTTATTTATTTTTTCTGCATTTTTCCTTGATTTGTTAAAAAACGCAAACACATATGTAATGTCAAAAACGCATGTGTTTTTGCATACATGTGGAAACGCATGCCTTTTAAAAAACGTATAAAGTGTGAATGGACCCCTGAACTCTGGAAAATATGCAACTAAAAGCAAGGCATAAAAGGCTGTTTTTTTTAACAGATTAAAGCACAATCGGGCACAGCGCTCATGACTATTAAAGAATAGAGCCATCCAGGATCCTGCTTAAAGAAAGCTCGGTTGAACTGATGATGCAGAAGTGCTGTGGCTCTATACAGCCCCTCAATCGTACGGGCATTGAGCCGTGTATGCCATTACCCCTCTTTCTAGCTACAGACAAAAAACACTAAAATGTCCCATTTACTAACCAAAGCTGTGGCCCCATAATGCTTCCACATTGGATCCTATTGCTTTTCTCTCTACTGGAAGTTCTTGACTTTTTCGAGGTGTCAACATTTTTGCATGAACACTTCCTTCATTCGCTGAACAGTGCAATTTAAGATACTGAAAAGGAATAACATCAACACAAAGGTGCGGTGGCCTGAGAGGAAAGTACATTGGGAGAACACTGGTAGATACAAAAAAGGACTTAGATTTTTTCCGTACCATAAATAAATTAATAACAGATTTGGGTTTTGATATATTGTAACAGCTTGGGATCAACTATCAAGTTCTTTATAGTTTTAACACATTCTTCTTTATCCCTGTGCCTTCCTATTTTGTTCCTTTGTCCTGGCAATAAAGAGGTTAAAGTGCATTGTATTTCCTGTGCAAATGCTTTCTATTTATTTAACTGTACAGGCCTTTTATAACCTTGTAATGCTCAAGAAGATAATTAAAGCGTTTGAGAGTAAAGTGCTGAGTCAGCAGCAGCATGAAGGGAAAAGTGTCAGATAATATACAATAATGATTAAAGAGAGGAGCTCTATGGGAGTTTAACCCACTTTGGAGCCTCACGCCTGGCGCACATGATATTATATCATTTCTGGGTGTCAGCAATCGCAGTATGGTCACGTGCACTACACAGGACTGCGTGGAGTAGAGAGTTAAGGCTGCCTGGTAAAGAAAAGCTTAAAGGGGAATTCCAGCTTTTTTTAAACCAACACAATGTTCTTTAACCTCCCTAGTGTTTGTTCTTCCCGTACCGCGACATTTTTAACCGCGCAGTACGGGCAATCGTGGCAGTGTACAAGTATACTGGTCAGGTGATTGACTTAGCCAATGCATACCATTCCACTTCTTTCCTTTAAAAAAAAAAAAACTCTGGCTGCTTTTGCAGTAAGCTTTGGGTCATTGTCCATCTGCACTGTGAAGCGCCATCCAATGAGTTCTGAAGCATTTGGTTGAATATGAGCAGATAATATTGCCCAAAACACTTCAGAATTCATCCGGCTGCTTTTGTCCAGTCACAACATCAATAAATACAAGAGGACCAGTTCCATTGGCAGCCATACATGCCCACGCCATGAAACTACCACCACAATGCTTAAGATCATTAGCAGTTCCTTTCCTCCTCCATTCTCTTCTCCTCCCATTACTCTGATACACGTTGATCTTGGTGTCATCTGTCCATAGGATGTTGTTCCAAAACTGTGAAGGCTTTTTTAGTTTTCAGTGTTTGGCAAACTCTAATCTGGAATTCCTGTTTTTGAGGCTCACCAATGGTTTACATCTTGTGGGGAACCCTCTGTATTCACTCTGGTGAAGTATTCTCTTGATTGTTGACTTTGACACACATACGCCTACCTCCTGGAGAGTGTTCTTGATCTGGCCAACTGTTGTGAAGGGTGTTTTCTTCACCAGGGAAAAATTCTTCGGTAATCCTCCTACAGCTGTTTTCTGTGGTCTTCCTGGTCTTTTGGTGTTGCTGACCTTACCGGCGCGTTCCTTCTTTTTAAGAATGTAACAAATAATTGTTATGGCCACTCCTAATGTTTTTGCAACAGATTCCAAATGCAAATAGCACACTTGACATGAACTCTGGACCTTTTATCTGCACATTGTTATTGGGAAAAGGAGGGAATATCACACACCTATCCATGAATCAGCTGAGAAGCCAATTGCACATATGCAAACTGTAAATCCTACACCGTTCACCTGATTTGAATGTAAATACCCTTAAATTAAATCTGACAGTCTGCAGTTAAAGAACATTGTGTTTGTTTCATTCCAGATTAATTGTGGTTGTGTATAGAGTCAAAAATGTTAGAATTGTGTTGATGTCCCAATATTTAAGGACCTGTATATATACATGTATATAAAATTGTAGGTAGTAACAATCAGTGTTGATTGTTTCCAGGAATAGAACGGGGCAAGGCACCCTCATGCCTCACCATAGGAAACAGCGGCCACTGGTAAGGGCCAATCCTTTAGTGAGCCATCCTGAAAAAATAACTGATGTGTACAGACAGGTATACAGGTGTACCCTAGATATTGGCCCCATCACAATAGACCTTCCCGATAGATTTTTCTATAGCATCGGTGCACATTTGTTCTGCATGGGTAATTTCCTGATACCTCCCAGGAAATATACCCATTCATTTAAAACTGACATATATAAGGATAGTTTTGATGGGCAGTAGTGCACTCAAAAGAGACAGTAGAAATACAGGTGAATATTTCTAAAGGCCCCCATACACGGGTCGGATTCCGGCCGGATTCCGGGCCGATCGATTCCGGGCGCGTGCACGCGAACCGATCGTGCCGGAATCGTGTGCAGCCCACCTTGTCCGATCGATCACGTCCGATCGTTCAGGGGCCCAGAATCGGATCCGACAGAGAACCAACATGTTGGTCTTTTTGATCCGATTCTGCACACATCAGGGGGAGTTGCCATTTGTGAGGTGGACAATCGGACACGGAATCGTCCCGGAATCCGTTGGACAAGGTGGTATGCAGCGATGGATACTCTTAATTGGCCGATCGATCACACCTGCGATTCCCGCCAGAATCGCCGGAATCGATCGGATAGGTGATCGAGCGGCCATGGAATCCGACTGTGTATGGCTGGCTTAAGAAGTACACCTAGGTTTTGAGGGATTTCTCCTTTAAGACAAAAGGTTTTGTTATTTTATAATTTAATGCACTGTTCGTTTTAATCTAATTATTTCTGTAAAAATTCTGTTTAAATCTGTAGAAGGGGCACCTTAAAAGTTGTTGCACTGCTTCCTTTCTGGTGCCAAGTCAATAGGTTTTCCTTACCACCTCTTTGGATTATAATGTTCAATTCACTGTGTACTTCTTGAAGCTGATACGTTTCGCTTGAGATCAATTCCTAATTTAATGTTTAAACTTTACCCATCGTGTCCCAGCTCCCCTGAACATCCGACGCTGTCTGAGCAGGAGGAGGGGAGGGGGATTTCTGGTTTAGGTAAATGTCGCAGACTTCCTCTGGGATGGCCAGAAATGTCCTATGTGACAGATCAGAGCACTTAGAGAAAGGAATAGTGCACGCTTACATTCTTAATTTCCTGCTGGTGCTGCCATTGCAGTACGTCATTTAAAGAGAACTGGCCTTCACAAAAACAGAAAATCCTGTTTTGAGACAGCTGTAATGAAAACGACTGCTGTTAGAATGCTTGTTTTTCCACACAGTCAATTCTTGGTTGATCAGTAGAACTAACTTTATTCTATTTTACATAGTATTAAAGAAAAAGTACAAAATACAATAGAGTGTTAAAGATGAGAGGTAGCTGTGCCATACCCTTCATCACATAATAGTTTTGCTAAACCAGAACACTGATTATGGGGGGTGGGTGGGTGTTTGGTGACATGCCCCCTTAAGTCTGACACATAAGTAATTTTCCTGTAGTGTTCAGGAAACAAAGAGTGATGACCACTGAGGAAGGAGTAACGGGAGACCACTGGTAATACAATGTCGTTAGAACTAGTCAATTTTCCTTAATGGTAACAATGTCTCAATGTAGTTTTGGGGTTTCCTTCATAAATATAAAAAAGCTTAGTCCATTTAAAGGTAGCCATACACGCTACGATCCCCGCCCGATTCACCATTTGGGCGCATCCGATTGTGCCCTAGTATAGAGACAACTTTTATTTTGAATTTGACTTCCTGTCTTTTAGAACAATCTAAAATCTAGAATCTTATAGCAGACTAACCAATTTTATGGCTCAGTTTTGTTAGTAAATAATTATCAAAAGCAAATCTGATCTAGATATAAGGTACCGTATTTTTCGGACCATAAGACGCACTTTTTTTCCTCCTAGAGTGGGGGGAAAA